>JARVXP010000447.1:0-14249 GCA_029856935.1 Cyclocarya paliurus
AAAATTCTTTTTTGGGGATGCTTTTTGGTTGCATTATATTGCAGTGTAAAGATAAAAATACAAAGCAAGTGATTTGGATTTTTATCTTATTTTATCTGATTATTATAATTTTTTTAAATTTTTATATAAAATAAAATAAAAAATTTAATTTTTTTAAATATTTAATTTTTTTAACTTCTAATTTTTAATTTTCATTTAAAATTAAATTATCCCATTTCACAATATAAACCGCGTTTAAAGCATGCTTAATTTGACTTTTTCTATACCCAAAGTCAAAGATATTTTTCTGCAAAAGCTGATATTATATTTCAAGTGCCGCCAGTTGGGTAGACAAAAAAAAAAAAAAAAATACACCCAGGTGCTTTCCTCCTCCCTTCTCTCTTTATCTCTCTGATGGACTCTTAGAAAGCTATTGCGTGTGGATCAATCATGATTATTATTTACAAAAGCCCTTAACTTTTGTGTTTTAACAACATGGTAGGTTTTGTTTAAGTCAATATTTGACCAAATAATATTGTACATTTCAATAACATTTTCTCTTTTATTATTGGCTAATGAACCACAAGTATGGCTATTTCATTTTGCCACTTCAACTATAAAAGTCTCATTCTGTTATACTTTAACATTTCTTGTTTGAAGGGTAGAGATCTTGCGATTTGCAATGTCTTCATCACATTTGTCATCCTTCTCTGATTGATTATTGTTGGAATAATACTCCATATGTTCATGCCGATCGAGAGCAACTCTCAAATTTGCTAACATCCCAAGAAATCCAAGATGACCTTTTTCTTCTAATTCAAAGTACAATAAAGAGGTCATTACTTTTAATTTGGTCACTTTGTTGTCAATACATGTGTTTTGCTGTTTGCTACAATGATTTTTACAAACTATTTGTTGCAGGGAAGATTATACTGCAACAAATTCTTATGGGCCGATATTGAAGTAAAAGAACAAAAAGTTGTAATGGAAAGAGATCTGGTCATCCAAAAGAGAGAAACAAGTTCAAAAGAGATAGGAAGAAGTCCAGCATGCTACTTAGCATATATTGGGAACTAACAATTTTAATCTCATGTTGGTTGCTACGATCAAGATCAATGGAAGATTAAGTTTGTATTAAGTACTTCTTTGTATGTTGTTAATAGGTTTATAGAATTTGTTAAGTTTTTTAGTGTTTGGGCTCAATGTAACCCAACTGTGTACCAGAGTGTTGAACTTTAATATTTATGTTATAATATGCATTGTAACTATGTTTTCAATGTAGTCCAACTATATTATGTGTTGCAGAAAATTGCAAATGAGTTTAATGGAAGATAGTTTTTTTGTTTGAAGAGTTTCATCTAACTGTTTGGCTTTTAACTATGAGATTTTTGTTTGTGTATTACCAGGAAATACAATTTGTGACACTCAGACTTGTAAGTGACATTCAGATTTGTATAATGGTTGGGACTGATCTAACATGCACCATGCACCACATTCTCAAACGGAAAAGTCACTCATCTATGTAATATATGTTCAGGACATTCAGAATTCATATTCACCTCCTTAGGATTGAGTTACTACAAAAAATTCCCATATTGGCATTTTTGCCATGCTACAGAATGCACCACCATATAAGGAGAGTAGTTAATACTAAAAATGGGCTGCATTTTGCCAAGTTACAAAATTCCCATATTTCGTGCACAATACAAAAAAGGACCATAATGCCACTAACGATCGTCAATGCGCAAAACTACACACTTTCAATTATCCTCAAAAGCACCATGCTCTCAATTAGGACGCAGTGCAAACAGTGGAGATATGTAGGTGGCATAGTCACATGGTAACCATGCATATAACTATACGTTGATCAATCTTAATATAATGGTCTTGATATTTCTAAAAATAATATTGAATAATTATCTATAAGAAGATTATAAATCAAACCAATAACATGGCTACCGGATAAGATAAGAATACCCGAGTGCATACAGCTAGCAATGTTGGCAAGCATTGCAACAGTATTGGTAGGTCTTGCATATGTGCTTTCTTTCCCTTTCTCCATCTAGTTGTACACCAAAAATCCATATTCAGAGAGGACAAGTAACAAAAAAATGAAACAGTGAACCATCTTGATATATTTAAGTACAAGAGGAAATTTAAAAAAAAAAAAATAAGCACATCAAGAAATATACAAATGTCTAGCGTGCATGTGTGGATGATAAAATGGAGCACGATATAGAAAAGAGGGATATCAACAAACTATACAGAAGGCACCCATTATTCATCATGGTGGGTCCCCCACTATGCAATAGAAACTTTGAATTAATTTCCTCCACTACAGCCTTTATGTTCAATTTGAAAGGAAATTTAATTCAAATTCAATCTTACTTCTGTGCAAACCAGATGCTTCCATTCCTTACAAACCACTGCTAGTACTCGACAGGAAGTTCTATAGAAACTACAAAACACAAGATTCTTTTGTTTGATAATTCAATTTCTGGGAAAAACACAAACGGCAAACCAAATTCATAGTTCTGTATAGCGAAATAAATGGAGAGATCTAATTATTTTATGTAGAGTTGCTAACATCAATTAATTAACAAATCTTTTCAACTCAGGTTGTCATACCCTTATAATGGTGAACTACTGGGTCTATCTGGACTGTAAAACAAGAAATATCCAGAAAGCCAAAAAGACAAAAAGCGAGTAGTTGATACGTACATGACTTTCCAACAGCAACTGCTGCCTCGACTCTCGGGTACCATGCCTCATCAATATATTCTTGGATTATAAGTCAAAGCAAGGGAAATTGTTAAACACCAAAGCAATGAAACCTAATGGAAAAGTCACCAAAAAGAAAAGGCAAAATCACAATCCTTTTACAATAAAGAGAAAGCAAAAAGCATTAAAGAACACAATGCAGACTTGGCTTTTATTTCTTCTGCTTTTTCAGTTTATTCCTTCATGGCATTAAGTAGTGTCTTAATTTATGCATGCTATGGTAAAAAGAGCAAATATAACGAGCTCAAATTTCGACCTTGACAAAGTTGAAATAACATTGTGATGTGAGACAGTTTCCAATTGTCAAACATGCAAGAACAGGACAAGTCAAAACAATTGTTAATGGTATAAACAACAAGTTCATTCCGTTAGAATAATTTTAAAATATGGGCTTCCATTTGATTGTATATTTTGTGTTCTCTAAAAACGGGTTAGATGTATAGCTTATAATCATACGTTGGTTAAGCCCAATATGTTGAGTGATCACTTGGATTTTTTGCACCTTAGTTGTATAGGATTATATCATATTTGATGTGGTAAATTGCGTATGTAGGCCAGGAAGCTTAAAGATTTTATTCAAAAAACTTCCTAAACCCTAATTAGGGTTAGAGTCTTTAATGGGAGGACTCCATAAGTTTTCTATATTAAGAGACTAGGTCCCCTCTCCTCCCTGTCTGTCTATTGGCTTGCCTCATTGAAGGCTAATACTTTTGTGAAGAGCAAAGAGGGGAAGCTTTAGCTGCTAATATTTGTGGGGTTTCAAGATTTGCATCCAAGATGTCTTTAACAGGTATATCTCCTCAACTATGAATTGATAATTGTGATTATTATTCTTGGCATGGCTTCTATCAATTTCAACATTTGGTATCAGAGCCTACATGCTAGGATCAGAATCCTTCATAATAATAGTGTCGTAAATTTTGTATTTTCATTTTTTCCAATACAACCCGAACACTCAAAATCCATTTCGTTGAAATCCATTTCTAAAAAAAAATTCTGAGGGCTTTTATTCCTCTCAATCTTCTTTTGATATATTAATCGGGTCTTTTGATTATGTTTTAAGGATGCAACTAAACTTTTTATTTTTGCACCCAATTTTGAGAAAAATCGGATTCCATATAAATAAATGAAAGACCGATAAAATTCATCAAAATTTTATCAAAACAAGTTTCTGGGATGTTGTCTACTTGTTTTAGATACTTCTATTTCATCCTTTTGTCTCTGATTTGAGTTTTACAAAAGCTAGGGTTCATACCCATTTTAAAGTTTGAAAAATCTAAATCAAAAGTTGATACCCATTTTAAATGTTTTAAAACACCATATATGTGTTTTTCGGGTTCTAATTGACTTTTTCCCTCAATAAATTTTGATTTTTGATCCAAAATTGCAAGAAATTGAGAGAAACCCATTTTGTAACCCGTTTGACCCGAATATGGTGACCCGCAACCCGACATAAACCCGGCTGGAGGTTGAAGATGGTTTTTCTCCAGCCGAGATGAAGCCCACTCGCTGCAGGTGGCGTGTGCAGCGCATGAGCCATTGGGAAAAATTCTTTTTGTTCGGTTCTTTCTTTCTTTTTTTTGTCTCTCAATCACATTTGAACTTTGACTTTGATTGTGACAAGTTGATGATTATGATATTGTTGCATAATTATTATTTTGTGATTGAATTTTCATGGGCATTAAGACTATCCTTATTTTCCCATTAAAAGAAATCTTTTGAAACAAAAGTGGGTGCTAGCTGCCAAAGTAGCACACTCATTGATATTTATTCATTTTTCTAAAAGAAAAAGGGGTATCATCACATTTTTTAAATTATTGCACGCAATGCCCAAAGGAGTTATCGTGTGTGATATTTTAGAAAATGGAATGAGGTAGTTAATGAGATTGCATTGGTCTAGAAATCTCCTTCTACCTAAAGGTGATAGTATTTCGAAAACTAATGTGATTTTGTTGATTAGTTTCATGATATGTTTTAAAAGTACCTTGTAGCGTGTTGTTTTGTCAGCCCAAAGGTGACTTTACAATGATGCACCTAGGCTCTTACCATAATAAGGCTCATATGGTTTCGAGCTTAATTACAGACTATCTAATAAATAACTCATGTTAATTAGATAGATATATTATCATCCATTGATTGCATGCATTATGTTTTGGATGATATTAGATAAAATGTATTGTTTCATGTTTCCGCAGTTTTGAGTGCCTCCTCTCTTTCAAGCCAATTATCTGCTACTGAAACTTTGACTGGGAATAATTATGTGAGATGGAAACAAGACGTAGAAATAGCACTAGGCCTTTTGGGTTTGGATTTTGCCTTGGAGGAGCAGCTTTCAAAACCCACAGATAAGAGCACTTATGAATATGTGGCTGAGTATGAGAAAAGTGGGAAAGGGCTACAAGCTTTGTTTGAAGATTATCAAGCGTTCTATATCCAATTCCATTATAGGTTCTATTTTGGACAACGACAATGCCAAAAATTTTGTGGACACCATAGGACTGAGGTTTTTCAAGTCTGATAAAGCTGAAACTGGAGACCTGGTGGATAAACTAATGAGTATGAGATATGATGGTACAGGTAGAGTTAGGGAGTATGTTATCAAAAGGATGCTGCAATTATACCTCCATGTTAGATTCAAAAGCACATCAAACAATTCAAGTATAGAATTCAAGCATAGAATTCATATCAATTATAACATTTTAGCAAGAAATTAGGAGTGATAGAGGCAAGGAATTCAAGCATAGTACATATAATAATCCATATCAATTCAAGCATAGAATCCTTTTTTTTTTCGACTATTTGTTAAGATTTCCTTATTCCAAACCATTTTAACTTTCTTTCCCTTTCTCTAGCTTTTGGGTCGTCTTTGTGGTCTTTTAACCAATCAATCACGACTTCCCACCTCAAACATCATATCTTTCTAGGTCTTTTACTTCTTTGATCAGAAACCTCATATTAGTTTCCTTTATTCCTTTTCATTTCTTGGACAATTCCATCATAAGCTTTTTGGTTTTTCATTGTTGCAAGGCAATTTCATCTTTTCACACAGCAACCTTCTTCACCCTAGAAACATTTTTTTTTGATTTTTTAGAGCTATTAATCTGAGACAAACATTAATCCATCAGTTTGCAACTTACTCAAATCTTACATAGCATCTGTACAATATCTTACACTTTGCAACTTACTCAAATGAGACAAACATTAATCCATCACATACTTGGCATTCAGGCCTAGTGTTTTGATATGACAACTTGATCAAGACCCTTAACCGCATCATAATTAATGCATGTCCATGTATTTCGATCATTTTGTCAAAATGATTTTAAAATCTGAAATTTTTTAACTTACATGGAACCGAAATCTGGGACGTCCCTAAACTACTGATCATTTTGTCAAAATGAGTTCTTGATTTTTTCCTCGTTCTACAATGATATTTTTTTTTGATACAACCCTTTCTACAATGATCTGATTAACCCTTAATTAGGATGATTATTTATTAAGAACTTATCCCATCATGACATGCATATATATAATAGCAGTCGAACTACTTATCAAAAAAAAAAAAGCATTCGAACTTCTAGATGTTATATGGAAAGAGCAAAATAAACGAAAAAGAAACTCAACTCAACTATGCATAAACTACAAAACGTCAACTTAAATTTAACAGGAAATTCCATTTCTTTTTCTCTTTAGACGAAAAAGAATAATCAAAATTACTAATAAATTTGATTTCTTCACATTCCCTTCCATCTCCGGAGAACGAAACAGAAGAGGCAACCAGGAAATTCCACACTCAGGTTGGCATGGAAAAAAAAAATTCCAAAACAAATGAGCACGAAGAACACAATAGGAACAAGTTAGAGGAAAAAAAACACAATGTGAGAAAATCAAGAGTGATAAATCGTCGTCTGTAAAAGGAATTCCGAGTGAAAGAGAGAGATTCTGTAAGAAGGGTTTGAGAGAGAGAGAGAGTTGGGGGATGTACATTCAGAACAGGAGATCTGAAAGGAACGAAAAAATTCTCGGCAGAAATACCTGTCACACGTCTGTGACTGACAATAGAGACCAAATTCATAGTGGGCTTGGGTTGGATAATAGGAGTTTAGTAATTGGGCTCAGCCTATGGCCAAAGTAATCATCTCTTCTAATTGTAGTATTTTTATTAAGATAGGGCCATGGGTCATTTACTTGATATCTGTTTGGTTGGCCTTTCGGCTTTTTTGTTATAATTGTCGCTTAGGGAGCTGGGCTTTGGTCCTTTAGTTAGTAAATGTCTAACTAGTATATGTAGTGGTTCTCCCTCTTTGTAATGAAAATCCAGAATCTTAATACACAAGTTTATAGTCTGCTCTCTATCTCTTCTCTCTTGGAGGCTAGGTCACCTCGAACTGACCAATTTTCTTATCTTTTCTCTTCTATTTTCTAGTCATCCAAACACATATTATCAGGCGTGTTACAATTGGTATCAGAGAGACACCGATCTCTGTTTAAAAAAAAATGCAAGAAGTTCTTGCATCGGTTTAGAAGATTACGAAGCTTGTTCTTCAAACTCAACAAGGCTATCAGGCTCTCCAACAGCATTTGAATGATCTTCAAGACTGCCATAATGAAATGCACAAAGTAATCCGACAACAGGTAAACAAAATTGCAATCAACTTTGAAGAAAGCTTCAACCAGTTGGAGGATCAAATCTGTGGAATACAGCAGGAATGAGCAATACAGGAAGAACAATATGCAGTTACGGTGGAAGAAAAAATGCAAGATCCAGCGGATTCGAATTACTGCCCAGAAGAAAGAGCTCAGAAGGATAAAATCGTTGGTCCATCCATTCAATCAAAGGCGTCGAATAGCTCTGCTCCAGAATCAACTCAAAGCACACATCTACATCGGCAGTTGATTCATTTATCAACTGGCACGTTATCTACATCGGATACAAGGGGAAGAATCCCAAGCAAAGGGCCACATCTTGTTTGGCATCCCCCATGGAAGACCTACGGGTTCATCAGTAGCCGTTTGGCCATGGGGGAGACGCTACTGCCAGCCACCGAGGTCGAGATTTTGAGTCCAGCGTGCCTCTTTCGGTTGGCGCCAAGTAAAACCTCTTTCTCTCCATCTCTTATTGCCGTGAATTTAGCTCTACCTCTCTTTCTCTCGTTTATTTCCTCTCTTCCCCAGGTCTTTCTTCGTTTCCATTTGCTGTCAATGGGACTTGATTTCCAAAAAATCATCAGTGTGATGTCTGCGCGTATGGTGTTTGATAAAATGCCAAATAAGAGTGGGGTTGGCTACGGGACTTCATTGCCAGTTGGCTTTGATCAGTCAGACCAGACTCAAGGGATTTTACTATTTTACGTTATGATGGATCAGCGGAACTTGCAACCAGAAACTAATACAAGACTCACAAAAGCTACGGAAGCTGGACTTAATCTGGAATGCAACTCAGCCACCAACACTAAGATTGATAACGCTGCAGAAGTCGGAACAATCAACAAGAACTCTCTTCAGGAGTGCAACCCAGACTTTATTGGCCCACGGTCTATTTCTTTTTCTTGTGTCTTGTGGTTTTGGCGTTTGCAAGGAGTGTTGTCCATGGCTGGATTACCTAAGCTTCACCAGTTTGCTAATGCATTTGCAAAATTGACTCCATTTAGTAATCCACGTACACGGCCTTTACATACTTCTCATGCTAAATTGCATCAATCTAGAGATGAGGTATATGAAGTCCTATCCACTTTGCTTGTAATCTATGGTGGAGGGAAAATATTCTTGGGTTTGCAAGTTTTAGGGGAGAAGAAATGTGTGCCTCAGCTGCTTGATTTTTTGCCACTTAATATTGTTTTAAGCCCTTTGATAGAGGAAGGAACGTGTCACTCTCTCTTACGTTGGAAGTGCTACAAACGATTGCAGGTGTCATCAAAGATTACTCTGGCACGCTCAATGAAGATTTGTTGCACAAAAACTGGGTGCTTGTATATGAGTTGCTGGAGGAAGTCATTGATTTTGGCTTGAGGTTGACTGATGAGAAAATTGAGTCATGCGTGTGTGCTAGTACTGCACTAGTATATGATGGATGCCTTGATGCCTTTCAAATAAGGAAGAAGCTTGCCTCAGGGACAAGAGAGGGATTGAAACTTAATCGCACCTTGAGAACAAGGTGCTTGAAGGGGGAGGATTTGTCACACGTCTGTGACTGACAATAGAGACCAAATTCATAGTGAGCTTGGGTTGGAAAATAGGAGTTTAGTAATTGGGCTCAGCCAAAGTAAGCATCTCTTCTAATTGTAGTATTTTTTATTAAGATAGGGCCATGGGCCATTTACTTGATATCTGTTTGGTTGGCCTTTCGGCTTTTTTGTTATAATTGTCGCTTAGGGTGCTGGGCTTTGGCCCTTTAGTTAGTAAATGTCTGACTAGTATATGTAGTGGTTCTCCCTCTTTGTAATGAAAATCTAGAATCTTAATACACAAGTTTATAGTCTACTCTCTATCTCTTCTCTCTTGGAGGCTAGGTCACCTCGAACTGACCAATTTTCTTATCTTTTCTCTTCTATTTTCTAGTCATCCAAACACCTATTATCAGGCGTGTTACAATTCCTGACCCATGCGAAGAGCGCGCAAGCGGTCCCGAAGCTTCAACTATGAAGAAGAGGTCCCCAAGCTTCAACTCGTGTGGAGAGCGGCGACCGAGGGGCCTGTAGGAGCGCTGGGCAGAGCGGCGCCGCGCGAGGCGAATGCAGGGCGACAGGGCAGAGAGGTACGAACGCGGGGAGATGAGCTGCGTGTTCTTCCTCTAACTTGTTGAGAAAATCAATCCTAAAAATAAAATAATTTCCAAAATAAAGGCACAAACGGTGGTTTGAAGTGAATTTGAGCTATAAAAAAATATAGATGAAAAAATACAAATGAAAGGGGCAAATTGCAACGCACTGTGAATTTGTAGTCCAACTGAGGAACAATGGTCTGAGAGAGAGACGTCGGTGTTCAGGTTCTCACCCTTCTGCGAAAATGATTCAAATTCACAGGATTTTTGAATCAATCATACAGAAGAGTTTGGGAGAGAAGAACAAAAATCAGTCGGTACACGCTTTTAAGGGTTTGGGGGAGAGGAACAAAAATATTTTGAATCAGTTGGTACACGCTTTTAGGGTTTCTGTACTGTGTTCGTGAGACCCAGATTTGTAGCTGCGAAAATGTTCGGTGTTCAAGAGTTGGGATGGAGGATTCGTCTTCGAGTTCTCACCCTTCGTCACCTCTTTTTTTCAAACAGTCTTCTACGGGCAAGGAAGCTTGTGTAGGGGTTGCGCAGGAAAAAATATTTTATTCCAGTGTTCCACGTCAACTACAATTACAATTAAAGAGATACATGAACGGTACTGAGAGTGGAACGGGATTGAGAGTGAAACGCACAAAACACGAACGGAACTAGTGCTTCGTCGTTCCCAGCCCATTCGTCTCCCCCATTCATGTCGTCGGCATATATGTGGTAAGTGAGTTCATTTTTCCAAATAATGGAGACTGCTGAAAATCAACTCCAAAAGATTTTGGGTTTATTTTGATTTTTTTTTTGGTTGATTGAAGATGTTATGTTTCTTGTTCTTCCTGGTAGTATTTCTTTCTTTTGATTTTTTTTCTGGTTGATTTAAGATAAAATGCGGATTGTTTGATTTTGTTGTGGTTGAAAGATAAAATGTTTCTTTCTTTTGATTTTTTTTTCTGGTTGATTTAAGATAAAATATTTGTTGTTCTTCCTGGTACTATTTTTTTTATAAAATGTTTCTTTTGATAACTATTCTCTAGATTTTCTCTTTGAATGTCAAAATAAATCAACAATAAAACTCAGAGATATCTAAAGCAGACACTACTCAACAGAGCCATGGACTGAGAAGTGATGAACCAACCCACAGAGTCCTTAACCAGTGTCAATTGCCACACAAATTTCAAATACTGGGCAATGTTCAGAAACCATTTTGACCTAGGGAAGTTTCGGAGAGGAGGAGATGCGGATGAGCTTCACAGAGGAGAAGAGTGAGATGGAGGAGTATGGTGGGTTCATTTCACCTAGGGAATGCTTTGGAGAGGAGGGTTTGTGCGAGACCTGAGGAAGCTTTTGGAGAGGAACTGAGGCTGAGATGAGGAGAAGCTTGCTAAAACGGAACTGAAATTTGTGTGAAACGCACCGTTTCCTTCCACGTAGACCGTTCGTGCGCATTTCCTACCCGAAATCTCCTGCATACATCATTTTCCTTTTTCAAATAATATAAAGCGTACACGTCAAGAGGCGTGCACAAGAGAGTGCACCAACTTGACTGTATGCAGAAGTACTGTTTTTGAAATTTCATTCTGAGCTAAGGCAACTCTTTCGAAATTTTATTAATGTACGAGGCGCCGCTCTGTACATTAATAAACAGAGGTTAATGTACAGAATAACTCTTTCACCTTAATATCACGCCTAGGTTTGCCCTGCTAGGGATGAGCAATAGGCCCCCGCATCCCGTCCCGTATGGCGAGGTAGGTAATTCTGCTCCGTCCATGTGGGATAAGACCTTCCATCCCTTATCTAAAATCTCTAGCGGGGGCGGGGGGCAGAGAGGACTCAATCCCGCTCCACAACCACTTACATTTTTATATATATAAACATAAATATATATTTATATTTTATAAATTATGTATATATAAATATATATTACAATTTGTTAGATTTATTTACAAAGTATGCACTAATAAATTAAAAAATATATAGTTTAAAAACTAATACATTAAAACTTATGCAAAATATGTACTAGTAAATTTAAAAATTATATAGTTTTTAAATTATAATTATATTTACAAATTTTAAATTTATAATTTGGGTCTAAAAATATATTTTTAATCATTTTTAGACTTAGAAATAATTTTTAAATCTAATAAAATGTAGTATATTTTTTTAAGTGAATGAAAGTAGGGCGGATTAGATATCTGCCCCACACCCCGCTCTACGAGGTGGGGGACGGGGGTGAAAACCCCACCCCCCGCCCCATGCGGGGCGAGATGCGGGGGAGGGGTGGCCCCGCGCCGTAGGGGGCGGGTAGCACCCCTAAGCCTTGCAGCTCTCCCTTTGTCATCTCCTCATATGTCCTTTGTTTGTCTCATTTTCCTTTGCATTTTCTTTCTCTCCTCACTAAGTTTATATACTCAATTCATTGTTTCTCCGGTCACTATATTCATACATATTGGTACATCCTACTTGCCACGCACGCCGCTCTAAAGATTCCAGCGAGAAATGATGTCAAAAAACTTGAGCATGTGATTCACGTGTCGCCTATACGTACAAGTTTCTCGACCTGTCGCGTATTGACTCAATAGAGCAAGCCGTAAATGGTAGTGCCAAAAAAAATCTCATTCCGTGATCATATAAATAGCACCACTTTTTTATTTATAATTAAATCCAAAGGATAATGCCAAAAAAAAAAAGGATCAACTTGTTAGAATGGCATCATTAAAAAATAAACAGCAGTAGGGTTAATCCCATCTTTCTATTTTTTTTTATTTATTTATTATTGTGCCCCACAAGAAGGCCAACAAAAAATGTTAGTTGGGTGAATCAACAAATATTCATTTGTGTAGTAAGATTAGCTTTTGTTAAGCATCACATTGGTCATCCACATCATAGGCACTAACACTTGTTTATTACATTTTATTTTACTAGATTAATTGTAAGAGTAATGATTTATATAAGTTCTAAATAGACAGGTCTAATATAATTTTTTTGTAAAAAATTAAACTTTATTATGAAAAAATGTAAAAACTATATTCTTTATTGTTGGGATCCATTTTTTTACAAAGAGCCTATGCGAATCTATCTATTTGAAACGTTTACCTGTCATTACTCTTAATTATAGTATTGTCTCTTTTTCTTTCTAAAAAGACATCTTTTCTAAAAGAAACCCATCTCCACACACCAAATATTCCACCATTCTATAAAATTTGAGTACCATTAGATATAGTCATATGTTGTATAAATGCCGTATACTCATTTTGAAAAAAAGTGAGATCCTCATTAAAAAATTAATTTTTCATATAATTCTCATATCTACTCTCTTTTTTTCAAAAGAAATACGTAACACTTGTGTAATCTATAACTACAAATATTATTTCTTATAAGATTTTTGAAAAATAATATAAATATAATTATTTTACAACTCATTTTAAATCGAATAATCTGGTATAGTATTTAAAAAAAATCTAAGCTTTCCACTTTATTAAAATTAAAATTTTATATTAATATGCTCATTTTAAAATAGAGTTGTGACATGTAAAATAATTAAGTAATATAATGATTAAAAGATTTTTTATATTTTTCTTTTATTTTTATAAAACAATTATAAAAATATTATTATTCCAATATTTTTTAAAAAAAACACATCTGGTTACATGTGAGATGCAACATAGGATAGAAGCCCAATTATTTTAGAAAAGTGTTAATATATAAAAGAGTATATATAACAAATAAATTTATAAATTTATATAATTTATTAAATCTATTTTATAATAAAAATAATTTTATAATTTAATATTACGTCACGTCAGTTTATTTTTGTTAATTTCATGTTGTCCAAAGTATTTCTGATTATTTTATCTCGTCATGCAACTAGCACATGCTGTCGGATTCCAATGGATTACCTCACCCTCCTCTGTCGATTCGGTGAAACTATATCCCGGAAACAGAGTGTTCGACGAAAATGGGCGGGCCGGAGGAACAAAACTCCGGCTTTCCTCCCAAGTCACCGGGACCAACGGTAGAGGTGGAGGAAGAGCATGACAGATTCGAGGCGTTGGTCATGGACCTGGATGATCTTGATGGTTCCTGGCCGTTGGATCAGATCTCCTTATTCTCCGACCACAACCACGAAAATAATGATAATTTTCTCCCCATGTCTCCGCTCTGCCTCTCCTGCTCCAACCAGGCCTTCTCTCCTCTCTGGGCTTTCCTCGATGGAAACGACTACGCAACGCATGCCACCTCATCTCTTCCGGACTGCTCGGGCTTGCTATCCGGTGAGTTTGGTTTCTCATATCGTTATAGGATTGGGTTCTGATATTTTGATTTGTTCCTAATGGAAATGTTGCAATAGAAGTTTAGAAGTTTTTTTTTTGCAGTGTTTGGTTTGGGTTGTTGATTAGAATTGGGTTTTGGTATCGATACTAGTACTTTCTGCTTCTGTGAGTTTCGGATTTTTCACTGAGTATGCAAGTGGGAAAGACCGTAATTGCTGCTTTTTCTTTCCTGGTTCTTTTAAGCTCTGTTTGGTTGCGGAGAAAGTGGAAGGCAAAGAGAATGAAGCACGAGAATTCACAATAAAAAAAAAAAAAAAGGAAGATTAAACTGAAGGAACTATTATGATATGGCCAGCATATCTAGCTGAGTTCATCCTTCTCCTAGCAATGACAGAGAATATAAAGTATAGTAGGGTAATATCTTGTTATAACTATTCTCAAGCTAGAATCCTTGC
>JARVXP010000448.1:0-31591 GCA_029856935.1 Cyclocarya paliurus
ACTCCTCCAACACCCAAGTTTCTTCTGACAGTCTCAGCCTCGCTAGCTTTTGGGGCCTATTTCTCATTGCTGGTGTTGCTTCCTTATCAGCTCTCATCATCTCCATATCTATGTTCCTTTACAAGGAGAGGCAACGCATCTTCATACCTTTTGATCCAGATCAAGGCTCTATATGGAGTAGATTATGTCATATTTTGATGATTTTCGATGGAAAAGACTTTAGCTCGCACACGTTTAGAAGGAAAGCACTCCAAGACCAAGGAAGCATTGAAAGTGCTCATTGTGCAGGTGCAAGTGAAGCCTCAACAAACATTAAATGCTTTGCATGTACATCAAGCTATTCAGCACAGACAGGCAACCACCCTATTTTCCTGGAAAGTACTGCAGAAACACCTTCTAGAGAATATGGTGATCCTAGTACAATGAATTGTCAATTATCTCAATTGGCAACATCTATTGAGCTAGTTGGGAACCCAAATCAAGAGAGACAAAACCCCATAGAAATAGATCTTAAAAGCAGTTGAAAATATATGCATTTCCTAGTCTTATCATAGTACTTACATTATACCACTTTTGTATAGGGTTTGTATTCTTTGTCTATATCATAGTGGTGGAGAAATAAAGGCATATAGTTGATTTGGCATCTAGTATGGAATCACATGGAACTACATGGGCTTTATTCTCCATGTGGGAGTTGGTTAGTAGTCATGATCAATTGTATAGATTTGTGAAGATTGGAAGTGAGAAGGATCCATTGTAGCCTATAAATATTAATACATGTGTAAAAAAACTATTGTCATCGAGTTGAATAATAGAATCTAAGTCCTTTAGCTAATAATTTCTTCAATTCTTCCTCTCTCTTAGTTCGTGTGTTTTTTAATACTCACTTCAGATAAATGCATGGGTACCCAATTCAAGAGGGACTAAGAACCTCAAAATTGATCATGAAAACGATTAAGTATACATTTTGCATTCTTATTTGATAATGACACAGGAGATAAGAGTATTTTATTATAAATTGATCATGTAATTAATATGTTAGAGAGAAACAAATACTTTGGGGGCTTCAAGGTAGTACTTGCAGATGTAAGTAGGAGTGGGAGCTAGATGGGTCAAATTGTTGGGTTTGTGGAGCCTGGTTCATGCTTTGAGTAGAGGCAAGTCGAACGTTTGCTCGACTTTTGCTCAACACAGCACTCGAGAGAACTTTAGAAAGAAAGTTTGCTTGAGGCTCGTTTGTCAGTTGGCTCGAGCGAAGTTCAGAGAGTTCGCTCAAGACTTGCTCGTCAGTTGGCTCCAGCCAAGACCAGACAGAAAGTTCGCTCGAGGCTCGCTTAATAGTTGGCTCGAGCGAAGCTCAGGCAGTAAGTTCACTTGATTCTCGCTCGACAGTCGCTTGAGCGAATAACTCAATAATTGTGAAATTAGGGTTTCCGCCGTATAACCTTATATATGTGTATATTTTGAATAGTATGGTCGTTCTAAACATTGGATTTCACCCAACAATGTCTTTTGACATTACTCATGAGAATAGAATCCTCTACAGCTTCATGGACATAGGTATATTACCGAACCAAGTAAATTTTGTGTCTTGTGTGATTGATTCTTGTTTTTCTTTACTTCTATTATAATTTTTCGCAAAAACTGGTATCAAGAGCTAAGGTTTGGATCTAAGGGGGAATGATGGTAGGAGAAGAAGTGAAGGTATCTGGAATCGAGAAGTTTGATGGCACAAACTTCAGGTACTAGAGGATGAAGATCGACAATTATCTCTATTGAAAGAAACTCCATCTTCCTTTATTGGGGAAGAAGCTGGACAGCATGGAAGATATTGATTAGAATCTATTAGATCGATAGGTCTTGGGGGTTATTCGGCTGACCTTATCAAGATCAGTTGCAGACAATGTTATCAAAGAAAATGTGGCGCCCTCAACCCCCACGTGTGATTTGGTGGGAGTTGTGACATCAGGATGATGACCACATGGATCATACACCCCATCGCCATGTGCAAGAGTGTGCTAACATGCAAAATGTGTACAACATAAATATTGCTGTAGAAAATATAAGGCAATCAAACTAAGT
Source organism: Cyclocarya paliurus (assembly GCA_029856935.1). NCBI lineage: Eukaryota > Viridiplantae > Streptophyta > Magnoliopsida > Fagales > Juglandaceae > Cyclocarya > Cyclocarya paliurus. Next base: position 2,083 of record JARVXP010000448.1, read on the forward strand.
ATCATAAAGTTTTAAACACAATACAACTCAAAATAAATCCTCCTAGAGGTTATACAGTCATCCGGCTGAAAAAAATATAAATAAAGTGGTAATAGGTCCCACAAAAAAATATGGATAAGAAATATAAATCAGCAAGCCAATCACTCCTCCGGCAGAACCGGTCCCTCTGGCTTTAACTCTTCCTTTGCATCAAAGTCTACGGTCCTATAAAACATGACCGTAGGTAGGATTACCACAGTGACATTTTGCAATCTTAGTAAGTATCAAGATGCAACAACCAAGAGTTTAAAACATGAATTTATACAACCAACAAAGTAAGCCAGCCATTCAATCAAAAGACCACAATATCATTTCTTCCACGCTTTTCCAAAATAACACATTTAAACAGAACACTCACGCCAAAAACCCATTTGGCCCAAAACATAACCATTTATTAAGCATACACCATGGTCTCCCCTATGGACTATGCACATACCTTGGCTCCTTTTGTCACACCACGGGTGATGACCGTACAAATGAATTTATTACAAGCGTTGCCCAGCTCCGCACCCGGCACGTAACGTGACCAGGCAACCTCTAGCTCCCACTAGCAGAGGGGCCATGGATTCGGCACGAGAGTGTTACCATGTCTGAGCTCGTTGTCGCCTAGTGACAACCCAGGAGACGTCACTCAGTTTATTATGCTCTTGAGTGACCAGAGAAGCTCTACCGATATAATACCCCATCTCGACTTGGGGTCGTGATACGCACGCACCCATATGATATCACCAATACATGGAAACCCAGTTTTTATTTCACACAACATGGCATAACACAACACAATTAAATAATCATACAAAGAATAATTATGGTAAAAATGCAGATGCATGATAGGCAGTATATTGGATGACATGGCATAACATACATCAGACAATATACAACATCACAACAGTCACAATATTTCACAGTTTCATAAATCCAACTACACGCGTAATCCCATCCTCCATCTGGCCCATGGCCCAATTCCCAACCAATACTATGATATCAAGCCTAACACTTCATCGGGCCCAAAGCCCTTCTCAACACAATCTAGATTGCACACAGCGTTAGTGATAAAATTATGTTCTAATCTCAAAGGTCGCATTAAAGAGGTACTTACGACGCGGACAAACAAATATGGAAGATCGAGTGTGCATCGGTCTACGAGTCCCGTGATTGGACGAGTGCGCTCGTTGCTATGCGGACAGATATAAAACAATTAGATTATCTTAAAAATGTAAACCATAAATTAAATGCAATGCAAGGCAGATTTGGCTCACCTAGATGATGCCAAAAGTGGCGGAGTAGCGGCGGACTTGGGCGAGATAGAGGGCTTTTGGTGGATTTGTCATGAAGAGAATACCAGATCTGGGTTGCTAGTGGGTGGTAGAGAGAGGTGCTATGGTGGGACACAGAGGGATAACGACAGATCTGCCTTAAACTCACGGGTAGGATTGGAATCAAGATGAGGGGATGATGGGAAAGGAACGTGGGGGACTCAGGGGTGGTTGCGCGGCCTTGAGAAGGCAGCTTGGGGAGGCTGAGCATGGCGGCGCTAGGGCAAAAATAGCCCTAAAGGCTCCAGGAAGGGGGATTTGAGGGAAAGGAAGATGGTGGTGATGAGTTTGAGAGAGGGAGATGAAGCTTTGAGATGGTTTCGAAAGGGAGAGGCTCGACCTATTTATAGGCCGAGTGGGGGTCCTCGATAATCACAGTCGTCGCTACAATTGGGGGTGGTGGACGGCGGGGGGTTGCGAGAGACCCACGCGTGGCACGCAACAATTGGCCACCAGCGGCGGTGAGCCATTTCCATGGTGAAATAGTCACGAGTTGCAGAGAAGGGTGGGGTGGGAGAAAAAGTTGGACGCAGGGCTCATGGGTTGGGGACGATGGGCGGTGGTGCTAGCTAGTGGTGGAGGGGTTCACAGTGGAGGACGCGTGGCGAGGCAAGGCTGGTGGTAAGGGGCGGTCAGCTCATAGGTCTGCAAGTGGGAGGAGGAAGAAGAAAAGAAAGAGAGGGAGCGGCGTTGGGGAGGGGGGAACTAGAAAGTGATAGGGTTTTCACCATTCAGTGATGAAACGACGCCGTTTTAGGGGTGGGGGAAAAATTTCTCCTTACTCAAAATGGTGTCATTTTGAGGTGGAAAGGATGGGCTTCCCTTAAGGAACACAGGTTGGTCCTGTAATCCACACTTTACTCGGCCCAAAAACTCACCACACACAAGCCCCCTTTCCTAACCCACTATGCGAAAGGGCCCAAAAAAGAATAATAGAAATAAAATACAAGGAAATAAAATAAAATAAAAAAACCAATAATACTATTTAAATAAATAAAAACACACAAATTTTGGGATCTCATAGAAAAGACCACAACGAATCTTGTGGCGGCTTTGTTTGGTATGTATGAAAAGCCGTCAGTGAACAAGAGGTGCATCTGATGAAAAAACTATTCAACTTGAAGATGGAAGAAGGTACATTAGTTGTCCAACATCTGAATGAATTTAATACTATCACAAATCAATTGTAGTTAGTCGAAATTGAGTTTGATGATGAGATTCAGGCATTGATTCTATTGGTGTCATTGTCAAATAGTTGGGAGGCCATGAGAATAACTATGAGGAATTTTGTCGGTAAGATAAAGTTGAAATAAGATGATAACCGAGATCTGATTCTTGCTAAGGAGGTGAGCAGAAGAGATTCTGGTGAGATCTCGGGTTCATGTTCTGCCATGAACATTGACACTCCAGGCAGGGGACATGACAGGTCAAAGTCCACAAACAATGGTAGGAGCAAGTCAAGGTCTAGGCAGCAAATCACTTGTGGAACTATGGCGAGATGGGGGCCACTTCAAAAGAGACTGCAGGAATCCGAAGAAGACTTAGGATGCCAATGTGAATGTTGTGACTGAGGAAATACATGATGCTCTGCTTCTTGCAATTCACAGTCCGGTTGATGATTGGATTTAGGATTTGGGAGCTTCATTTTACACGACTTCACACCAAGAAATCATGCATAACTATTTTGCAAGTGATTTTGGTAAGGTGTATATGGCTGATGGTGAAGCATTGGATGTAGTGAGAATGAGAGATGTGCATATTATGCTCTCAAAGAGGAATGTGTGAACTTTGCACAAAATCAAAAATATTCACGAGCTGAAGAAAAACCTGATCTTTGTAGGACAGCTTGATGATAGCAGTCATTCAATTATTTTTTTGGGTGGTATGTGGCAGGTGATAAAAGGTGCAATGGTCTTGGCTCTTTGTTAGAGAAAATATATTGTGTATATGACATCTAGACTGAGTGATTTAATTGCTATCACTGAAATAAGGAATAATACAGCGTCATGGCACCACAGGATTGGTCACATTAGTCAGAAGGGGATGAAGGGATGTTGGGTCTAAACTTTCACTCAAAATAATGAATAAAAAAATTCAGATCAGTTTTACCTGCAAGTATACAGTGTTGTAGTACCTTACAGGATCGAATTCACAGGGATTGACTAATGTGATAAAGAGACTAAAATAAAAATAGATTATTAAAAAGAACGAGCAATCAAACAAAGAAAAGAGATTTTTGAGTTGAAGATTTTTTAAGTAACAAAATATAACTGAAACAATAAAATGAATCAATATGGAAAACGACTAAGGTTTCGAGGATCCATCTAATAATTTATAAAATTGTTTCTGACCAAATTAGCTCAGTTAGACTAGAATAATGATTCCGTCTAACTGGAAGATTTATCAAATAAGCCCAAAAATAATCACCAAATATTGAGTTTGAATAATTTACGGTAGAAAAATTCATAAATCCAATTGATTATCACAGGGATTTCTCAAGCATTTACTGTATTCGGAAATCACAATAAATCAAGAGAAATATATAGATAATCAAAGTTTCTAATAATAACACCAATTAATTAATCGAACTCACAATATAACTCTATTATTGATCTGAAACAATATTTAAATTATTAGACTTCACCTCTCAACCTTAGTACAAAAAAATTAGCCAACCATGTTCATCACAAGATCCATGGAATTCAATGATAAATTCTCCATAAGAAAACTTAAATAAAATACTGTATATAAATGTGAACTGAACAATAAAACACTGTCAATAAATGAGCTGAACAATAAAAAAACACATAAAATAAAAGAGTTGCCGAAAACACTATAAAATAAATACAAGCTGCCGAATAAAATAACACTATAAATATATAAGCTGCCGAAAACACAATATAAATTAAACTTGAAAATGCCGAATGAAGACAATATAATTAAGAGTTGCCGAAAACAACACAGAGAAAATAAATACAAGTTGCCGAAAGCAACACAGGAAAAATAAATACAAGTTGCCGAATAAAACACAGGTATATGAACTTCTGAAAATAGAAGGCAAGAAGAGAGTTGCCGAAAATAATCTGAAGGTTTCCAAAAAAAATATCACTACGCAATAAACTGAAGAGATGCCGAATGAAATGAGAGCCGAACTGATGATGGTTTCCGAAAAGAAAAACTAGAGAGATAGTCCCCGAACTGAGATGCCTCAGCTTCATACCCTTCAAGCCTTTTTATAGGCTTCAAAAACTACAAAGAAACATTGCCGTGCTGTGTCGTCGTGCGTGTTGTTTCCCACTGCCGAAATCACACTTCTTTCTTTTCTTTATTCACTGCTTTAGGCACATGCATTTACATTGTTTTCTTTTCTTTCTTTCTTTTTCTTGCTGCACCGAACTCCAGCCGAGACCACGTAGCTTCTTTCCCTTTCTTTCTTTCTTTTTCTGCTTTCCAACCGACTCAGTGGGCTGTTTGTTATTTTTTTTTTTTCTTTCTTCTTCTTTTCTTATTCTTGCTTACAGCCGAAACCGACCTGCACCGAGTGCATGTTCCTTTCTTTTTTTTCTTTCTTTTTCTTCCACTGAACATGTCGAAACTGCACCCGAAAGTTTCCAGCCGAAACCTCTCATTATTTTCTTTTCTTCTTTTTTTTTTTTCTGCTGCACCGAACATCACATGCACCGAACTCTCTGCTCTTTCTATTTTTTTCTTTCCAGCTTGCACCGAATATTTTTATTTTCTTTTCTTGTCTAACCGAACTCATCACATGCACCGAACTCATCACATGTGCTCTGTTTCAGACGTATGAAAATAGAGGAGATGACTGGGCATGCACACATGTTGTGCAGGAGGTTAGGTGGTGCAGGCGAGGCCGAAGTGGCTGGGCACATGCTCGGAACGCATGCATGGCGTTTACATGCAGCTGGCGAGAGGTTGAAGACGATGGTCGACGCTGCCGTAGCTCGGTGGTTTCATGGAGTGCTGCTGCCATAGCTCCGTGGATTGCTGCTTCCGAACGCCATGGAGAAGTGATCTCCGGCGTCTTCTGTTGTTGCTGGCAGCTGCAGGTGGTTGACGGTGGTGTTGGCAGCAGCTGTTTGGAGGTGGAAAACGCACAGCTAGAGGTTGAAGATGAAGGGAACGACGTGTCGTTCGGTTTGCAGACCAAACAGCACGTAGTTTAGCTCAGACGACAGAAATCAAATGCCACGAAAACGACATGTCGTTTTCGTTAAACGACATGTCGTTGACCTGCGCAGAAAAATAAGAAAAAATAAATAAAATAAAAATAAAATAAAATAAAATAAAATAAACTAAAACAAACAGAATAATAAAAATATTAAATTAAAAAAAGAAAATAATTAATTAATTAAAAATTAAACAAAAACTAAACTAAAATATTAAAAGTGTGTTGTGCATGTGAGGAAATAAAGTCAAATTAAATCACAAGTTATAAAAATAAGCATAAACTATGCTTTTAATCATTTTGAATCACAACTTGGATTTATTGCCTCTTGCTCATTTTTCCATCTAAAATCAATGATAAAATAACAAAATAATTAACAATATATTGATTTTAAATGTATAAAATATGCAATAATGCAGCTCAATCAAGGGACTTCTGACGAATTTGAGTTCGGGAAAGCAAAAATGGGTCATTTTTGTAGTTTTTCATGAACTTGAACTTGTAAGCTTGGATATACGTACTGAGATCATAGTGCAAAGCATAGGTGTGAGTGATGGGGAGATTGGATCTGGTGCACCCATTCCTATTGTTCCGCAATTAGATCGAAAGTCATCTACACTCATAATTGATGTTCGTATGTCTTCCAAAACTACTAGACCTTCATAGTGATTCTTACCCACCTTGAATTATATTTTGCTGACTGATGGTTGTGAGACACAGAGTTATGATGAAATCTTGCAAGATGAGAATTTGAGTAAGTGGGAGTCAGCTATGAGAGATGAGATGGATTCTTTATTAGGGAATCAGACATGACAATTGACTGAACTTCTAGCAAGGAAGAAGGATTTGCACAATAGATGGGTATACTGGGTGAAAATTAAGCGGAATGGCAACAAGAGGTATAATGCTAGACTTGTTGTGAAAGGGCTTCAGTAGAACTTGATGATGATAAATGTATGTTGAGACTTTCACAAGTAGAGTATGTGAAATAAATACTTAGGAGGGAAAATTTATCGAAATCAGAGGAGGATCATGACTACATAAGTAAGGTTTCCTATGCCTTGGCTATTGCCCATCTAGTGAGAGTTGTGAACATGTACATGAGTAACTCGATAAAGTAGCATTGAGAGGCAGTAAAGTGGATTATAAGGTGCGTCTCTTTGCTTTACTAGAGCAGATCTAAAACTGTAGGGTTATTTTAATGCTGATTTGGCTGGTGACACTGATAGTCGAAAGAGTGCCATAGATTTTGTATCCACTCTGGGTGGGATTGCCATGTCTTGAGGTTCGAACTTGTAGAATACTGTTGTGCTGTCTACCACATAAGCTTAGTATGTTGCTGTATCAAAAGGCTAAAAGGAAATGATTTGATTACAGAGTTTCTGAGAGGAATTGGGAAAATAAAATGAGAAGAGAACTCTATAGTGACAGTGCTATATTCATTGCAAAAAATCATGCATTTCATTTCAGAACCAATCATATTCAGATAAAGTATCACTTTATTCAATCTCTACTTGATGATGGTCAATTGATACTTAAGAAAATTTGTGGAAGTAAGAACCCTAGCCTGTTGATATATTGACAAAGGGTGTTACACTTGAAAAATTGAATAAAATGGTCTTCTAGCTTGAAGACAGGGGCAATAAACTGTAGAGGTAGAGCATTTCAGTTTTGGTGGCAGGTGTTGATACGTTGGTTGTACTAGTCTCCAAGTGAGAGAATTGTTAGGTTTGTAGAGCCTGGTTTGTGACTTGAGCGGAGGCAAGCCAAAAGTTCGCTTGACTTTCGCTCGACACAGTGCTAGAGCGAACTTCAGATAGAAAGTTCGCTTGAGGCTTGCTCATCAGTTGGCTCGAGCGAAGTTCAGATAGAGAGTTCTCTCAATAGTTGGCTTGAGAGAAACTCAAATAGTGAGTTCGCTCAATGCTCGCTTGATAGTTTCTTAAGAAAATAATCCAATAATTGTGAAATTAGTGTTTTCACCGTATAACTCTATATATATATATATTTATGAACAGTATGGTCATTCTGAACATTGGATTTTGCCTTATAATGTATTTTGACATTCTTCATGAAGCTTGCATGGAAAGTAGGCACTACAAGAAATTTGACTTTTAAAGACAAAATTTGTTAGGGACAAATTTAATTTCATCTCTAAAAGTCATTTTTCGAGACGAATTTTACATTTCGTCTCCAAAAATGCCTGAGCTACTAAATTCATTTGAATGGACAAATATCCATTCGAATAAGATATTTTGTGACGAACAAAATCGTCTTAAAAAAGAAAAACCGTTCAAACGGAACAAAGTATATTCGAACAATTAATGTCTATTCGATAGTATATAATTTGTTCGAATAATAATATTGGCGGAAAGTTAATTTATTTTTCCTAGGGAAAGTTAATAACCGTTCGAACTTAAATTTATTTGTTCGAACGGACATTTTTTTCCATTAATTTGTTTATCATCATTAATTTGTGCATATATTTTTTCCATTAAAGTAATAAATATTTTTTCCATTAATTTGTTATCATTTTCCAAATATAAAAATGTCTATATATTATATATTATGATTTGCGATGAGTTAAAATATTTATAAATTTATAAATTAATTTTATGTAATTAATTTCAAAACTTTATAATGATTTTTTTTATGTTAAATTTATATAAATATAACTTTAAAGATAGTATCATTTTTTATATTATCATGGATGGCAAGTAAAATGAAAAAAGCAAACACGAAAAATAAAAACCATACATTAATTACATCTCAAATATATAATGTTCAATACAATATAAAAAAGTAAAATAATAACTAAAACGGCTATTTGCTAAGTAGATCAACATCCTCTTGTAACATTTTAATGTGTCCATCCAGATCCCTAATCTTCTCCATGATGGGCTCAACGAACTCAACAAACATAGCTCGTACCTGATCCAAAGTAGCCCCAAGAGGCTGTCTCTCAACAGCGATAGTAGCAATAGAAGTTGGATCGGTGGGCGGGACACTAGGCTGTCCTGGTGCAGTCTTTCGCAAGTGCCCCTTGCTCTTGTTGAATGTGATCTTGTTAAGAGGCCCCATCTGTGGTGACCTCGGCTCAGTCGCAGATACTATAACCCCCGATCGGAGTAGGAGGTTAGATATCATCAATGCAAATGGTAGACTACCTCCACTAGAATAGCGTGAGCCAGATCGAATGCGGTAGAAGAAATACAATGCTAGATCAATGGGGTGCCCCCGTGCTATCCGCAACAAAAATCTGGCTCGATCGATTCCAAAATCCGTTTTGTTTTTTTTTTGGATCAATATTATAGCCAACAATCAAATTAAGCATTCTAAAAAATGCTATACAATTGGCCTGTCGGATCACCTTGCTCCCATCATATGGAGGAGCCGAAGGGTCTCGCACTAGATGACGCACCTGATCGTCTGTGAGACCATCATCAAGTATATCCTCATCCTTGTTACCATCCGAACTAGCATCCAGTTCTACATTCGGGGCTAGCGTGGAGGATGCGGCCAATGTGTCGGAATCAGATGGTGCAACCGTTGGTCCTGGTGTAGCCGCTACAGGATATGCGCCGGCCTCGCACTGGATGTCAAGGAACTCAGCAATAATGCGGGGAGAGAAATTAATACTCACTCCCGGGACCAATAAGGTGTAGAAAAGAGCATCAGCCCTCTCCTCTCCCATGGCACGGTAAAACTCACCTGCTATCTCTGGATATGCAATCCCCTGCTGCTGATAGATCGGTGTCCATCCTTGCTCGGTGAAGATGGATTATATGCTTCGTCCCTCCCATGAAAGATCAGAGAAGTCAGACAAAATGATCTCACGCTCGACGAGTATAGGTCTCGTCTCCTGAGCATGAGCTGCTCCACTACTTTGGCTGGCCTGACCTCTTGCACATTTTTTTTCGCTAGATGCCATTAATATACTATTTAACCACAATAAAAGTAAGAATATAATTAACTATAATATTTAAATTATATTATTGAAAAATTATACTATATTGAACTTAATTGAATAACTAGTTTGAACGAAACATATTCTGTTTAAACTAGTAAAATCTATTCGAATGAAATATTTTGTTCATTCAAACCGGCAGTTAATACTTCATTTGAATGAAATTATTTTATTCGAACAGAAATAAATCTGTTTGGCAACTAAGCGTTCGAACGAACTAGAGTTAGTTTGAACGAGAACAAGCCAAACAGCCATGGCTGAGTCGACTCAGCCCCGAACGAAAAACAAAATCTAGGGGTAAAAGCTATGTTTTAATCAGTAGAAATGATTAAGGACTGAAGCCCATTCATTTCTACTGATTAAAAACTTGTTATTTCTACGGAATACACAAAATGGGGGGGATTTCGGATTCGAAATCCATACCCCCCAAACACAACCTATTCGTACAAAAAACAAAACAATAGAGGTGGAAAGTTGACCCATACCTCTTAGAAGTTCAAATGTGGGGTTGATATGGTGGTTGAGTGGCGGTTTTTGCAGTGGAGATAAGGGGCGACTCGGAGGCTCTCGGCGGCTGAGGGTTCGACTGAGAGAGTTTTATTTCATTATAATCGAACTGGGTATATAATGACCGTGGCGTCTCGTTCGAATGGGATAAATATCCATTCGAACAGTTATTATACTAATATATTTCTAATTATATTACTAATAGTAATATATAATAATACTAATATTACAAAGTATAAAAGTATAAAAATAAAACTAATAATAGTATTATAATACTTTTATTTAACATATTTAGTATATTATTTGTAAATATACTTATTCTATTACCTATAACAAACTAAGTACTTATATATAGTACTTATTAGTTATATAGCTACTATAGTGTAAGTATTATATAGTTACTATATAGCTATAGCTATTATACGTTATGATAACTATACAAGTTAATGTAATTAAATACTATATATAGTACTTATTAGTTATATAGCTACTATAGTGTAAGTATTATATATAGTTACTATATAGCTATAGGCTATTATAAGTTCTGCCGAATATCGTATAAGCTCCTTATCCGCCTGTGACACCCCCAGCCCCTGCTTGGGATTTGACGAAAACTAAAGCCTCAGAACATGTAACACAAGGCTACATACCCCTCACCCAAGGATCAAAATAATTTTTTTTTTCCTTTTTACCTTTTTCTCTCTCTACGGGTGAATAGGGTTTCTGTATTACGCCGTTTGGCTTTGGCCTCCTCTCGAGGCTGCATGGCAACCGCTGATGGTGGTGGCACAGGTCAGCCTTCTTTTGCCGACCTGGTTGCTGCTGTTCTGTAGCCCATCCCAGAGATGGTGCTGCCACCCCATCCCCTGAAGATGGTAGATGGTGAGATATATTTCCAGTTTTCCAAAGAGGAAATCGAACGATCTGCTGAACTGTTTAGATACTCTGGTCCTCAAGTTTTTTAAACAACGACCTTCTCTGGACGCCGTCCATGCATTCATTCATAGTCGTTGGGGACTTTCAGCTTTACCAGTGGTTTCCTCTATGAAACGTCCTAGGAACGTTTTCGTGTGCATGGCTAACGAAGCAGGTTTTTCTAAACCTCTATCCAGGGATGTTTGTGAGATTAATGGCAGTTTCTATTGTGCCTTTCGCTGGTCTCCAGAGTTTAATGAAGATGCAGAACCGTCGAGGGTGCCGGTGTGGATTTCTCTACCGGGTCTCCCTCCTAACTATTACCATGAAGCCTTTTTGAAAATCTTTACGGCACCTATTGGGACCTTCATACATTGGGATAATCTGACTCGATGTGCTACGAGAACAGATGGAGCACGTTTGTGTGTGGAAGTGGATGCAGCAAAAGCACCATTGAATCACTTCTGGATAGGGGCACCGCGTTTACCTGCTAGTCATAAACAAGAAATTGTTTACGAGACTCTTCCTGCATATTGCGCTACGTGCAAAATGTAGGGGCATAGCACACGGACTTGTAGAGTTGGAAAACCTTAGAAGACTGGGCTGGTTCGGCGTGGGAAGAAAGAAAATCCAGAGGCAGTCAGGGCTATTCCAGAATCTGGGGAAGAACCGATGCAACAGGTTTCTATTCTTCCGAAAAAATCCGATCCTGTAGTACAAGCAATATTGGTGTTTGGTTTGGAAACAGAGAGTATTGTGGTAGAAGAGGTTCTAAATTCATCTACTGGGGTTACTCCATTTGACCAAATGGGTGATGCAATGGTTCTCTCTGCCAAATATTTTAATTCAGTTGTGTTGTTACCATATGGTTACTCTGCACCAGTGGATGAAAATGCAGCCTAAGCTGATAACATGGTTTCTACGGAAACAGAAGGTGGCTTGGTAAATGCATCAGAAATACCTCTACCAGTTTCTGATGAGAATGCTACAGGTGCTACAGTGGGGGAAAGTCCTATGATGTTGCCCAATGAGGGGCTGGAGCCGTTTGTGGTGTAGGAAACGATCGTTGTTCAGAATGAATTACTTGGGGACGAGGAGCCTATGGACGTTCATGTAGAGAAAAGGCTTGAGATGGAGAATGCTTCTGAACCTGAACCAGACATTCAAGCAAGCGTTTTTCCGCAGGACAAAGAGTACCTTACCGAGTCTGAGGCCAATGAAGGTAAGAGGAAATATAAGAAAAAGATGTTTATTAAAATGCAGAGCTCGTCTCGGGTTCATGCCCGACATTCAAACCTTGTCTAATGATTGATTTCATTTTTGTATGGAATATTAGAGGGGTTGGGACCTCCAGGAGTTGAGTTAAGAAATTGATTGGTAAGTTGAATCCAAATGTTTTTGTGCTCTTAGAACCTTTTCATAATTTAGAGGAAGCTCGAAAATTGGCGCAATCTTTGAATTTTGATAATGTCATTTCTAATGAGGATGATGGGGGTAAAATATTGATTTTCTGGAATAGTACTTATGTGGTGCAGGTGGTTCGGATGGGAATGCAATTTATTTCCATGCTAGTAGGTGAAGGAGCTGAGATGTTTTTGTTCACTGTGGTTTATGCTAAATGTACTATGGTGGAGAGGTGACAACTTTGGGATGATCTCAATTTTTAAAATTTGGGATCATACCCTTGTGTGTTTGCTGGTGATTTTAATATTATCCGTAATGATTCTGAAAGGAGGCATGGTAGGCCTCAACCTAGTATGGATATGAAGGATTTTAATAATTGGATTCATCAAGGAGGTTTGATGGAAATGGCTACGAAAGGAAGTATGTTTAGATGGTTTAGTGGACAATCGGGGCTTGCCCACTCCTGGGCACGTCTTGATTGTGCTCTCATGCATAGTTCCTCCCTTGCTTTGTTTCCTAATGCTAATTGTTCTTATTTGTCTTGTTCTACTTCAGATCATGCTCTTATATTTATTGAGCTTAAAAGGGATCCGTTCTTATATGGCCCGGCCCCATTCTGCTTTCAACAAATGTGGGTGGATCACCATAGTTTTTTGGATTGTGGTCGGACTGGTTGGGCTTCTCGGGTGGAGGGTTCGGTCTTTCAGATTCTGACTAGAAAATTAAAGCATACTAAGGTGGTGTAAAGGGAATGGAATAAGCGGGTCTTTGGTCATACTTTGGGCCGTATTGATTTTCTAGAAAAATAGATTGAGGAGATTGAGCAACAGCTTCAAGTTAATTGGGAGGGAAATTTGGAGGAGTTACATATGGCAGTCTTGGATTTGGCAAGCTGGCGACGGCGGGAAGAGATCTGATTGGCACAAATGGAAAATTTAAAATGGAAGGTGGATGGGGATCGTAATTCCAAGTTTTTTCATGCTTGCCTTGTTAATAAGAGGAGAAAAAGAGTGCTTGAAATGCATTCAAATGGGGATGTGTATGAGACGCCTGAAAGCATCCATCAAGGGGCAGTGGAATATTTTTCTTCTTTCCTTCAAGGGAATCAAACGATTGAGCCTCCTAGGCTAGAACAACTAATTGATTCAGTCATCTCAGAGGAGGAAAATGTCTCCCTTCTACGTGCTCCTTCTATAGAGGAAGTTTTTGAGGCCTTGTCTTCCAGCCCGTCTCAAAGTGCATCGGGTCCTGTTGGTTTTGGGTCGAGTTTCTATAAAAGTTGCTAGGAGGTGATTAAAGTTGATGTGTGGAATGCAGTTTTGGAATTTTTTATGTCCAAACAACTACCCAGATTCTTCACGGCCTCATATTTGGTTTTAGTATCAAAGGTAGATTCACCTACAGGTTTTGACAAATTTCGCCCTATTAGTCTTTGCTCTGTTTTTTATAAAATTTTCTCTAAGATTATTGTGAATAGATTAACAGGTCCCCTGCCTCGTCTGATATCTTTAGAGCAAGGAGCTTTTATTCTGGGAAGGAGTATTTTTGAGAATATTAGCCTTACCCAGGAAATGGTTCACTCTATGAACAAACGTACTCATGGGGGTGATATTATACTACAAGTGATATGGCGAAAGCTTATGATCGTGTGGATTGGGCTTTTTTGATTGCAGTTTTGCGCAGGTTTGGCTTCTCTTCAGAATTTTGTGAATTGGTGCAAGCTTGCATTTCAAGTCCATGGTACTCAGTTATGATGAATGGTACGGTCAAGGGTTTCTTTCCGAGAGGCCGTGGTCTCCATCAAGGGGATCCTTTATCTCCTTATTTGTTTATTATTTAGCAACAGGTACTTTCCAGGATGATTCATGCCAGTGTGAGAGATAATAATTTTGGCTAGTTTTATCAAGCCCGAGGTATGCCAGTTGTGTCTTATTTGATGTATGCTGATGATATTATGATTTTTTCTATTAGAAACCAGAGATCGGTCCGAGCTATTCAGAATATCCTAATGCAATATGAGAGATGGTCGGGTAAGGCTATCAATGTTCAGAAATCTGCGTTGTATTGTTCGAAGCATATTTCTCCCATGCGCAAGCATCGACTTTTACGTCGTACTGGGTTCATGGAGGGGACCTTCCCTTTCAGATATCTAGGTGTGCCGATTATTGTGGGGCGCCTTAAGCAGTGTCATCTGGAAGGCATGGTGAATAAAGTTAGACAAAACATCAGTGGGTGGAAGATGAGGCTACTTTCTACTGGTGGCAAACTTGTTCTACTAAGACATGTTATTTCTAGCATGGCGATTCACCTCTTTTCTGTTTTACAAGTTCCTCAAGCTACTATTAACAAGATTCATAGATTGATGAGCTCTTTCTTTTAGGGAGAATCTGAAGGGCAGGAGAAAAGGAAATGGGTGGCTTGGAGACATATTTGCAATCCTGTGGAAGAATGTGGTCTTGGGTTACGGCATCTCCATGACATGCAAAAAGCTTTACATATGCGTTTTGTTTGGAATCTGCTACAAGGTAACTCTTTATGGACCAATTTTTTCAAAGATAAATATGTGGGTTCGAAGCCTTGGGCTTAAGTAGAAGACACGAAAGGTACAAGATTCTGGAGAATGGTTGCTAATTGTATTCCGTGTTTGCAGAATAACTCAAAATGGAAGAGTAGAGAGGGAGCGATTTTTTTCTGGTATGATAAATGGAGGGATAATGATCCTCTCATTAATGAGATGCCGCTTGTGGGTTCACCTTTGCTAAAAATTAAAGAGTGTAGATTGTTGGATAGTTGGGATGTGGATCTTCTGGAGAGTTTAGTTGGGCAGGAGAAGGTGGATGAGATTTTAGTCTCTTTAGCCGGGCCTAACCCTGGAAAAGATGTTATAGTTTGGACTCCAATGAATGGGACTTGATAGATTCAAATACCTCAACCTCCAGTTCATTTTCACTTCGTATGAATATTTCTTTAAAGGCAAAAGTACTGGTGTGTGTGAGAGAGTGTTGTGGAGAGAGAGAGGAGCAGACTTAATGAGAGAGAAGGGATTCTTGAGAGACAGGAGAGGTTTATAAGAGGTAAGTAATATTTTTTTGGTATTCTTTTTTATATTTCAAATTTCATAGCAAGTTGGATTTTTTTTTTTTAAGAAGAGCCGAGGAACACCTGTCCAATAGTGCCCCCGTCCCAAATTTATTGATATACCCTCAGTTGTGGCAGAGGAAAACCGTGGTTACAGACCTACACATGGTGGTTACAATATAATCAATTTTCGAAACCAGGTGAACAAAACTGACCAAACAACAAACCAAACTTACCATTTTCATCTGAAGCGAGCTCTGTACTTCCTGCAGATTTCGAATACCCAAACCTCCCTCAGAAACTGGTCTACAAATGCTACTCCATAACTTCCATTTCTTTTTTGGCTTCCCTTCTTTTATACCCCAAAAGAAGGTACTCATAATTTTCTGAATTTTTTCAAACAAAGATTTAGGTACCTTTATCACCGAAAGACAATGGATTGGGAGACTTTGAATCACATGTTTTAATAAAAGAAGCCGAGCACCATTCGACAATAGTCGGGCTTCCACCCCTAGAGACGATTTCTGATTTTATTAATAATATCTTCAAAATGAGAACTAAGTAGTCTACCAGTAACAATTGGCACTCCTAAATAAGTGAATGGAAAAGCCCCTTCTGAAAAACCCGTATTCCTCAATAATATCCGACGCCTACCTTCAGTAAAATGTTTGGAGAAGAATATAGATGATTTTCTATTATTTACGACTTGCCCTGTCCAACCTTCATATACTTTCTACACTTTCATAATGTGTTTATTGCACATGATTTAGGGTTTTCTCATAATGTGTTTTATGCTTATATAGGTATTGTATATTGCTATTTTGTTTGGATTATTTAAATTTGAGGTAATATTTCTAATTTTTAGATTTTTGATAATTTATAGTTTTTAATTAATTATGTTAAGATTTTTGGTATATTTGTGTTTGTACAATCCCATCAAATCTCTCACCCCTCAACACCGTGAACATCGTTTCCATCGACGCCGATGCCGTGAACTTCATCGGGAGAAGCTTGGATTGCCTCTCCTACCTCGTGTGCCGTCTCCTTTGCCTCTTCTTTTTGTTAGGGACCCCGGTCAAGTCCCTAAACACTAAGTCCTCCTCGGCTATGATCTCCTTTGGTTGACCGAATTCAATTCCTTCTCTTGCTTGGTTCACGATCAATGGTGGCTATGGTGGCAATTTGGACAAGGTGAGGTTAAGTGTTTAGGCTAGTATGGAGTGGATGGAAGGTGGAAAATTGGCTAAGTGTTTGGGCTCACAATGGTGTAGGGTGCACGGCACTAGGGTAGA
This sequence comes from Cyclocarya paliurus, assembly GCA_029856935.1. Taxonomy (NCBI): domain Eukaryota; kingdom Viridiplantae; phylum Streptophyta; class Magnoliopsida; order Fagales; family Juglandaceae; genus Cyclocarya; species Cyclocarya paliurus. The sequence goes on from JARVXP010000448.1 coordinate 18,787, forward strand.
ACTAGGATGGCGCCACCTAGAACCTTGAGTTTAGGGTTTGGATAGGGTGATGGATGGCTAGGGTTTAGGATTAGGGTTTTGGAGCTAGGGCAAGGGTGAGGGGCGGCCAAGGCTTGGCTGAATAGGCTAGTGAGTAGTTTTAGGAAAGTTTCCTAAAAACAAGGGATTTGCTCATGGATAGAGTGATGGCCGGCCATGTGCTTTGAAGGAGTCAACTAGGGTTTTCAAATGAGGAAACCCTAGTATGGTAAGTGGGTTGGTCGACCAAGGCACTCCAATAAGGAAGGAGTAGCCGAAACTCAATGGGAGACCAATATGGAAGTGGGTGTTCGGCTAGGGCAAAGGTGGAAGGTGAGGTTATTTATGGAAAGTGTGTAAACACTAGGGTTGGTCGAAAATATGAGATAGATGGATTGAAAGAGCCAAAATTATGATAATCACCAAGAACACAAGATGAACAATCAAGAACAAATGATGAACTTGAATGAACAATAAAAGTAATTCAACAATTGATTCACAATGTGCACCAAGATTGAATAAACCTCATATATTGATAAAAGAAACAAAAATAAAGATAATCAACTTGGATTCAATGAATTGCTCCAAGTTGATAAACAAGATAAATGGATTACTCAAATTCAATGAATTGCATGGAGTAATCCTCTCTTTGGGATTCAATGAATTGCACCCAAAAGAGCCCAAGTGTCTAGCACCGAAATGATCTCTCAACAATGTCCTCACTCTAGTCAATTTGCCAAAAGATATGAAATAAATGACTAAGGGTCTTATTTATAAAGGTTACAACTTGGAAACCCCCAAAAGGTCCCTTTGCAATAAAAGAAATAAAATAAATAAATAAATAAAATAAATAACATAAATAAGGATAATGGCATGGACCACATGGCCGTGGTATGCATGAGCCAAGGGTTCGGCTAGGGTGGTGCATGGTGGTCCACGGTCTGGTCCATGGCTAGGTGGCTCGGCATGGCTAGCTGTGGTACAAGGCATGGTGCCATGCATGGGCCTGCTGGTGGGCATGTCATGGTGCCATGTTCGGCCTGCTGGTGGCTAGCCATGTGAGCCGGCTGCAAGACATGGGCTGGAGCCATGCGCTGGATGGCATGCCTAGTGGGCATGCCACTGACCTGCTCTGCATGGCATGGGCTGGAGCCGTGCGCTGGATGGCATGCCTGGTGGGCATGCCACTGGCCTGCTCAGCATGGCACGGGCTGGGCCCGTGCGCTGGATGGCATGCCTAGAGGGCATGCCACTAACCTCGCTGGCGTGCGGCAGAGGGCCATGCGGCTGGGTGCATGGCCTGCTGAAGGTGCATGGGCGCACGCATGGGCGTGCGCCTGGTGGGCATGCGCATGGCTGTGCGCCTGAGTGTGCGACCAAACCCAAGATACTCAATCCAGCACTGTGATTGATTTTGTGTCGGAAGTTTTTGGAAGCAAGACTAAAAGTAAGTAGCTTGATCATAAATTAGAATTAGCATACGTTAGCTAGTTATATATTATTGTTATTAAAGTCAATTCTTTGGAAACCAATGTTTATGTACCTCGCATGTCATGATATTTACAAGCACGCCATTCATCATGTTTCATTCTGCATATTATAGTTATATATGTATTCTGCATCTCATGTTGCATAAGACACGTAAGCTTTCATAAGAGCAAGTGTAAGATAAACTTATATCAGTTAATAAGATGGTCATTAGATGCATGGTACCAATGCGATTTATGGGTGGACATGCAAGCTACAGACCTAAGCGTGATCCACCATAGTATGCTAGAATACTATTAGTGACTCCCCTTGTAGCCACCTGATGTGGGGCTGATGCACAACCTTCCACATAGAGTTAAGTGTGTGGGCCAATATGATAAGTTGATAAGTCAGATAAGTAAGATAATTCAAAACAAGTCATGCATGTCATAACATACATTTGAATAGTCATGATTTTAAATTTCTCATTCTCAGCATAAAATATTTTATGAAAAATTTTATGTTTAGTATGTTTACGTTATAATAAGTTTCTTACTAAGTTTTTGACTCATTTAATTTTTTTTAATATTTTAAACCACTTCAGGTCAAAATATTTATGAAAGTAGAGCTCTAGGACGGGACTTAGTTTAGTGAGGCATGATAGTAGCCTAGATCATGTACAGAGATTTTAAGTTATGCTTTTTATGGTATAGATTTGAGAAATTTTAATAAATACTTCCACACACTCTCATTTATGATTTCAATATTTTCAAAGCCCAAGTTAAGGTGTTATAGGTTATTTATGTAATTTCTATTATTAAGTGCTTGTTTGGTAGGGTTTTAGTCGTGGGTTACATAGATGGGCTCGTGGAGTAGTGGGTCAGTTATTTACTTTAGTTTCTGTTAATTTCTTTGGGATCCAGTAACTCTAGGTTGAATCAATCGACTGTCTATATTTATAAATATTGTACACAAGTATCAATGAAGATCATCAGATTCATCCACTTTGTGATTGAGTATTAGAGGATAGTTGTAACAGCCGCTAGAAATTCAATGATGGAATTTCTATTGTCTTTAGGAACCATAGTAAATCCTATATGGTTGGAATCCAACTAAGAACCCATAAGCGTGTTAGAAACCAAAAATCCTATATGGTTTTATCCAAAACCTTATTGAATCAGTTTCTAGCATCGTGTTTAATCGTTTAATTAAATTATTTTCATATGCTATTAATCTTTTAAATTTGTGTTAGAACATCATTATCCAATTTAATTAACCTTGGATATTTGATTGGGCCAATAGAAATCAGATTTGGGTTTGATAGCAACCCAAACCTTCTTAAAACCCATGAATTTAGGCCCTTTCGGTTTAAGCCCATTAAGGCCCACGAAATTAGCCACCTTAGCAATGATTTTGTCTAAAATATTTCACCCTCCACTTGCCTTATCAGATTTATTCAAGAGCACTTAAAATGTTCTTGAAGTGGATGACTAAGTGGACACCCCACTCTTTCAATTATAGACTCAAAAATAATATCTTGTATATTTTATTGGAAGAAAAAATCAATACTCAAGCTCCATTTCAGATCTATCATCTTCCAAAACTTGTATAAATAGCCCTCCAGCCCCTTCCAACGAAAATCATCCCTCCTTTACACTTTGCTTTGTTAGAATACAAAAAAATACTCTCGGACAGTTTTTATGAACTCTTTTGACCGCCTTATTTGAAGCTCTTGTAAGTATTTTCTCACAAACTTTCCTTCATGAAAGTTGTTTATTTTTTAGTCTAGTTTACGCAGATATCTTATTTATTCCATTTAAAGATCATTTGTTCAGTCAAAAGTTGTTTAAAACCTAGAAAGATCATTCTGGGCGATAACCAAAGAGTATGTTATATTTTGGAGTTTTTGACAAAGTTAATGGATTGATCTTGGTCCGAAATTATTATGGAGTATTGTTAACATAGGTATATGATTATGGGTTGAGGATTTGTTGCATGATTAAAAGTTTTGGTGAAATATTTTCTTAGATTTAGAAACTTCGAATCTGGAAGAGGAAAAACAGTTTCAGTTTTGAGAAAGTTTAAATATTTTATGGTCTAATCTTATTGCAATGGCTTTGATATTTTTACTTGGGGATCCTAAGCTTCTTATGTACATGATATAATGTTGCTTTGAAGATATTTGATATTATTTTCAAAGATATGAAATTTTTATGCAAGGAGATATTCGAATGGGCCAAGTGATGATGTTCTTGGCTAAATTAATGTTTTGGTTGATTTTTAACTATGTGATCTTGAGTTTAAAGCTTAGATCTGTTTTAGGACACCTTTTTAAACCATGTGATGTTTTGGTTTGAAGATCACATCTTTATAAGTCATGGATCAAGATGTTGATCAAAATAAGTTAGAAACAAAAATCAAGGGAAATGGCCTATATAAGTTTCGGTTTTTATAGAATTTTAATAGTTGTGTTTAGTTTTAAATTTTCTGAATTCATATTTAAGTTCAGAATAAAATCTACATGAGATATATAAATTTTGGTGATTTTTGGAGTTAGGATACAAAATCCTTAAGTTAGGGATATAATGGTCTTTTTCCACATGTAGAGGGTGAATTAATAATTTTACTCTTAAATTGATATTTTTCTATATTTCTAATTGTTAGTGATTAAGTTATAACTTTTAAAAATCACTACTTTCAGTCTCTCGTGATCGCACTTGAGTTTTGCCTAGAAACGCGAAGACAGAGGTAAGTTAGCTTTTAACTTACTAGCAGTTTACTATGTATGGGTGATAAGTAAATGAACTACAGTATATGTATGTATGTTATTATATGTGCTCTGCCAAGTCATTACATGTTTATATGTTACATATAATTTATTCTGTCATGAATTATTCATCTGCTACACAAGATATTCTGTCACGTATTGCTAAACATTGCAAGTAGTATGGATACATACAATCTAAGGAGATTCTGTCTAAGGAGATTGGAAATTTCTAAGTGTGTCCATCGTGACCCTCCAATCTTTCCTGGGAATCTAGAAGTTCTGTCTAGGAAAGATTGATCTTTCCTGGAAACTTACTTAGTGAGTACTATTCATTTCTACGATAAAAATTTATCAAGATATTATCAGAAAAAAAATGGAATGTCATGTATGTTATGTAATGTATATTCACTGTTGCAAGCATGTTTTGTTAAAAATGTAATGTTGTGTTACATCAGGGCTTTTGTCCTTTCATATTCAAGTCACATTCTGTTTCTAATACAGTTTATGTATTTCAAGAACAATCATGTTAAGTTATTCATGTCAATCACGATCCTAAGTACTAGGATGGGAAAATATCCTAGTAAAACTCCTTTGTTCACGCTGGAGTGTCTAAATAGGTGTGAAATTCCCTGGGTTGACGAAGTATAATTAACAGGTTGCGAATGGGACCTAACTAGCTGGTCACCGGAGCGCACCAGGCACTAATGCCGATGGAGCCACATTTTATTTTAATAAGTCATGGGGCCACAACAACTGTGGAGCATGAAATATGGGGTCACAACAATTGTGGCACATACACTACGTGAGACACAGCAATTGTGACACGTAAAATACATGGGGCCACAACAATTGTGGAGTATGTATTAACGCACTCACAGCTGGTGTAGATACCTGTGTTGTGATGCGGTAATCGGCAGGGACACATGGCTCTAGGGTACCCATGTAGCACCCACATGTTACGTTAATCAAGTTAAATGAAAAAGAATTCAAACTCATGTTATGCTCAAGCTCATGTTCATGTTATGTTTCAAGTTCATGTCAAGTTAAGTCAAGTAAGATCAAATCTATGACAATGTTATGTTTCAAGTTCATGTCACGTTAAGTCAAGTCAGATCAAGTCTATGACAAGTAAGTTAAGTTCAGTTCATTCATGTTCATGTTATGTTTCAAGTTTAAGTTATGTCATATGCTATGATTACTTACGATTTTGATTATGTACTTATGCTTTTACTGTCATGCATGCATTATTAACCTGTGTGTATGTTTTATGTTAACTTGCTGAGATTTGTAATCAAATCTCACTATGGTAGTCCCAACTACCATTCCCCCCGAATGGTAGATTTTGTTACAGGATCTAAAGAAGAACTGGGAAACAGCCAACTAGACACGGTCGATTAAGCGACAGTGCGGCTTCAAGGTTAATATAGTAGTTAACTTAAATTACTATATGTACTATGAAGTTACATCTTCAGTACTCATTTGATCACAATCATTTTGGACTAGTATTGTGATCTCTGATGTTTAGTATGCCTTTATGTATGAAGTATACTTTAAGCATTTTGGGATATTTGAATTTGGTGCATAGTATTGCTAAAGAAAAAAATTATCCGCTGCGAATATTGCATAATGCTAGATGTATGTTAAGAACATTGCATCTTATATGTCATGAACGGAGATACGTAACCTTGTGTTGCATGTCTCGACGCTTCAAATGTCCGTCCAATCCCAAGAGGAATTTGGGGGCGTCACAGGTGGTATCAGAGCAATACGTCTCTGGGTTATAAATCCACATGTCCTTAGGAAATGCACCAAATATTAGGCTTGACATTTTAGTCTTCATTAGGCTTGAATTTCTATTAGTATGAGAGATAGTACATGATTGTAATACATGTACTGATGTGTTTTAGGAATCAACACATGAATCACGGTAGAATACCTCAGAACCCTGAGGGAGACAACAATCAAGAGAATCAGAATTTACCGATGGATGGAGGATTAGCTGAAGCTGTACGTATGCTGACTGACGTACTTAGAAATCAGCAACAGCAGCAAGTGCTGATACCCAGACCCGAAGTTAGGGGTTGTCTATATGAGAAGTTTTTACTTTACCGTTACCCGAATTTTTTTGGTAATGAAGGGCCACTGAGAGCTGAGAAATGGATTGTGGATCTTGAGAGGACCTACGAGATCTGTGGATGTACTGAAGACCAGAAGGTTCTTTATGCTGGATACCTATTTCAAGGAGAAGCTGGAATATGGTGGGATACACGTAGGCAGCTTCTAATTAGAGAACTAGGAAGTTTCGCTACACTATCATGGGAGAGATTTAAGGAAGAGTTTGATAATAGATTTTTTCCGGATTCAGTCAAACAATTGAAAGCGCAGGAGTTTGCAACTTTAACTCAAGGCAATTTGACTGTAGAAGAGTACGCTGCTAAGTTTGTGGCGTTAGGAAGGTTTGCACCACACTTGATTTCTACTCAAAGGATGCAGGCGCAGAATTTTCAAGCAGGACTTCAGCCAAGAATCCGTAGTCAAGTAGCTTGCCTAAGGATAGAGAATTTCCAAGAGTTGGTAAATGTGGCCGCAATAGCAGAGGCTGAGCAGAGAGGTCTGGCAATCCACATCAATTCTGAACGAAAGAGGACTATACCATTTGCTGCAAGTGGTAGTGCCGAGAAGAAGAGGTTTTTTTTCAGCCCAGTGAAAGGCAAGGGAATAGTGACAGGAGGACAAATGCCATCTGCTTATCCGTTATGCCCTAAGTGTGGAAAGCGTCATAGCGGAGAATGTCGCCTCGGTTTTGGAGTTTGTTATCGATGCGGGAAACCTGGACATTTGATCAGAAACTGTCCCAATGCTGCACAAAGTAGTGGAGCTAGTGATCACAAACCAAGGCCCCACATCCCAGCGCGCGTGTATGCTGTAACCCCAGGTGATATCGACGCTGACGCAACAGAGGCTGAGGAAGCTGGCGTCATCACTGGTATTTTCCTTTAAGAATTTATGTTTTATTATTAACTCGAGTATTATAATTTCTGTTATTAATTGTATCGCATTATATTTTTTTTTTCCTTTTGAATAGGAAACGTTAATTTATTAAGGTTCACGGCTTGTGCGCTTTTCGATTCGGGCGCATCACAATCTTTTGTGTCTACGGCATTTGCACGGTTGTGTAGTTTACAAACTGAGCTATTACCTAGACCGGTTGTAGTGTTAATTCCTGACGGGAATACAGTAGCTTGTACCCGTTTAGTTAAAGATTGTCCTGTAGAGTTGAAAGGAAGGACGTTGAAGGCCGACTTATTAGTATTCAGTCAAATGGAGTTTGACCTAATTTTGGGGATGGACTGGCTTTTCAAGCACTACGCTAAGATAGATTGTAGGAAACGAAAAGTCGTGTTTGAACCCCCAAATGAAAACATGATGAGTTACTCAGGTGCATCAGTTAAAGCCTCTCCGCTTGTGATTTCGGCTTTACAAGCCAGGAAATATATCAAGGATGGAGCCTCAGCTTTTCTATTGATGACTGTAGAGAAGACTGTCGAGAATATAGGAATCCAAGGGATATCCGTAATTGAAGACTTTCCTGAAGTTTTTCCCGATGAAATACACGGTTTACCACCAGATAGAGAAGTAGAATTCAAGATAGAGTTGGAACCCGCAACAGCTCCGACTCACAAGGCGCCGTATCGTATGGCCCCTACCGAATTAAAGGAGCTTAAGATGCAGTTGGAGGAACTTTTGGAAAAAGGTTTTATTCGCCCCAGTTCTTCGCCATGGGGAGCACCTGTGCTATTCGTGAAGAAGAAAGATGGATCTATGAGGATGTGCATAGATTATAGAGAGTTGAATAAGGTGACGATTAAGAATAAGTATCCGTTACCCAGAATCGATGATTTGTTGGATCAACTACAAGGATCAACAGTGTTTTCAAAGATCGACCTGAGATCCGGATATCATCAGCTGAAAGTCAAGGAACAAGATGTGCCGAAAACTGCCTTTAGGACAAGGTACGGCCATTTCGAGTTTTTGGTGATGCCTTTTGGGTTAACCAATGCTCCAGCCGCATTCATGGACATGATGAACAAAATATTCAGGCCCTATCTGGATAGTTTTGTGGTCGTATTCATTGATGACATCCTAATTTACTCAAAGAACAAGGAGGAACATAGAAATCATCTAAGTATGGCTTTGAATATACTTAAGGATCAGAAGCTTTATGCCAAACTTAGTAAGTGCGAGTTCTGGCTAGAAGAAGTGAAGTTTTTAGGTCACGTGATCTCTAGTGGAGGAGTAGCAGTGGACCCAAGTAAGATTGAAGCTGTAACAAACTAGCAGAGACCGACTAGTGTGCATGAGATTCGAAGCTTCTTAGAACTGGCTGGTTACTATAGGAGGTTTGTGGAATGATTCTCCAGTTTGTCTGGACCACTCACTGCCTTGACTAAGAATGTGAAGTTCGTTTGGAGGGATAAGTGCGAAATAAGTTTTCTGGAGTTAAAGAAAAGACTTACGACTGCACCGGTACTTGTACTGCCAGAGCCTCTTAAACCTTTTGTAGTGTTTAGCGACGCATCTAAAGCAGGACTTGGATGTGTGCTAATGCAAGAGGGTAAAGTGATTTCTTACGCTTCACGTCAACTGAAGAATCATGAACAGAATTATCCTACTCATGATTTGGAGTTAGCTGCAGTAATTTTTGCTCTTAAAATTTGGAGACACTACTTGTACGGCGAGAAGTGTGAAGTTTTCACGGATCACAAAAGTCTCAAGTATCTATTTGAGCAAAAGAACCTTAACATGAGGCAGAGGAGATGGTTGGAATTAATCAGCGACTATCAGTGCGACATCAAGTACCATCTGGAAAGGCCAACGTAGTAGCTGATGCTTTAAGTCGCAAGAGTAGATCTGAAATTTCATCTGTTCCATCGTCAGAAGTGAATTCCCTCTTATCCAGTATGAGGAAATTGCTAATCGGGAATCGTAGTCAAGAAATTGTGCTAACCGCAATCCAAGAGTTCATTCCATTGGATTGGGAAGATCTGAAAGACCAACAAAAGAAAGACAGTAAACTTGCAGAAGTCGTTAGGAAAATCGAGAAGTCAAAAGGACCAATGGACTTTAGTCTCAAAGAGGATGGGACTTTGTATTATAAGAATCGAAGGATCATCCCAGCAAACCAAGAGTTAAAGGAAAAGGTGCTGAAGGAAGCTCATAACACACCGTACACTGCTCATCCCGGTAGTACAAAGATGTATCAAGATTTGAAGCAACATTTCTGGTGGGAAGGAATGAAGAAGGACGTAGCTGAGTTTGTGAACAAGGTTATGTCTGCAGATTAGTTAAAGCAGAACACCAAAAGCCAGCAGGTGAATTGCAGTCACTGCCAATTCCGGAATGGAAATTGGGAGGATATTTCGATGGATTTTGTAGTGGGTTTTCCTAAGAGCTCAACCGGAAATAATACTATCTGGGTGATAGTTGATCGCTTGACGAAAAAGTGCTCATTTCATACCCATCAAGAATACGGATTCTCTAGAAAGATTGACGAGAATTTACATATCAGAGATTGTCAGATTGCATGGAGTGCCGAAGACGATTGTGTCAGATAGAGACTCTCGTTTTACGTCACGATTCTGCAAAAGCTTACAAGATTCGATGGGTTCTCATTTGAAGTTCAGTAGTGCGTACCATCCACAAACAGACGGGCAAACAGAAAGGATGATTCAAACTCTGGAAGATATGCTAAGAGCCTGTGTTTTAGGTCATGAAGGAAATTGGGAGAAAGCAACTACCTCTAGTAGAGTTTGCTTACAACAATAGTTTTCAAGCCACCATTCAAATGGCACCATATGAAGCCTTGTATGGTAGAAAGTGTAGATCGCCATTATATTGGGACGAAGTAGGAGAAAGTAAAGTGATTGGACCAGAAGTCTTACAAGAGATAAAGGACCAAGTCCACCTAATTAAAGAAAGGATGAAAACAGCACAAGATCGACAGAAGAGCTATGCTGACAACCGAAGGAGGAGTATAAGTTTTGAAGTTGGTGAATGGGTCTATGTGAAGGTATCTCCAATGAGAGGAGTAAGTCGTTTCGGAATAAAAGGAAATTAAGTCCAAGATACGTTGGACCCTATGAAATAGTAGAGAAAGTGGGAGCAGTTGCGTATCGTCTGGAGTTGCCAAATGAGTTCCATGGAATCCATAATGTATTTCACGTATCCTCTTTGAAGAAAGAGTTTTGGGAATCAGATACCAGCAGTGGTGGATCCCGATAGTGTACCTTTACAGTCCAACTTGACCTATGAGGAGAAGCCAATACAGATCCTTGATCGAAAGGATAAAGAGTTACGGAACCGCAAAATTCCATTGGTTAAAGTACTTTGGAGAAATCATAATGTTCAAGAGGCAACTTGGGAGAAGGAAGTTGATATGCGAGCTAAGTACCCTCAGTTATTTGACACCTAATCCAGTTTTGTTTGGTTCATTTAGTATGAGGCTGAATATATCAGATGTTGTATTTCATTGGTTAGATATCAATAAAGTATATGTTTCCATTCTAGAGTTCCGTAAACCTTCTTTTGTGTACCATGAAAATGGACGTTGGTGCACCAACACCAAAACCAATCAATGATGATTCATCTAGTAATAGACAATGGTTTGGCATGCAACATCTTCTTTGTAACTTATTGGGTGTTACTTGCATCGATTTCGAGGACGAAATCTTTTTTTTAGGAGGGGAGTATGTAACAGCCGCTAGAAATTCAATGATGGAATTTCTATTGTCTTTAGGAACATAGTAAATCCTATATGGTTGGAATCCAACTAAGAACCCATAAGCGTGTTAGAAACCAAAAATCCTATATGGTTTTATCCAAAACCTTATTGAATCAGTTTCTAGCATCGTGTTTAATCGTTTAATTAAATTATTTTCATATGCTATTAATCTTTTAAATTTGTGTTAGAACATCATTATCCAACTTAGTTAACCTTGGATATTTGATTGGGCCAATAGAAATCAGATTTGGGCTTGATAGCAACCCAAACCCTCTTAAAACCCATGAATTTAGGCCCTTTCGGTTTAAGCCCATTAAGGCCCACGAAATTAGCCACCTTAGCAATGATTTTGTCTAAATATTTCACCCTACACTTGCCTTATCAGATTTATTCAAGAGCACTTAAAATGTTCTTGAAGTGGATGACTAAGTGGACACCCCACTCTTTCAATTATAGACTCAAAAATAATATCTTGTATATTTTATTGGAAGAAAAGATCAATACTCAAGCTCCATTTCAGATCTATCATCTTCCAAAACTTGTATAAATAGCCCTCCAGCCCCTTCCAACGAAAATCATCCCTCCTTTACACTTTGCTTTGTTAGAATACAAAAAAATACTCTCGGGCAGTTTTATGAACTCTTTTGCACGCCTTATTTGAAGCTCTTGTAAGTATTTTCTCACAAACTTTCCTTCTCATGAAAATTTTTTATTTTAGTCTAGTTTACGTAGATATCTTATTTGTTCCATTTGAAGATCATTTGGTCAGTCAAAAGTTGTTTAAAACCCAGAAAGGTCATTCTGGGCGATAACCAGAGAGTATGTTATATTTTGGAGTTTTTGACAAAGTTAATGGATTGATCTTGGTCCGAAATTATTATGGAGTATTGTTAACATAGGTATATGATTATGGGTTGAGGATTTGTTGCATGATTAAAAGTTTTGGTGAAAGATTTTCTTAGATTTAGAAAACTTCGAATCTGGAAGAGGAAAAACAGTTTCAGTTTGAGAAAGTTTAAATCTTTTATGGTCATCTTATTGCAATGGCTTTGATTTTTTTTATTTGAGGATCCTAAGCTTCTTATGTACATGATATAATGTTGCTTTGAAGATATTTGATATTATTTTCAAAGATATGAAATTTTTATGCAAGGAGATATTCGAAGGGCCAAGTGATGATGTTCTTGGCTAAATTAATGTTTTGGTTATTTTTAACCATGTGATCTTGAGTTTAAAGCTTAGATTTTTTAGGACACATTTTTAAACCATGTGATGTTTTGGTTTGAAGAACATCTTTATAAGTCATGGATCAAGAGGATGAATCAACAAGTAGAAACAAAAATCAAAGGGAAATGGCCTATATAGTTTCGTTTTTTATAGAATTTTAATATGTGTTTATTTTAAAATTTTTTCTGAATTCCTTATAATATAGAATAAAATCTACATGAGATATATAAATTTTGTTGATTTTTGGAGTTAGGATACAAAATCCTTAAGTTAGGGATTAATGGTCTTTTTCCACATGTAGAGGGTGAATTAATAATTTTACTCTTAAATTGATATTTTTCTATATTTCTAATTGTTAGTGATTAAGTTATAACTTTTAAAAATCACACTTTCAGTCTCTCGTGATCGCACTTGAGTTTTGCCTAGAAACGCGAAGACAGAGGTAAGTTAGCTTTTAACTTACTAGCAGTTTACTATGTATGGGTGATAAGTAAATGAACTACAAGTATATGTATGTTATTTATTTATGTGCTATGCCAAGTCAT
>JARVXP010000450.1:0-23033 GCA_029856935.1 Cyclocarya paliurus
TCTATGGTATGTATGCCCCGACCCCGGGCAATTCGGAAGCAACTCTTATTTTTACACTTTGCCCTTGCTTTGTAGAAAGCCAAGTGAGGGCAAAGTGGCAAAGTTAAGAGGTTGGAGTTTTTTGCTCAGGGGCTTCCCATGGTACTACAATGACCTTATGGTTTGTATGCCCCGACCCGGGCAATTCGGAGCACCTCTTATTTTTACCTCTTTGCCCTTGCGCTTTGTAGAAAGCCAAGTGAGGGCAAAGTGGCAAAGTTAAGAGGTTGGAGTTTTTTGCTCGCAGGCTTCCCATGGTACTAAATGACCTTATGGTATGTATGCCCCGACCCCGGGCAATTCGGAGCACCTCTTATTTTTACCACTTTGCCCATGCTTGTAAGAAAGCCAAGTGAGGGCAAAGTGGCAAAGTTAAGAGGTTGGAGTTTTTTGCTCAGGGGCTTCCCATGGTACTTCAATGACCTTATGGTATGTATGCCCCGACCCGGGCAATTCGGAGCACCTCTTATTTTTACCACTTTGCCCTTGCTTTGTAGAAAGCCAAGTGAGGGCAAAGTGGGAAAGTTAAGAGGTTGGAGTTTTTTGCTCGCGGGCTTCCATGGTACTACAATGACCTTATGGTATGTATGCCCCGAACCCGGGCAATTCGGGAGCTCCTCTTAATTTTACCACTTTGCCCATGCTTTGTAGGAAAGCCAAGTGTAGGGCAAAGTGGCAAAGTTAAGAGGTTGGAGTTTTTTGCTCAGGGGCTTCCCATGGTACTACAATGACCTTATGGTATGTATGCCCCGACCCCGGGGCAATTCGGAGCACCTCTTATTTTTACCACTTTGCCCTTGCTTTGTAGAAAGCCAAGTGAGGGCAAAGTGGCAAAGTTAAGAGGTTGGAGTTTTTTGCTCAGGGGGCTTCCCATGGTACTACAATGACCTTATGGTATGTATGCCCCGACCCCGGGCAATTCGGAGCACTCTTATTTTTACCACTTTGCCTTGCTTTGTAGAAAGCCAAGTGAGGGCAAAGTGGCAAAGTTAAGAGGTTGGAGTTTTTTGCTCGCGGGCTTCCCATGGTACTAAATGACCTTATGGTATGTATGCCCCGACCCGGGCAATTCGGAGCACCTCTTATTTTTACCACTTTGCCATGCTTTGTAGACAGCCAAGTGAGGGCAAAGTGGCAAAGTTAAGAGGTTGGAGTTTTTTGCTCAGGGGCTTCCCATGGTACTACAATGACCTTATGGTATGTATGCCCCGACCCGGGCAATTCGGAGCACCTCTTATTTTTACCACTTTGCCATGCTTTGTAGAAAGCAAGTGAGGGCAAAGTGGCAAAGTTAAGAGGTTGGAGTTTTTTGCTCAGGGGTTCCCATGGTACTACAATGACCTTATGGTATGTATGCCACGACCCGGGCAATTCGGAGCACCTCTTATTTTTACCACTTTGCCCTTGCTTTGTAGAAAGCCAAGTGTGGGCAAGTGGCAAAGTTAAAGAGTTTGGAGTTTTTTGCTCGCGAGGCTTTCCCATGGTACTAAATGACACTTATGGTATGTATGCCCCGACCGGGCAATTCGGAGCACCTCTTATTTTTACCACTTTGCCCTTGCTTTGTAGAAAGCCAAGTGAGGGCAAAGTGGCAAAGTTAAGAGGTTGGAGTTTTTGCTCATGGGCTTCCCATGGTACTACTAAATGACCTTATGGTATGTATGCCCCGACCCGGGCAATTCGGAGCAAACTCATATTTTTACCACTTTGGCCATGCTTTGAAGAAAGCCAAGTGAGGGCAAAGTGGCAAAGTTAAGTGGTTGGAGTTTTTGCTCAGGGGCTTCCCATGGTAGTACAATGATTTTATGGTATGTATGCCCGACCCGGGCAATTCGGAGCACCTCTTATTTTTAGCACTTTGCCCTTGCTTTGTAGAAAGCCAAGTGAGGGCAAAGTAGCAAAGTTAAGAGGTTGGAGTTTTTTGCTCGCTGGCTTCCTATGGTACTAAAATGACCTTATGGTATGTATGCCCCGACCCCGGGCAATTCGGAGCACCTCTTATTTTTACCACTTTGCCCTTGCTTTGTAGAAAGCCAAGTGAGGGCAAAGTTAAGAGGTTGGAGTTTTTTGCTCGCTGGCTTCCTATGGTACTAAAATGACCTTATGGTATGTATGCCCCTACCCCGGGCAATTCGGAGCACCTCTTATTTTTACCACTTTGCCCATGCTTTGTAGAAAGCCAAGTGTGGGCGAAGTGGCAAAGTTAAGAGGTTGGAGTTTTTTACTCAGGGGCTTCCCATGGTACTACAATGACCATATGGTATGTATGCCCCGACCCCGGGCAATTCGGAGCACCTCTTATTTTTAGCACTTTGCCCTTGGTTTGTAGAAAGCCAAGTGAGGGCAAAGTGGCAAAGTTAAGAGGTTGGAGTTTTTGCTCAGGGGCTTCCCATGGTACTACAATGACCTTATGGTATGTATGCCCCGACCCCGGGCAATTCGGAGCACCTCATATTTTTACCACTTTGGCCATACTTTGAAGAAAGCCAAGTGAGGGCAAAGTGGCAAAGTTAAGAGGTTGGAGTTTTTTGCTCAGGGGCTTCCCATGGTACTACAATGACCTTATGGTATGTATGCCCCAACCCCGGGCAATTCGGAGCACCTCTTATTTTTACCACTTTGCCCATACTTTGAAGAAAGCCAAGTGAGGGCAAAGTGGCAAAGTTAAGAGGTTGGAGTTTTTTGCTCAGGGGCTTCCCATGGTACTACAATGACCTCATGGTATGTATGCCTCGACCCCGGGCAATTCGAAGCACCTCTTATTTTTACCACTTTGCCCTTACTTTGTAGAAAGCCAAGTGAGGGCAAAGTGGCAAAGTTAAGAGGTTGGAGTTTTTTGCTCGCTGGCTTCCTATGGTACTAAAATGACCTTATGGTATGTATGCCCAGACCCCGGGCAATTCTGAGCACCTCTTATTTTTACCACTTTGCCCATGCTTTGTAGAAAGCCAAGTGAGGGCAAAGTTAAGAGGTTGGAGCTTTTTGTTCAGGGGCTTCCCATGGAACCACAATGACCTTATGGTATGTATGCCCCGACCCCGGGCAATTCGGAGCACCTCTTATTTTTACCACTTTGCCCTTGCTTTGTAGAAAGCCAAGTGAGGGCAAAGTGGCAAAGTTAAGTGGTTGGAGTTTTTTGCTCTCAGGCTTTCCATGGTACTAAAATGACTTTATGGTATGTATGCCCCGACCCCGGGCAATTCAGAGCACCTCTTATTTTTACCAGTTTGCCCTTCCTTTGTAGAAAGCCAAGTGAGGGCAAAGTGGCAAAGTTAAGAGGTTGGAGTTTTTTGCTTGCAGGCTTCCCATGGTACTAAAATGACCTTATGGTATGTATGCCCTGACCCCGGGCAATTCGGAGCACCTCTTATTTTTACCACTTTGCCCATGCTTTGTAGAAAGCCAAGTGAGGGCAAAGTGGCAAAGTTAAGAGGTTGGAGTTTTTTGCTCAGGGGCTTCCCATGGTGCTACAATGACCATATGGTATGTATGCCCCGACCCCGGGCAATTCGGAGCTCCTCTTTTTTTTACCACTTTGCCCATGCTTAGTAGAAAGCCAAGTGAGGGCAAAGTGGCAAAGTTAAGAGGTTGGAGTTTTCTGCTCAGGGGCTTCCCATGGTACTACAATGACCTTATGGTGTTTATGCCCCGAGCCCGGGCGATTCGGAGCACCTCTTGTCTTTAGCACTTTGCCCTTGCTTTGTAGAAAGCCAAGTGAGGGCAAAGTGGCAAAGTTAAGAGGTTGGAGTTTTTTGCTCAGGGGCTTCCCATGGTACTACAATGACCTTATGGTATGTATGCCCTGACCCCGGGCAATTCGGAGCACCTCTTATTTTACCACTTTGCCCATTTTTTGAACAAAGCCAAGTGAGGGCAAAGTGGCAAAGTTAAGAGGTTGGAGTTTTTTGCTCAGGGGCTTCCCATGGTTCTACAATGACCTTATGTTTCTATTAAGCGAGGGCAAATTGGTAAAAATTAGAGGTGCTTCGAATTGGCCGGGGTCGGGACAAACAGACCACAAACTCATTGTAGTCCAATGGGAAGCCCACGAGCAAAAAACTCACACCTCTTAACTTTTCCACTTTGCCCTCACTTGCCTTTCTACTAAGCAAGGGCAAAGTGGTAAAAATAAGAGGTTCTCCGAATTGCCCGTGGTCGGGGCATTCGTGCCACAAGGTCATGCCAGTACCATGGGATGTCCGCGAACAAAAAACTCAACCATCTTAACTTTGCCGCTTTGCCCTCACTTGGCTTTCTACTAAGCAAGGGAAAAGTGGTAAAAATAAGAGGTTCTCCGAATAGCCCGGGGTCGAGGCATTCATTCCACAAGGTCATTGGAGAACTATGGGAAGCCCGCGAGCAAAAAACTCCAACCTCTTAACTTTGCCACTTTGCCCTCACTTGGCTTTTTACTAAGCAAGGGCAAAGTGGTAAAAATAAGAGGTGCACCGAATCGCCCGGGATCGGGGCATTCATACCACATGGTCACAGTTGAACCGTGGGAAGCCTTCGAGCCAAAAACTCAAACCTCTAAACTTTGCCACTTTGCTCTCACTTGAATTTCTGCTAAGCGAGGGCGAATTGGTAAAAATAAGAGGTGCACCGAATGGCCCGGGCTCAGGGCATTCAGACCACATGGTCACTGTTGAACCGTAGGAAGCCTTCGAGCCAAAAACTCAAACCTCTTAACCTTGCCACTTTTCCCTCACTTGGATTTTTACAAAGCAAGGGCAAAGTGGTAAAAATAAGAGGTGCACCGAATGGCCCGGGATAGGGGCATTCATACCAAATGGTCACTGTTGTACTGTGGGAAGCCTTCGAGCCAAAAACTCAAACCTCTTAACCTTGCCACTTTACCCTCACTTGGATTTCTACTAAGCAAGGGCAAAGTGGTAAAAATAAGAGGAGCACCGAATGGCTCTGGATCAGGGCATTCGTACCACATGGTCACTATAGAACCGTGGGAGGCCCTCGAGCCAAAACCTCAACCTCCTAACTTTGCCACTTTCCCCTCACTTGGCTTTTTAGTAAGCGAGGGCAAAGTGATAAAAATAATTGGTGCCCCGAATTGGCCGGGGTCGGGGCATACATACCACAAGGTCATTGTAGGACCATGGGAAGCCCGTGAGCAAAAAACTGAAACCTCTAAACTTTGCCACTTTGCCCTCACTTGGATTTCTACTAAGCAATAGCAAAGTGGTAAAAATAAGAGGTGCTCCGAATTGCCCGGGGTCGGGGCATACATAGCACAAGCTCATTGTAGGACGATGGGAAGCCCGCGAGCAAAAAACTCAAACCTCTTAACTTTGCCACTATGCCCTGACTTGGCTTTCTACAAAGCAAGGGCAAAGTGATAAAAATAAGAGGTGCAGCGAATGGACCGGGATCGGGGCATTCATACCACATGGTGACTTTCGAACCAGGGAAGCCTTCGAGCCAAAAACCCAAACATCTTAACCTTGCCACTTTACACCCACTTGGATTTCTACAAAGCAAGGGCAAAGTGGTAAAAATAAGAGGTGTACCGAATGGCCCGGGATCGGGGCATTCTTACCAAATGGTCACTGTTGAACCGTGGGAAGCCTTCGAGCCAAAAACTCAAACATCTTAACCTTGCCACTTTACACCCACTTGGATTTCTACAAAGCAAGGGCAAAGTGGTAAAAATAAGAGGTGTACCGAATGGCCCGGGATCGGGGCATTCTTACCAAATGGTCACTGTTGAACTGTGGGAAGCCTTCGAGCCAAAAACTCAAACCTCTTAACCTTGCCACTTTACCCTAACTTGGATTTCTACTAAGCAAGGGTGAAGTGGTAAAAATAAGAGGTGCACCGAATGGCCTGGGATCGGGGCATTCTTACCAAATGGTCACTGTTGAACCGTGGGAAGCCTTCGAGACAAAAACTCAAACCTCTTAACCTTGCCACTTTACCCTCACTTGGATTTCTACTAAGCGAGGGCAAAGTGGTAAAAATAAGAGGTACTTCGAATTGCCCGGGGTCGGGGCATACATACCACAACGTCATTGTAGGACGATGGGAAGCCCGTGAGCAAAAAACTCATACCTCTTAATTTTGCCACTTTGCCCTGACTTGGCTTTCTACAAAGCAAGGGCAAAGTAGTAAAAATAAGAGGTGCTTCGAATTGGCCGGGGTCAGGGCATATAGACCACAAGGTCATTGTAGGACCATGGGAAGCCCGCGAGCAAGAAACTCACACATCTTAACTTTGCCACTTTGCCCTCACTAGCCTTTCTACAAAGCAAGGGCAAAGTAGTAGAGATAAGAGGTGCTCCGAATTGGCCGGGGTCGGGGCATATAGACCGCAAGGTCATTGTAGGACCATGGGAAGCCCGCGAGCAAGAAACTCACACCTCTTAACTTTTCCACTTTGTCCTCACTTGGCTTTCTACTAAGCAAGGGCAAAGTGGTAAAAATAAGAGGTGCTCCGAATTGCCCGGGGTCGGGGCATTCATTCCACAAGGTCATTGGAGAACCATGGGAAGCGCGCGAGCAAAAAACTCCAACCTCTTAACTTTGCCACTTTGCCCTATCTTGGCATTCTACTAAGCAAGGGCAAAGTAGTAAAAATAAGAGGTGCTCCGAATTGCCCGAGGTCGGGGCATTCATACCACATGGTCACTGTAGATCCGTGGGAAGCCTTCGTGCCAAAAACTCAAACTTCCTAACTTTGCCACTTTCCCCTCACTTGGCTTTCTAGTAAGCGAGGGCAAAGTGGTAAAAATAAGAGGTGCTCCGAATTGGCCAGGGTCGGGGAATATAGACCACAAGGTCATTACAGGACCATGGGAAGCCCGCGAGCAAGAAACTCACTCCTCTTAACTTTTCCACTTTGTCCTCACTTGGCTTTCTACTAAGCAAGGGCAAAGTGGTAAAAATTAGAGGTTCTCCGAATTGCCCGGGGTTGGGGCATTCATACCACAAGGTCATGCCGGTACCATGGGATGTTCGCGAGCAAAAAACTCAACCCTCTTCACTTTGCCGCTTTGCCCTCACTTGACTTTCTACTATGCAAAGGCAAAGTGGTAAAAATAAGAGGTGCTCCTAATTGCCTGGGGTTGGGACATTCATTCCACAAGGTCATTTGAGAACCTTGGGAGCGCGCGAGCAAAAAACTCCAACCTCTTAACTTTGCCACTTTGCCCTCTCTTGGCATTCTACTAAGCAAGGGCAAAGTGGTAAAAATAAGAGGTGCTCCGAATTGCCCGGGGTCGGGGCATTCATACCACATGGTCACTGTAGATCCGTGGGAAGCATTCGTGCCAAAAACTCAAACTTCCTAACTTTGCCACTTTCCCCTCACTTGGCTTTCTAGTAAGCGAGGGCAAAGTGGTAAAAATAAGAGGTGCTCCGAATTGGCCAGGGTTGGGGAATATAGACCACAAGGTCATTATAGGACCATGGGAAGCCCGCGAGCAAGAAACTCACACCTCTTAACATTTCCACTTTGTCCTCACTTGGCTTTCTACTAAGCAAGGGCAAAGTGGTAAAAATAAGAGGTTCTCCGAATTGCCCGGGGTTGGGGCCTTCATACCACAAGGTCATGCCGGTACCATGGGATGTTCGCGAGCAAAAAACCCAACCCTCTTAACTTTGCCGCTTTGCCCTCACTTGGCTTTCTACTATGCAAAGGCAAAGTGGTAAAAATAAGAGGTGCTCCAAATTGCCCGAGGTTGGGACATTCATTCCACAAGGTCATTTGAGAACCTTGGGAAGCGCGCGAGCAAAAAACTCCAACCTCTTAACTTTGCCCTCTCTTGGCATTCTACTAAGCAAGGGCAAAGTGGTAAAAATAAGAGGTGCTCCGAATTGCCCGGGGTCGGGGCATTCATACCACATGGTCACTGTAGATCCATGGGAAGCCTTCGTGCCAAAAACTCAAACCTTCTAACACTACCACTTTCCCCTCACTTGGCTTTCTAGTAAGCGAGCGCAAAGTGGTAAAAATAAGAGGTGCTCCGAATTGGCTAGGGTCGGGGAATATAGACCACACGGTCATTATAGGACCATGGGAAGCCCGCGAGCAAGAAACTCAAACCTCTTAACTCTGCCACTTTGCCCTCACTTGGCTTTCTACTAAGCAAGGGCAAAGTGGTAAAAATAAGTGGTTGCCGGAATTGCCCGGGGTCAGGGCATTCATACCACATGGTCATGCCGGTACCATGGGATGTCCGCGAGCAAAAAACTCAACCCTCTTAACTTTGCTGCTTTGCCCTCACTTGGCTTTCTACCAAGTAAGGGCAAAGTGGTAAAAATAATAGGTTCTCCGAATTTCCCTTGGTCGGGGCATTCGTGCCACAAGGTAATGCCGGTATCATCGGATGTCCGCGAGCTAAAAACTCAAACCTCTGAATTTTGCCCCTTTTCCCTCACTTGGCTTTCTACTAACCAAGGGGAAAGTGGTAAAAATAAGAGGTGCACCGAATGGCCAGGGATCGGTGCATTCATACCACATGGTCATTGTAGAACCGTGGGAAGACCTCTAGCCAAAAACTCAAACCTCCTAACTTTGCCACTTTCCCCTCCGTTGGCTTTCTAGTAAGCGAGGGCAAAGTGGTAAAAATAAGAGGTGCTCCGCATTGGCCGGGGTCGGAGCATACAGACCACAAGGTCATTGTAGGGCCATGGGATGCCCACGAGCAAAAAACTCAAACATCTTAACTTTGCCACTTTCGCCTCACTTGGCTTTCTATTAACCGAGGGCAAAGTGGTAAAAATTAGAGGTGCTCCGAATTGGCCAGGGTCGGGGCATACAGACCACAAGATCATTGTAAGACAATGGGAAGCCCACGAGCAAGAAACTCACACCTCTTAACCTTTCCACTTTGCCCTCACTTGGCTTTCTACTAAGCAAGGGCAAATAGGTAAAAATAAGAGGTGCACCGAATGGCCTGGGATCAGGTCATTCATACCACATGGTCACTGTAGAACCGTGGGAAGCCTTCGAGCCAAAAACTCAAACCTCCTAACTTTGCCATTTTCCCCTCACTTGGCTTTCTAGTAAGCGAGGGCAAAGTGGTAAAAGTAAGAGGTGCTCGGAATTGCCCGGGATCGGGGTATTCATTCCAGAAGATCATTGGAGAACCATGGGATGCCCGAGAGCAAAAAACTCCAACCTCTTAACTTTGCCACTTTGCCCTCACTTGGATTTCTACTAAGCAAGGGCAAAGTGGTAAAAATAAGAGGTGCACTGAATGGCCCGGGATCGGGGCATTCATACCACATGTTCATTGTAGAACCGTGGGATGCCTTCGAGCCAAAAACTTAAACCTCCCAACTTTGCCACTTTCCCCTCACTTGGCTTTCTAGTAAGCGAGGGCAAAGTGGTAAAAATAAGAGGTGCTCCGAATTGGCCGGGGTCGGGGCATACATACCACAAGGTGATTGTAGGACCATGAGAAGCCCACGAGCAAAAAACTCCAACCTCTTAACTTTCCCACTTTGCCCTCACTTGGATTGTTCTAAGCAAGGGCAAATTGGAAAAAATAAGAGGTGTTCCGAATTGCCCGGGGTCGAGGTATACAAACCACAAGGTCATTGTAGAACGATGGGAAGCCCATGACCAAAAACTCAAAACTCTTAACTTTGCCACTTTGCCCTCACTTGGCTTTCTACTAAGCAAGGGCAAAGTGGTAAAAATAAGAGGTGCTCCGAATTGGCCGGGGTCGGGGCATACATACCTCAAGGTCTTTGTAGGACTATGGGAAGCCCGTGAGCAAAAAACTCAAACCTCCTAACTTTGCCACTTAGCCCTCACTTGGATTTCTACTAAGCAAGGGTAAAGTGGTAAAAATAAGAGGTGCTCCGAATTGTCTGGGGTGGGGGCATACATACCACAAGGTCATTGTTGGACGATGGGAAGCCCATGAGCAAAAAACTCAAACCTCTTAACTTTGCCACTTTGCCCTCACTTGGATTTCTACCAAGAAAGGGCAAAGTGGTAAAAATAAGAGGTGTTCCGAATTGCCCGGGGTGAAGACATTCATACCACAAGGTCTTGCCGGTATCGTGGGGTGTCCGCAAGCAAAAAACTCAAACCTCTTAATTTTGCCACTTTGCCCTCACTTGGCTTTCTACTAAGCGAGGGCAAAGTGGTAAAAGTAAGAGGAGCTCCGAATTGCCCAGGCTCGGCGCGTTCATTCCACAAGGTCATTGGAGAATAATGGGAAGCCCGCAAGCAAACAACTCCAACCTCTGAACTTTGCCACTTTGCCCTCACTTGGCTTTCTACTAAGCAAGGGAAAAGTGGTAAAAATAAGAGGTGCTCCGAATTGCCTGGGGTCGGGGCATACATACCACAAGGGCATTGTTGGACGATGGGAAGCCCGTGGGAAAAACTCAAACCTCCTAACTTTGCCACTTTGCCCTCACTTGGCTTTCTACTAAACAAGGGCAAAGTAGTAAATATAAGAGCTGCTCAGAATTGGCCGGGGTCGGGCCATACATACCACAAGGTCATTCTAGGACCATGGGAAGCCCGTGAGGAAAAAACTAAAACCTCCTAACTTTGCCACTTTACCCTTACTTGGCTTTCTTACTAAGCGAGGGCAAATTGGTAAAAATAAGAGCAGCTCAGAATTGGCCGGGGTCGGGGCATACATACCACAAGGTCATTCTAGAACCATGGGATGCCCGTGAGCAAAAAACTCAAACCTCTTAACATTGCCAATTTTCCCTCACTTGGATTTCTAATAAGCAAGGGCAAAGTGGTAAAAATAAGAGGTACTCCGAATTGGCCCGGTTCGGGACATAAATACCACGAGTTGTAGGACGATGCGAAACCCGCGAGTTAAAAACTCAAACCTCTTAACCTTGCCCCTTTTCCCTCACTTGGCTTTCCACTAAGCAAGAGCTAAGTGGTAAAAATAAGAGCTGCTCAGAATTTGCCGAGGTCGGGGAATACATACCACAAGGTCATTCTAGAACCATGGGTAGCCAGTGAGCAAAAAACTCAAACCTCTTAACTTTGCCACTTTGCCCTCACTTGGATTTCTAATAAGCAAGGGCAAAGTGGTAAAAATAAGAGGTGCTCCGAATTGCCCGGGGTCGGGGCATACATACCAAAAGGTCATTGTAGGACGATGGGAAGCCCAAGAGCAAAAAACTCAAACCTGTTAACTTTGCCACTTTGCCCTCACTTGGCTTTATACTAAGCAAGGGCAAAGTGGTAAAAATAAGAGGTGCACCGAATGGCCCGGGATCAGGGCATTCGTACCACAAGGTCACTGTAGAACCGTCGGAAGCCTTCGAGCCAAAAACTCAAATCTCCTAACTTGGCCACTTTCCCCCCACTTGGCTTTCTAGTAAGCGAGCGCAAAGTGGTAAAAGTAAGAGGTGCTCCGAATTGCCCGGGGTCGGGGTATTCATTCCAGAAGGTCATTGGAGAACCATGGGAAACCCGCGAGCAAAAAACTCCAACCTCTTAACTTTGCCACTTTGCCCTCACTTGGATTTCTACCAAGCAAGGGCAAAGTGGTAAAAATAAGAGGTGTTCCGAATTGCCCGGGGTGAAGACATTCATACCACAAGGTCTTGCCGGTATCGTGGGGTGTCCGCAAGCAAAAAACTCAAACCTCTTAACTTTGCCACTTTGCCCTCACTTGGCTTTCTACTAAGCGAGGGCAAAGTGGTAAAAGTAAGAGGAGCTCCGAATTGCCCAGGCTCGGGGCGTTCATTCCACAAGGTCATTGGAGAATAATGGGAAGCCCGCAAGCAAACAACTCCAACCTCTTAACTTTGCCACTTTGCCCTCACTTGGCTTTCTACTAAGCAAGGGAAAAGTGGTAAAAATAAGAGGTGCTCCGAATTGCCTGGGGTCGGGGCATACATACCACAAGGGCATTGTTGGACGATGGGAAGCCCGTGGGAAAAACTCAAACCTCCTAACTTTGCCACTTTGCCCTCACTTGGCTTTCTACTAAGCAAGGGCAAAGTAGTAAAAATAAGAGCTGCTCAGAATTGGCCGGGGTCGGGCCATACATACCACAAGGTCATTCTAGGACCATGGGAAGCCCGTGAGCAAAAAACTAAAACCTCTTAACTTTGCCACTTTGCCCTCACTTGGATTTCTAATAATCAAGGGCAAAGTGGTAAAAATAAGAGGTGCTCCGAATTGCCCGGGGTCGGGGCATACATGCCAAAAGGTCATTGTAGGACGATGGGAAGCTTGTGAGCAAAAAACTCAAACCTGTTAACTTTGCCACTTTGCCCTCACTTGGCTTTGTACTAAGCAAGGGCAAAGTGGTAAAAATAAGAGGTGCAACGAATGGCCCGGGATCAGGGCATTCATACCACATGGTCACTGTAGAACCGTGGGAAGCCTTCGAGCCAAAAACTCAAACCTCCTACCATTGCCACTTTCCCCTCACTTGGCTTTCTAGTAAGCGAGGGCAAAGTGGTAAAAGTAAGAGGTGCTCCGAATTGCCCGGGGTCGGGGTATTCGTTCCAGAAGATCATTAGAGAACCATGGGAAGCCCGCAAGCAAGAAACTCCAACCTCTTAACTTTGCCCTCACTTGGATTTCTACTAAGTAAGGGCAAAGTAGTAAAAATAAGAGCTGCTCCGAATTGGCCAGGTTCGGGACATAAATTCCACGAGGTCGTTGTAGGACAATGGGAAACCCACGAGTTAAAACTCAAACCTCTTAACCTTGCCACTTTGCCCTCACTTGGCTTTCTACTAAGCAAGAGGTAAGTTGTAAATATAAGAGGTTCTCCGAATTGTCCGGGGTCGGGGCATTCATTGCACAAGGTCATTAGAGAACATTGGGAAGCGCGCGAGCAAACAACTCCATCCTCTTTACTTTGCCACTTCGCCCTCAGTTGGCTTTCCACTAAGCAAGGGCAAAGTGTTAAAAATAAGAGGTGCTCTGAATTGCCCGGGGTCGGGGCATTCATACCACATGGTCACTGTAGAACCGTGGGACGCCCTCGAGCCAAAAACTCAAACCTCTAAACTTTGCCACTTTGCCCTCACTTGGCTTTCTAGTAAGCGAGGGCAAAGTGGTAAAAGAAAGTGGAGCTCCGAATTTCCTAGGGTCGGGGCATTCATTCCACAAGGTCATTGGAGAACCATGGGAAGCCTGCAAGCAAAAAACTCCAACCTCTTAACTTTGCCACTTTGCCCTCACTTGGCTTTCTACTAAGCAAGGGCAAAGTGGTAAAAATAAGAGGTGCTCCGAATTGCCCGAGGTCGGGGCTACATACCACAAGGTCATTGTTGAATGATGGGAAGCCCGTGGGCAAAGAACTCAAACCTCCTAACTTTGCCACTTTACCCTTACTTGGCTTTCTTACTAAGCGAGGGCAAATTGGTAAGAATAAGAGCAGCTCAGAATTGGCCGGGGTCGGGGCATACATACCACAAGGTCATTCTAGGACCATGGGATGCCCGTGAGCAAAAAACTCAAACCTCTTAACATTGCCAATTTGCCCTCACTTGGATTTCTAATAAGCAAGGGCAAAGTGGTAAAAATAAGAGGTACACCGAATTGGCCCGGTTCGGGACATAAATACCACGAGTTGTAGGACGATGCGAAACCCGCGAGTTATAAACTCAAACCTCTTAACCTTGCCCCTTTTCCCTCACTTGGCTTTCTACTAAGCAAGAGCTAAGTGGTAAAAATAAGAGCTGCTCAGAATTTGCCGAGGTCGGGGCATACATACCACAAGGTCATTCTAGAACCATGGGTATCCCGTGAGCAAAAAACTCAAACCTCTTAACTTTGCCACTTTGCCCTCACTTGGATTTCTAATAAGCAAGGGCAAAGTGGTAAAAATAAGAGGTGCTCCGAATTGCCCGGGGTCGGGGCATACATACCAAAAGGTCATTGTAGGACGATGGGAAGCCCATGAGAAAAAAACTCAAACCTGTTAACTTTGCCACTTTGCCCTCACTTGGCTTTCTACTAAGCAAGGGCAAAGTGGTAAAAATAAGAGGTGCACCGAATTGCCCGGGATCAGGGCATTCGTACCACAAGGTCACTGTAGAACCGTCGGAAGCCTTCGAGCCAAAAACTCAAATCTCCTAACTTGGCCACTTTCCCCGCACTTGTCTTTCTAGTAAGCGAGCGCAAAGTGGTAAAAGTAAGAGGTGCTCCGAATTGCCCGGGATCGGGGTATTCATTCCAGAAGGTCATTGGAGAACCATGGGAAACCCGCGAGCAAAAAACTCCAACCTCTTAACTTTGCCACTTTGCCCTCACTTGGATTTCTACCAAGCAAGGGCAAAGTGGTAAAAATAAGAGGTGTTCCGAATTGCCCGGGGTGAAGACATTCATACCACAAGGTCTTGCCGGTATCGTGGGGTGTCCGCAAGCAAAAAACTCAAACCTCTTAACTTTGCCACTTTGCCCTCACTTGGCTTTCTACTAAGCGAGGGCAAAGTGGTAAAAGTAAGAGGAGCTCCGAATTGCCCAGGCTCGGGGCGTTCATTCCACAAGGTCATTGGAGAATAATGGGAAGCCCGCAAGCAAACAACTCCAACCTCTTAACTTTGCCACTTTGCCCTCACTTGACTTTCTACTAAGCAAGGGAAAAGTGGTAAAAATAAGAGGTGCTCCGAATTGCCTGGGGTCGGGGCATACATACCACAAGGGCATTGTTGGACGATGGGAAGCCCGTGGGAAAAACTCAAACCTCCTAACTTTGCCACTTTGCCCTCACTTGGCTTTCTATTAAACAAGGGCAAAGTAGTAAAAATAAGAGCTGCTCAGAATTGGCCGGGGTCGGGCCATACATACCACAAGGTCATTCTAGGACCATGGGAAGCCCGTGAGCAAAAAACTAAAACCTCTTAACTTTGCCACTTTGCCCTCACTTGGATTTCTAATAAGCAAGGGCAAAGTGGTAAAAATAAGAGGTGCCCCGAATTGCCCGGGGTCGGGGCATACATGCCAAAAGGTCATTGTAGGACGATGGGAAGCCTGTGAGCAAAAAACTCAAACCTGTTAACTTTGCCACTTTGCCCTCACTTGGCTTTGTACTAAGCAAGGGCAAAGTGGTAAAAATAAGAGGTGCAACGAATGGCCCGGGATCAGGGCATTCATACCACATGGTCACTGTAGAACCGTGGGAAGCCTTCGAGCCAAAAACTCAAACCTCCTAACTTTGCCACTTTCCCCTCTCTTGGCTTTCTAGTAAGCGAGGGCAAAGTGGTAAAAGTAAGAGGTGCTCCGAATTGCCCGGGGTCGGGGTATTCATTCCAGAAGGTCATTGGAGAACCATGGGAAACCCACAAGTAAAAAACTCCAACCTCTTAACTTTGCCACTTTGCCCACACTTGGCTTTCTCCTACGCAAGGGCAAAGTGGTAAAAATAAGAGGTGCACCGAATGGCCCGGGATTGGGGCATTCATACCACATGGTCACTGTAGAACCGTGGGAAGCCTTCGAGCCAAAAACTCAAACCTCCTACCATTGCCACTTTCCCCTCACTTGGCTTTCTAGTAAGCGAGGGCAAAGTGGTAAACGTAAGAGGTGCTCGGAATTGCCCGGGGTCGGGGTATTCGTTCCAGAAGATCATTAGAGAACCATGGGAAGCCCGCAAGCAAGAAACTCCAACCTCTTAACTTTGCCCTCACTTGGATTTCTACTAAGTAAGGGCAAAGTGGTAAAAATAAGAGGTTCTCCGAATTGGCCAGGTTCGGGACATAAATTCCACGAGGTCGTTGTAGGACAATGGGAAACCCACGAGTTAAAACTCAAACCTCTTAACCTTGCCACTTTGCCCTCACTTGGCTTTCTACTAAGCAAGAGGTAAGTTGTAAATATAAGAGGTTCTCCGAATTGTCCGGGGTCGGGGCATTCATTGCACAAGGTCATTAGAGAACATTGGGAAGCGCGCGAGCAAACAACTCCATCCTCTTTACTTTGCCACTTCGCCCTCAGTTGGCTTTCCACTAAGCAAGGGCAAAGTGTTAAAAATAAGAGGTGCTCTGAATTGCCCGGGGTCGGGGCATTCATACCACATGGTCACTGTAGAACCGTGGGACGCCCTCGAGCCAAAAACTCAAACCTCAAAACTTTGCCACTTTGCCCTCACTTGGCTTTCTAGTAAGCGAGGGCAAAGTGGTAAAACTAAGTGGAGCTCCGAATTTCCCAGGGTCGGGGCATTCATTCCACAAGGTCATTGGAGAACCATGGGAAGCCTGCAAGCAAAAAACTCCAACCTCTTAACTTTGCCACTTTGCCCTCACTTGGCTTTCTACTAAGCAAGGGCAAAGTGGTAAAAATAAGAGGTGCTCCGAATTGCCCGAGGTCGGGGCTACATACCACAAGGTCATTGTTGAATGATGGGAAGCCCGTGGGCAAAGAACTCAAACCTCCTAACTTTGCCACTTTACCCTTACTTGGCTTTCTTACTAAGCGAGGGCAAATTGGTAAGAATAAGAGCAGCTCAGAATTGGCCGGGGTCGGGGCATACAGACCACAAGGTCATTCTAGGACCATGGGATGCCCGTGAGCAAAAAACTCAAACCTCTTAACATTGCCAATTTGCCCTCACTTGGATTTCTAATAAGCAAGGGCAAAGTGGTAAAAATAAGAGGTACCGAATTGGCCCGGTTCGGGACATAAATACCACGAGTTGTAGGACGATGCGAAACCCGCGAGTTAAAAACTCAAACCTCTTAACCTTGCCCCTTTTCCCTCACTTGGCTTTCTACTAAGCAAGAGCTAAGTGGTAAAAATAAGAGCTGCTCAGAATTTGCCGAGGTCGGGGCATACATACCACAAGGTCATTCTAGAACCATGGGTATCCCGTGAGCAAAAAACTCAAACCTCTTAACTTTGCCACTTTGCCCTCACTTGGATTTCTAATAAGCAAGGGCAAAGTGGTAAAAATAAGAGGTGCTCCGAATTGCCCGGGGTCGGGGCATACATACCAAAAGGTCATTCTAGAACCATGGGTATCCCATGAGCAAAAAACTCAAACCATTTAACTTTGCCACTTTGCCCTCATTGGCTTTCTACTAAGCAAGGGCAAAGTGGTAAAAATAAGAGGTGCACCGAATGGCCCGGGATCAGGGCATTCATACCACAAGGTCACTGTAGAACCGTCGGAAGCCTTCGAGCCAAAAACTCAAATCTCCTAACTTGGCCACTTTCCCCCCACTTGTCTTTCTAGTAAGCGAGCGCAAAGTGGTAAAGGTAAGAGGTGCTCCGAATTGCCTGGGGTCGGGGTATTCATTCCAGAAGGTCATTGGAGAACCATGGGAAACCCGCGAGCAAAAAACTCTAACCTCTTAACTTTGCCACTTTGCCCTCACTTGGATTTCTACCAAGCAAGGGCAAAGTGGTAAAAATAAGAGGTGTTCCGAATTGCCCGGGGTGAAGACATTCATACCACAAGGTCTTGCCGGTATCGTGGGGTGTCCGCAAGCAAAAAACTCAAACCTCTTAACTTTGCCACTATGCCCTAACTTGGCTTTCTACTAAGCGAGGGCAAAGTGGTAAAAGTAAGAGGAGCTCCGAATTGCCCTGGCTCGGGGCGTTCATTCCACAAGGTCATTGGAGAATAATGGGAAGCCCGCAAGCAAACAACTCCAACCTCTTAACTTTGCCACTTTGCCCTCACTTGGCTTTCTACTAAGCAAGGGAAAAGTGGTAAAAATAAGAGGTGCTCCGAATTGCCTGGGGTCAGGGCATACATACCACAAGGGCATTGTTGGACGATGGGAAGCCCGTGGAAAAACTCAAACCTCCTAACTTTGCCACTTTGCCCTCACTTGGCTTTCTACTAAGCAAGTGCAAAGTAGTAAAAATAAGAGCTGCTCAGAATTGGCCGGGGTCGGGCCATACATACCACAAGGTCATTCTAGGACCATGGGAAGCCCGTGAGCAAAAAACTAAAACCTCTTAACTTTGCCACTTTGCCCTCACTTGGATTTCTAATAAGCAAGGGCAAAGTGGTAAAAATAAGAGGTGCTCCGAATTGCCCTGGGTCGGGGCATACATGCCAAAAGGTCATTGTAGGACGATGGGAAGCCTGTGAGCAAAAAACTCAAACCTGTTAACTTTGCCACTTTGCCCTCACTTGGCTTTGTACTAAGCAAGGGCAAAGTGGTAAAAATAAGAGGTGCAACGAATGGCCCGGGATCAGGGCATTCATACCACATGGTCACTGTAGAACCGTGGGAAGCCTTCGAGCCAAAAACTCAAACCTCCTAACTTTGCCACTTTCCCCTCACTTGGCTTTCTACTACGCAAGGGCAAAGTGGTAAAAATAAGAGGTGCACCGAATGGCCCGGGATTGGGGCATTCATACCACATGGTCACTGTAAAACCGTGGGAAGCCTTCGAGCCAAAAACTCAAACCTCCTACCATTGCCACTTTCCCCTCACTTGGCTTTCTAGTAAGCGAGGGCAAAGTGGTAAAAGTAAGAGGTGCTCCGAATTGCCCGGGGTCGGGGTATTCGTTCCAGAAGATCATTAGAGAACCATGGGAAGCCCGCAAGCAAGAAACTCCAACCTCTTAACTTTGCCCTCACTTGGATTTCTACTAAGTAAGGGCAAAGTGGTAAAAATAAGAGGTGCTCCGAATTGGCCAGGTTCGGGACATAAATTCCACGAGGTCGTTGTAGGACAATGGGAAACCCACGAGTTAAAACTCAAACCTCTTAACCTTGCCACTTTGCCCTCACTTGGCTTTCTACTAAGCAAGAGCTAAGTTGTAAATATAAGAGGTTCTCCGAATTGTCCGGGGTCGGGGCATTCATTGCACAAGGTCATTAGAGAACATTGGGACGCGCGCGAGCAAACAACTCCATCCTCTTTACTTTGCCACTTCGCCCTCACTTGGATTTCTACTAAGCAAGGGCAAAGTGGTAAAAATAAGTGGTGCTCCGAATTGGCTGGGTTCGGAACTTAAATACCACAAGGTCATTGTAGGACCAAGGGAAACCCGCGAGTTAAAAACTCAAACCTCTTAAACTTGCCCCTTTGCCCTCACTTGGCTTTCTACTAAGCAAGAGCAAAGTGGTCAAAATAAGAGGTTCTCCGAATTGCCCGGGGTTGGGGCATACATACGACAAGGTCATGCCGGTACCATGGATGTCCGTGAGCGAAAAACTCAAACTTCTTAACTTTGCCACTTTGCCCTCACTTGGCTTTATACTAAGCAAGGGCAAAGTGGTAAAAATAAGAGGTGCTCTGAATTGCCCGAGGTCGAGGCATTCATTGCACAAGGTCATTGGAGAACCTTGGGAAGCGCGCGAGCAAAAAAGTCCAACCTTTTAAGTTTGCCACTTCGCCCTCAGTTGGCTTTCTACTAAGCAAGGCCAAAGTGGTAAAAATAAAAGGTGCTCCGAATTGCCCTTGGTCTGGGCATTCATACCACAAGGTCTTGCCGGTATCATGAGATGTCCGCGAGTAAAAAACTCAAACCTCTTAACTTGGCCACTTTGCCCTCACTTGGCTTTCTACTAAGCATGGGCAAAGCGGTAAAAATAAGAGGTGCTCCGAATTGCCCAGGGTCAGGGCATTCATTCCACAAGGTCACTGTAGAACCGTGGGAAGCCTTCAAGCCAAAAACTCAAACCTCCTAACTTTGCCACTTTCCCACAAGGTCATTGTTGGATGATGGGAAGCCCGTGGGCAAAAAACTCAAACCTCCTAACTTTGCCACTTTGCCCTCACTTGGCTTTCTACTAAGCAAGGGCAAAGTGGTAAAAATAAGAGCTGCTTAGAATTGGCCAGGGTCAGGGCATACATACCACAAGGTCATTCTAGGACCATGGGAAGCCCGTGAGCAAAAAACTCAAACCTCTTAACTTTGCCACTTTGCCCACACTTGGATTTCTAATAAGCAAGGGCAAGGTGGTAAAAATAAGAGGTCCTCCGAATTCCCCAGGGTCGGGGCATACATACCACAACGTCATTGTAGGACAATGGGAAGCCCATGAGCAAAAAACTCAATCCTCTTAACTTTGCCACTTTGCCCTCACTTGGCTTTCTACAAAGCAAGAGCTAAGTGGTAAAAGTAAGAGGTTCTCCGAATTGCCCGGGATCGGGGCATTCATTGCACAAGGTCATTGGAGAACCTCGGGAAGCGCGCGAGCAGAAAACTCCAACCTCTTTACTTTGCCACTTCACCCTCAGTTGGCTTTCTACTAAGCAAGGGCAAAGTGGTAAAATTAAGAGGTGCTCCGAATTGCCCGGGGTCGGGGCATTCATACCACATGGTCACTGTGGAACCGTGGGATGCGTTCGAGCCAAAAACTCAAACCTCTAAACTTTGCCACTTTGCCCTCACTCGGCTTTCTAGTAAGCGAGGGAAAAGCGGTAAAAGTAAGAGGAGCTCCGAATTGCCAGGGTCGGGGCATTCATTCCTCAAGGTCATTGGAGAACCATGGGAAGCCCACAAGCAAAAAACTCCAACCTTTTAAATTTGCCACTTCGCCCTCAGTTGGCTTTCTACTAAGCAAGGCCAAAGTGGTAAAAATAAATGGTGCACCGAATTGCCCTTGGTCTGGGCATTCATACCACAAGGTCTTGCCGGTATCATGAGATGTCCGCGAGTAAAAAACTCAAACCTCTTAACTTGGCCACTTTGCCCTCACTTGACTTTCTACTAAGCATGGGCAAAGCGGTAAAAATAAGAGGTGCTCCGAATTGCCCGGGGTCAGGGCATTCATTCCACAAGGTCACTGTAGAACCGTGGGAAGCCTTCGAGCCAAAAACTCAAACCTCCTAACTTTGCCACTTTCCCCTCACATGGCTTTCTAGTAAGCGAGGGCAAGGTGGTAAAAATAAGAAGGTCCTCCGAATTCCCCAGGGTCGGGGCATACATACCACAACGTCATTGTAGGACAATGGGAAGCCCATGAGCAAAAAACTCAATCCTCTTAACTTTGCCACTTTGCCCTCACTTGGATTTCTACAAAGCAAGCGCAAAGTGGTAAAAATAAGAGGTGCAATGAATTGCCCGGGGTCGGGGCATACATACCACAAGTTCATTGTTGGACGATGTGAAGCCCGTGGGCAAAAAACTCAAACCTCGTAACTTTGCCACTTTCCCCTCACTTGGCTTTCTAGTAAGCGAGGGCAAAGTGGTAAAAGTAAGAGGTGCTCCGAATTGCCCAGGGTATTGATTCCAGAAGGTCATTGGAGAACCATGGGAAACCCGCAAGCAAATAACTCCAACCTCTTAACTTTGCCTCTTTGCCCTCACTTGGCTTTCTACTAAGCAAGGGCAAAGTGGTAAAAATAAGAGGTGCTCCGAATTGCCCGGGGTCGGCGCATACATACCAGAAGGTCATTCTTGGACCATGGGAGGCCCGGGAGCAAAAAACTCAAACCTCTTAACTTTGCCCTCACTTGGATTTCTACTAAGCAAGGGCAAAGTGATAAAAATAAGAGGTGCTCCGAATTGGCCAGGTTCGGGACATAAGTACCACAAGGTCGTTGTAGGACCATGGGAAACCTGCGAGTTAAAAACTCAAACCTCTTAACCTTGCCACTTTGCCCTCACTTGCCTTTCTACTAAGCAAGAGCTAAGTGGTAAAAGTAAGAGGTTCCCCGAATTGCCCGGGATCGGGGCATTCATTGCCCAAGGTCATTGGAGAACCTCGGCAAGCGCGCGAGCAGAAAACTCCAACCTCTTTACTTTGCCACTTCACCCTCAGTTGGCTTTCTACTAAGCAAGGGCAAAGTGGTAAAATTAAGAGGTGCTCCGAATTGCCCGGGGTCGGGGCATTCATACCACATGGTCACTGTAGAACCGTGGGATGCCTTCGAGCCAAAAACTCAAACCTCTAAACTTTGCCACTTTGCCCTCACTCGGCTTTCTAGTAAGCGAGGGAAAAGCGGTAAAAGTAAGAGGAGCTCCGAATTGCCAGGGTCGGGGGATTCATTCCTCAAGGTCATTGGAGAACCATGGGAAGCCCGCAAGCAAAAAACTCTAACCTCTTAACTTTGCCACTTTGCCCTCACTTGGCTTTCTACTAAGCAAGCGCAAAGTGGTAAAAATAAGAGGTGCTCCGAATTGCCCGGGTCGGGGCAGACATACCACAAGGTCATTGTTGGACGATGGGAAGCCCGTGGGCAAAAAACTCAAACCTCCTAACTTTGCCACTTTGCCCTCACTTGGCTTTCTACTAAGCAAGGGCAAAGTGGTAAAAATAAGAGCTGCTCAGAATTGGCCGGGGTCAGGGCATACATACCACAAGGTCATTCTAGGACCAATGGAAGCCCGTGAGCAAAAAACTCAAACCTCTTAACTTTGCCACTTTGCCCACACTTGGATTTCTAATAAGCAAGGGAAAAGTAGTAAAAATAAGAGGTGCGCCGAACTGCCCGGGGTCGCGGCATACATACTAAAAGGTCATTGTAAGACGATGGGAAGCCCGTGAGCAAAAAACTCAAACCTGTTAACTTGGCCACTTCGCCCTCAGTTGGCTTTCTACTGAGCAAGGCCAAACTGGTAAAAATAAGAGGTGCTCCGAATTGCCCGGGGTCGGAGCATTCATTCCTGAAGGACATTTGAGAACCATGGGAAGCCCACGAGCAAAAAACTCCAACCTCTTTACTTTGCCACTTTGCCCTCACATGGCTTTCTACTAAGCATGGGCAAAGTGGTAAAAATAAGAGGTGCCCCAAATTGCCCAGGGTCGGGGCATTCATTCCGAAAGGTCATTGGAGAACCTAGGGAAGCGCACGAGCAAAAAATTCCAACCTCTTAACTTTGCCACTTTGCCCTCACTGGCTTTCTACTAAGCAAGGGCAAAGTGGTAAAAATAAGAGGTGCTCCGAATTGCCCGGGGTCAGGGCATTCATTCCAGAAGGTCATTTGAAAACCATGGGATCCCCGCGAACAAGAAACTCCAACCTCTTAACTTTGCCACTTTGCCCTCACTTGACTTTCTACTAAGCAAGGGCAAAGTGGTAAAAATAAGAGGTGCTCCGAATTGCCCCGGGTCGGGGCATTCATTGCACAAGGTCAATGGAGAACCGTGGGAAGCGCGCTAGCATAAAACTC
>JARVXP010000451.1:0-28786 GCA_029856935.1 Cyclocarya paliurus
ACTCTTATTTTTACCACTTTGCCCTTTCTTAGTAGAAAGCCGAGTAAGGGCAAAGTGGCAAGATTAAGAGGATGGAGTTTTTTGCTCGCGGGCTTCCAATGGGTCTACAATGACCTTGTGGTTTGTATCCCCCGACCCCAATTCGGAGCACCTCTTTTTTTTACCACATTGCCCTTTCTTAGTAGAAAGCCAAGTGAGCGCAAAGTGGCAAGATTAAGAGGTTGGAGTTTTTTACTCGCGGGCTTCCATTGGTTCTACAATGACGTTAGGATTTGTATGCCCCAAGCCCGGGCAAGTTGGA
Source organism: Cyclocarya paliurus (assembly GCA_029856935.1). Classification (NCBI taxonomy): domain Eukaryota; kingdom Viridiplantae; phylum Streptophyta; class Magnoliopsida; order Fagales; family Juglandaceae; genus Cyclocarya; species Cyclocarya paliurus. The sequence goes on from JARVXP010000451.1 coordinate 302, forward strand.
GCAACTCTTATTTTTACCACTTTGCCCTTTCTTAGTAGAAAGCCGAGTAAGGGCAAAGTGGCAAGATTAAGAGGATGGAGTTTTTTGCTCGCGGGCTTCCAATGGGTCTACATTGACCTTTTGGTTTGTATGCCCCAACCCCGGGCAATTCGGAGCACCTCTTATTTTTACCACTTTGCCCGTCCTTAGTTGAAAGCAAAATGAGGGCAAAGTGGCAAGACTAAGCGGTTGGAGTTTTTTGCTCGCGGGCTACCCATGGTTCTACAATGACCTTGTCGAATCTATGCCCCGACTCCGGGCAAGTTGGAGCACATCTTATTTTTACCACTTTTCCCTTGCTTAGTAGAAAGCCAAGTAAGGGCAAAGTGGCCAAGTTAAGAGGTTCGAGTTTTTTGCTCGCGGGCTTCCAATGGTTCTACAATGACGTGATGATATGTATGCCCCGACCCCGAGCAAGTGGGTGCACCTCTTATTTTTACAACTTTGCCCTCCCTTACTAGAAAGCGAAGAGAGGGCAAAGTGGCAAAGTTAAGAGGTTGGAGGTTTTTGCTCGCGGGCTTCCCATTGTTCTACAATGACCTTGTGGGATGAATGCCCTGACCACGGGCAGTTCGGAGCACCTCTTATTTTTACCACTTTGCCCTTTCTTATTAGAAAGCCAAGTGAGTGCAAAGTGGCAAGATTAAGAGGTTGGAGTTTTTTGCTCGTGGGCTTCCAATGGTTCTACAATGACGTTATGATATGTATGCCCCGACCCCAGGCAAGTTGGAGTAACTATTATTTTTACCACTTTGCCTTTTCTAAGTAGAAATCCAAGTGAGGGCAAAGTGGCAAGATTAAGAGGTTGGAGTTTTTTGCTCGCGGGCTTCCAATGGTTCTACAATGACCATGTGGAATGTATGCCCCGACCCCAGGCAATTCGGAGCACCTCTTATTTTTACCACTTTGCCCTTTCTTAGTAGAAAGACAAGTGTGGGCAAAGTTGGAAGATTAAGAGGTTGGAGATTTTTGCTCGCGGGCTTCCAATAGTTCTACAATGACCTTGTGGTATGTATTCTCCGACCCCGGGCAATTCGGAGTAACTCTTATTTTTACCACTTCGCCATTTCTTAGTAGAAAGCCAAGTGAGGGCAATGTGGCAAGATTAAGAGGTCGGAGTTTTTTGCTCGCGGGCTTCCAATGGTTCTACAATGACCATGTAGAATGTATGCCCCGACCCCGGGCAATTTGGAGCACCTCTTATTTTTACCACTTTACCCATCCTTAGTTGAAAACCAAGTGAGGGAAAAGTGGCAAGATTAAGAGGTTGGAGTTTTTTGCTCGCGGGCTTCCAATGGTTCTACAATGACCTTGTGGTATGTATTCTCCGACCCCGGGCAATTCGGAGTAACTCTTATTTTTACCACTTCGCCATTTCTTAGTAGAAAGCCAAGTGAGGGCAATGTGGCAAGATTAAGAGGTCGGAGTTTTTTGCTCGCGGGCTTCCAATGGTTCTACAATGACCATGTGGAATTTATGCCCCGAGCCCGGGCAATTTGGAGCCACTCTTATTTTTACCACTTTGCCATTTCTTACTAGAAAGCGAAGTGAGGGCAATGTGGCAAGATTAAGGGGTTGGAGTTTTTTGCTTGAGGGCTTCCAATGGTTCTACATTGAACTTGTCGTTTGTATGCCCCGACCCCGAGAAATTCGTAGCACCTCTTATTTTTACCACTTTGTCCATCCATTGTTGAAAGCCAAGTGTGGGCAAAGTGGGAAGATTAAGAGCTTGGAGTTTTTTGCTCGCGGGCTTCCAAGGGTTCGACAATGACCTTTCGGTATGTATGCCCCGAACCCGAGAAATTCGAAGCACCTCTTATTTTTACCACTTTGCCCATTGTTAGTTGAAAGCCAAGTGAGGGCAAAGTGGCAAAATTAAGAGATTGGAGTTTTTTGCTTGCAGTCTACCCATGGTTCTACAATGACCTTGTGGGATGTATGCCCCGTCCCCGGGGAAGTTGGAGCACCTCTTATTTTTACCACTTTGCCCTTTCTTAGTAGAAAGCCAAGTGAGGGCAAAGTGGCCAAGTTAAGAGGTTGGACTTTTTTGCTTGCAGGCTCCCAATGGTTCTACAATGACGTTATGATATGTATGCCCCGACCCCGAGCAAGCTGGAGCACCTCTTATTTTTACAACTTTGCCCTCCCTTAGTAGAAAGCCAAGTGAGGGCAAAGTGGCAAAGTTAAGAGGTAGGAGTTTTTATCTCGCGGGCTTCCAATGGTTCTACAATGACCTTGTGGTATGTATTCTCCGACCCCGGGCAATTCGGAGCAACTCTTATTTTTACCACTTTGCCATTTCTTAGTAGAAAGCCAAGTGAGGGCAATGTGGCAAGATTAAGAGGTCGGAGTTTTTTGCTCGCGGGCTTCCAATGGTTCTACAATGACCATGTGGAATGTATGCCCCGACCCCGGGCAATTCGGAGCACCTCTTATTTTTACCACTTTGCCCATCCTTAGTTGAAAACCAAGTGAGGGAAAAGTGGCAAGAATAAGAGGTTGGAGTTTTTTCCTCGCGGGCTTCCAATGGTTCTACAATGACCTTGTGGTATGTATTCTCTGACCCCGGGCAATTCGGAGCCACTCTTATTTTTACCACTTTGCCATTTCTTAGTAGAAAGCGAAGTGAGGGCAACGTGGCAAGATTAAGAGGTTGGAGTTTTTTGCTCGAGGGCTTCCAATGGTTCTACAATGACCTTGTCGTTTGTATGCCCCGACCATGAGAAATTCGTAGCACCTCTTATTTTTACCACTTTGTCCATCCATTGTTGAAAGCCAAGTGTGGGCAAAGTGGGAAGATTAAGAGCTTGGAGTTTTTTGCTTGCGGGCTTCCAAGGGTTCTACAATGACCTTTCGGTATGTATGCCCCGAACCCGAGAAATTCGGAGCACCTCTTATTTTTACCACTTTGCCCATCGTTAGTTGAAAGCCAAGTGAGGGCAAAGTGGCAAGATTAAGAGGTTGGAGTTTTTTGCTTGCGGTCTACCCATGGTTCTACAATGACCTTGTGGGATGTATGCCCCGTTCCCGGGGAAGTTGGAGCACCTCTTATTTTTACCACTTTGCCCTTTCTTAGTAGAAAGCCAAGTGAGGGCAAAGTGGCCAAGTTAAGAGGTTGGACTTTTTTGCTTGCAGGCTCCCAATGGTTCTACAATGACGTTATGATATGTATGCCCCGACCCCGTGCAAGTGGGAGCACCTCTTATTTTTACAACTTTGCCCTCCCTTAGTAGAAAGCCAAGTGAGGGCAAAGTGGCAAAGTTAAGAGGTAGGAGTTTTTTGCTCGCGGCTTCCCATGGTTCTACAATGACCTTATGGTATGAATGCCCTGATCCCGGGCAATTCGGAGCACCTCTAATTTTTACCACTTTGCCCTTCCTTAGTAGAAAGCCAAATGAGGGCAAAGTGGCAAAGTTAAGAGGTTGGAGTTTTTCGCTCGCGGGCTTCCAGTGGTTCTACAATGACCTTGTGGTATGTATGCTCCGACCCTGGGCAATTCGGTGCACCTCTTATTTTTACCACTTTTCCCATCTTAGTAGAAAGCCAAGTGAGGGCAAAGTGGCAAAATTAAGAGGATGGAGTTTTCTACTAGTAGGATAACCATGGTTCTAAAATGTCCCTGTGGTATGTATGCCCCGAGCCCGAGCAATTCGGGGCAACTCTTATTTTTACAACTTTGGCCTTCCTTAGTAGAAAGCATAGTGAGGGCAATGTGGCAAAGTTAACAGGTTGAAGTTTTTTGCTCGCAGGCTTCCCATGGCTCTACAATGACCTTGTGGGATGAATGCCCTGATCCCGGGCGATTCGGAGCACTTTATTTTTACCACTTTGCCCTTCCTTAGTAGAAAGCCAAGTGAGGGCAAAGTGGCCAAGTTAAGAGGTTGGACTTTTTTGCTTGCAGGCTCCCAATGGTTATACAATGACGTTATGATATGTATGCCCCGACCCAGAGCAAGTGGGAGCACCTCTTATTTTTACAACTTTGCCCTCCCTTAGTAGAAAGCCAAGTGAGGGCAAAGTGGCAAAGTTAAGAGGTAGGAGTTTTTTGCTCGCGGGCTTCCCATGGTTCTACAATGACCTTATGGTATGAATGCCCTGATCCCGGGCAATTCGGAGCACCTCTAATTTTTACCACTTTGCCCTTCCTTAGTAGAAAGCCAAGTAAGGGCAAAGTGGCAAAGTTAAGAGATTCGAGTTTTTTGCTCGTGGGATTCAAGTGGTTCTACAATGACCTTGTGGTATGTATGCCCCGACCCTGGGCAATTAGGTGCACCTCTTATTTTTACCACTTTTCCCATCTTAGTAGAACGCCAAGTGAGGGCAAAGTGGCAAAATTAAGAGGATGGAGTTTTTTGCTAGTAGGATAACCATGGTTCTAAAATCACCCTGTGGTATGTATGCCCCGAGCCCGAGCAATTCGGGGCACCTCTTATTTTTACAACTTTGGCCTTCCTTTGTAGAAAGCATAGTGAGGGCAAAGTGGCAAAGTTAACAGGTTGAAGTTTTTTGCTCGCAGGCTTCCCATGGCTCTACAATGACCTTGTGGGATGAATGCCCTGATCCCGGGCGATTCAGAGCACTTTCTTTTTACCACTTTGCCCTTCCTTAGTAGAAAGCCAAGTGAGGGCAAACTGGCAAAGTTAAGAGGTAGGAGTTTTTTGCTCGCGGGCTTCCAATGGTTCTACAATGACCTTGTGGTATCTATTCTCCGACCCCGGGCAATTCGGAGCAACTCTTATTTTTACCACTTTGCCATTTCTTATTAGAAAGCCAAGTGAGGGCAATGTGGCAAGATTAAGAGGTCGGAGTTTTTTGCTCGCGGGGTTCCAATGGTTCTACAATGACCATGTGGAATGTATGCCCCGACCCCGGGCAATTCGGAGCACCTCTTATTTTTACCACTTTGCCCATCCTTAGTTGAAAACCAAGTGAGGTAAAAGTGGCAAGATTAAGAGGTTGGAGTTTTTTGCTCGCGGGCTTCCAATGGTTCTACAATGACCTTGTGGTATGTATTCTCCGACCCCGGGCAATTCGGAGCCCCTCTTATTTTTACCACTTTGCCATTTCTTAGTAGAAAGCGAAGTGAGGGCAATGTGGCAAGATTAAGAGGTCGGAGTTTTTTGCTCGAGGGCTTCCAATGGTTCTACAATGACCTTGTCCTTTGTATGCCCCGACCCCGAGAAATTCGTAGCACCTCTTATTTTTACAACTTTGTCCATCCATTGTTGAAAGCCAAGTGTGGGCAAAGTGGGAAGATTAAGAGGTTGGAGTTTTTTGCTCGCGGGCTTCCAAGGGTTCTACAATGACCTTCCGGTATGTATGCCCCGAACCCGAGAAATTCGTAGCACCTCTTATTTTTACCACTTTGCCCATCGTTAGTTGAAAGCCAAGTGAGGGCAAAGTGGCAAGATTAAGAGGTTGGAGTTTTTTGCTTGCGGTCTACCCATGGTTCTACAATGACCTTGTGGGATGTATGCCCCATCCTCGGGGAAGTTGGAGCACCTCTTATTTTTACCACTTTGCCCTTTCTTAGTAGAAAGCCAAGTGAGGGCAAAGTGGCCAAGTTAAGAGGTTGGACTTTTTTGCTTGCAGGCTCCCAATGGTTCTACAATGATGTTATGATATGTATGCCCCGACCCTGAGCAAGTGGGAGCACCTCTTATTTTTACAACTTTGCCCTCCCTTAGTAGAAAGCCAAGTGAGGGCAAAGTGGCAAAGTTAAGAGGTAGGAGTTTTTTGCTCGCGGGCTTCCCATGGTTCTACAATGACCTTATGGTATGAATGCCCTGATCCCGGGCAATTCGGAGCACCTCTAATTTTTTCCACTTTGCCCTTCCTTAGTAGAAAGCCAAGTGAGGGCAAAGTGGCAAAGTTAAGAGGTTGGAGTTTTTCGCTCGCGGGCTTCCAGTGGTTCTACAATGACCTTGTGGTATGTATGCTCCGACCCTGGGCAATTCGGTGCACCTCTTATTTTTACCACTTTTCCCATCTTAGTAGAAAGCCAAGTAAGGGCAAAGTGGCAAAATTAAGAGGATGGAGTTTTCTGCTAGTAGGATAACCATGGTTCTAAATTGACCCTGTAGTATGTATGCCCCGAGCCTGAGCAATTCGTGGCACCTCTTATTTTTACAACTTTGGCCTTCCTTAGTAGAAAGCATAGTGAGGGCAAAGTGGCAAAGTTAACAGGTTGAAGTTTTTTGCTCGCAGGCTTCCCATGGCTCTACAATGACCTTGTGGGATGAATGCCCTAATCCCGGGCGATTCGGAGCACTTTATTTTTACCACTTTGCCCTTCCTTAGTAGAAAGCCAAGTGAGGGCAAAGTGGCAAAGTGAAGAGGTTGGAGTTTTTTGCTTGCGGGCTACCCAAAGTTCTACAATGACCTTGTGGTATGTATATCCCGACCCCGGGCAATTCGGAGCACCTCTGATTTTTACCACTTTGCCCTTCCTTACCAGAAAGCCAAGTGAGGGCAAAGTGGCAAAGTGAAGAGGTTGGAGTTTTTCGCTTGCGGGCTGCCCAAAGTTCTACAATGACCTCATGGTGTGTATGCCCCGACCCCGGGCAAGTTGGAGCACCTCTAACTTTACCACTTTTCCCTTACTTACTAGAAAGCCAAGTGAGGGCAAAGTGCCCAAGTTAAGAGGTTGGATTTTTTTGCTCGCGGGCTTCCAATGGTTCTAAAATGACGTTATGATATGTATGCCCTGACCCCGAGCAAGTTGGTGCAGATCTTATTTTTACAACTTTGCCCTCCTTTAGAAGAAAGCCAAGTGAGGGCAAAGTGGCAAGATTAGGAGGTTGGAGTTTTTTGCTCGCGGGCTTCCAATGGTCCTACAATGACCTTGTGGTATGTATGCCCTAACCCCGGGCAATTCGGAGCACCTCTTATTTTTACCAATTTGACCTTCCTTAGTAGAAAGCCTAGTGAGGGCAAAGATTAGGAGGTTGGAGTTTTTTGCTCGCGGGCTACCCATGGTTCTACAATGACCTTGTGGTATGTATGCCCCAACCCCGGGCAAGTTGGAGCACCTCTGATTTTTACAACTTTGCCCTCCCTTAGAAGAAAGCCAAGTGAGGGCAAAGTGGCAGGATTAAGAGGTTGGAGTTTTTTGCTCGCGGGCTTCCAATGGTTCTACAATAACGTTATGATATGTATGCCCCGACCACAGGCAAGGTTGAGCAACCCTTCTTTTTACCACGTTGCCTTTTCTTAATAGAAAGCCGAGTGAGGGCAAAGTGGCAAGATTAAGAGGTTAGAGTTTTTTGCTCGTGGGCTTCCAATGGTTCTACAATGACCTTGTGGTATGTATGCCCCGACCCCGGGCAATTCAGAGCACCTCTTATTTTTACCACTCTTCCCTTTCTTAGTTGAACGCCAAGTGAGCGCAAAGTGGCAAGATTAAGATTATGTTTGGAAGGTAAGATGAGAATTTTGTGTTTTGTTTTAAAGTTTAAAATATTATTTTTTAGTTTTGAGATTTGAAAAAGTTAAATTGAAATTTGAAAAAGTTGTATTGAGATTTGAAAAAGTTGAATTATTTATTATATTTTATATAGGAATTTGAAAAGGTTGTAATGATGAGATGAGATGAGATGAGATGAGAATTTTATTGAAGATGAAACTTCCAAACATAATCTAAGAGGTTGGAGTTTTTTGCTCGCAGGCTTCCAATGGTTCTACAATGACGTTATGATATGTATGCCCCGACCCCGGGCAACTTGGAGAAACACTTATTTTTAGCACTTTTCCCTTTCTTAGTGGAAAGCCAAGAAAGGGCAAAGTGGCAAGATTAAGAGGATGGAGTTTTTTGCTCGCGGGTTTCCAATGGATCTACAATGACCGTGTGGTATCTCTGCCCCAACCCCGGGCAATTCGGAGCACCTCTTATTTTTACCACTTTCCCCGTCCTTAGTTGAAAGCCAAGTTCGGGCAAAGGGGCAAGATTAAGAGGTTGGAGTTTTTTTCTCGCGGGCTTCCAATGGATCTACAATGACCTTGTGGTATGTATGCCCCGACCTCGGGCAATTCGGAGCACCTCTTATTTTTACCACTTTGCCCATCCGTAGTTGAAAGCCAAGTGAGGGCAAACTGGCAAGACTAAGAGGTTGGAGTTTTTTGCTCGCGTGCTACCCATGGTTCTAGAATGACCTTGTGGTATGTATGCCCCGACCCAGGGCAAGTTGGAGCACCTCTTATTTTTACCACTTTGCCGTTGCTTAGTAGAAAGCCAAGTGAGGGCAAAGTGGCCAAGTTAAGAGGTTGGAGTTTTTTGCTCGCGGGCTTGCAAGGTTTCTACAATGACGTTATGATATGTATGCCCCGACCCCGCGCAAGTGGGAGCACCTCTTATTTTTACAACTTTGCCCTCCCTTAGTAGAAAGCCAAGTGAGGGCAAAGTGGCAAAGTTAAGAGGTTGGAGGTTTTTGCTCACGGGCTTCCCATGGTTTTACAATGACCTTGTGGTATGTATGCCCCCGACCTCGGGAAATTCGTAACACCTCTTATTTTTACAACTTTTCCCATCCTTAGTTGAAAGCCAAGTGTGGGCAAAGTGGCAAAATTAAGAGGTTGGAGTTTTTTGCTCGCGGGCTTCCAAGGGTTCTACAATGACCTTGTGATATGTACGCCCCGACCCCGAGCAATTCGGAGCACCTATTATTTTTACCACTTTGCCCATCCTTAGTTGAAAGCCAAGTGTGGGCAAAGTGGCAAGATTAAGAGGTTTGAGCTTTTTGCTCGCTGGCTTCCAAGGGTTCTACAATGACCTTGTGGTATGTATGCCCCGACCCCGAGTAATTCGGAGCACCTCTTATTTTTACAACTTTGCCCTCCCTTAGTCGAAAGCCAAGTGAGGGCAAAGTGGCAAAGTTAAGAGGTTGGAGGTTTTTGCTCGCGGGCTTCCCCTGGTTCTACAATGACCTTGTGGTATGAATGCCCGGACCCCGGGGAATTCGTAGCACCTCTTATTCTTACCACTTTGGCCTTGCTTAGTAGAAAGCCAAGTGAGGGCAATGTGGCAAATTTAAGAGGTTGGAGTTTTGTGCATGCAGGCTACCCATGGTTCTACAATGACCTTGTGGTATGTATGCCCCGACCTTGGGCAAGTTGGAGCACCTCTTGTTTTTACCGCTATGCTCTTGCTTAGTTGAAAGCCAAGTGAGGGCAAAGTAGCACGATTAAGAGGTTGGAGTTTTTTGCTCACGGGTTTCCAAAGGTTCTGCAATAACCTTGTGGTTTGTATGTCCTGACTCTGGGTAATTCGAAGCACCTCTTATTTTCACCACTTTGTGCTTCCTTAGTAGAAAGCCAAGTGAGGGCAAAGTGGCAAGATTAAGAGGTTGGAGTTTTTCGCTCGAGGGCTTCCCATCGTTCTACAATGACCTTGTGGTCTGTATGCCCCGACCCCGGGCAATTCGGAGCACCTTTTATTTTTACCACTTTGTCCATCCTTAGTTGAAAGCCAAGTGTGGGCAAAGTGGCAAGATTAAGAGGTTGGACTTTTTTCCTCACGGGCTTCCAAGGCTTCTACAATGACCTTGTGGTATGTATGCCCCGACCCCGGGCAATTCAGAGCACCTCTCATTTTTACCACTTTGCCTATCCTTAGTTTAAAGGGAAGTGAGCGCAAAGGGGCAAGAGTAAGAGGTTGGAGGTTTTTGCTCGCGGGCTATCCATGGTTCTACGATGACCTTGTGGTTTGTATGCCCCGACCCCAAGCAAGTTAGAGCACCTCTTATTTTTACCACTTTGCCCTAGCTTAGTAGAAAGCCAAGTGAGGGCAAACTGGCAGAGTTAAGAGGTTGGAGTTTTTTTCTTGCGGGCTACCCAAAGTTCTACAATGAGCTTGTGGTAGGTTTGCCCCGACCCCGGGCAATTTGGAGCACCTCTTATTTTTACCACTTTGCCCTTGCTAACTAAAAAGTCAAGTGAGGGCAAAGTGGCCAGGTTAAGAGGTTGGAATTTTTTGCAATGACCTTGTGGTATGAATGCCCTGACCCCGGGTAATTTGGAGCACCTCTTATTTTTACCACTTTGCCATTCCTTAGTAGAACGCCAAGTGAGGGCAAAGTGGCAAAGTTGAGAGGTTGAAGTTTTTTGCTTGCGGGCTACCCAAAGTTCTATAATGACCTTGTGGTATGTTTGCCCCGACCCCGAGCAAGTTGGAGGACCTCTTATTTTTACCACTTTGCCCTTGCTTAGTAGAAAGCCGAATGTGGGCAAAGTGGCCAAGTTAAGAGGTTGGAGTTTTTTTCTCGCAGGCTTCCAATGGTTCCACAGTGACGTTATGATATGTATGCCCCGACCCCGAGCAAGTGGGAGCACCGCTTATTTTTACAACTTTGCCCTCCCTTAGTAGAATGCCAAGTGAGGGCAAAGTGGCAAAGTTAAGAGGTCAGAGTTTTTTGCTCGAAGGCTTCCAATGTTTCTACAATGACCTTGTGGTCTGTATGCCCCGTCCCCGGTCAAGTTGGAGCACCTCTTATTTTTACCACTTTGCCCTTACTTAGTAGAAAGCCAAGTGAGGGCATGGTGGCCAAGTTAAGAGGTTGGAGTTTTTTGCTCGCGGTCTTCCAATGGTTCTACAATGACGTTATGATATGTATGCCCCGACCCCGACCAAGTTGGAGCAAATCTTATTTTTACAACTTTGCCCTCCTTTAGAAGAAAGCCAGGTGAGGGAAAGTGGCAAGATTAAGAGGTTGGGGTTTTTTGCTCGCGGGCTTCCAATGGTCCTACAATGACCTTGTGGTATGAATGCCCTGATCCCGGGCAATTCGGAGCTCCTCTTATTTTTACCACTTTGGCCTTTCTTAGTAGAAAGCCAAGTGTGTGCAAAGCGGCCAGGTTTAGTGGTTGAAGTTTTTTGCTTGCGGGCTACCCAAAGTTATACAATGACGTTATGATATGTATGCCCCGACCCCGGGCAAGTTGGAGCAACTCTTATTTTTACCACTTCCCCTTTTCTTAGTAGAAAGCCAAGTGAGGCCAAAGAGGCCAGGTTTAGAGGTTAGAGTTTTTTGCTCGCGGGCTTCCAAGGGTTCTACAATGACCTTGTGGTGTGTATGCCCCGACCCCGGGCAAGTTGGAGCACCCCTTATTTTTACCACTTTGCCCTTTCATAGTAGAGAGCCGAGTGAGGGCAAAGTGGCAAGATTAAGAGGTTGGAGTTTTTTGCTCGAGGGCTTCCAATGGTTCTACAATGACCTTGTGGTATGTATGCCCCAACCCCGGGAAATTCGTAGCACCTCTTCTTTTTACCACTTTGCCCATCCTTAGTTGAAAGCCAAGTGAGAGCAAAGTGGCAAGATTAAGAGGTTGGAGATTTTTGCTCGCGCGCTACCCATGGTTCTACAATGACCTTGTGGTATGAATGCTCTGACCCCGGGCAATTCGGAGCACCTCTTATTTTTACCACTTTGCCCTTCCTAAGTAGAAAGCCAAGTGAGGGCAAAGTGGCAAAGTTAAGAGGTTGGATTTTTTTGCTCACGGGCTTCCCTTGGTTCCACAATGACCTTGAGTTATGAATGCCTTGATCCCGGGCAATTCGGAGCACCTCTTATTTTTACCACTTTGCCCTTCCTTAGTAGAAAGCCAAGTGAGGGCAAAGTGGCAATGTTAAGAGGTTGGAGTTTTTTACTTGCGGGCTAGCCAAAGTTCTACAATGACCTTGTGGTATGTATGCCCCAACCCCGGGCAAGTTGGAGCACCTCTTATTTTTACCACTTTGCCCTTGCTTACTAAAAAGCCAGGTGAGGGCAAAGTGGCCAGGTTAAGAGGTTGGAGTCTTTTGCTCGCGGGCTTCCAATGGTTCTACAATGACCTTGTGGTTTGTATGCCCTGACCTCGGCCAAGTTGGAGCACCTCTTATTTTTTCCACTTTGGCCTTGCTTAGTATGAAGCCAAGTGAGGGTAAATTTAAGAGGTTGGAGTTTTGTGCTTGCAGGCAAACCATGGTTCTCCAATGACCTTGTGGTATGTACGCCCCGACCCTGGCCAAGTTGGAGTACCTCTTGTTTTTACCGCTTTGCCCTTGCTTAGTTGAAAGCCAAGTCAGGGCAAAGTAGCAAGATTAAGAGGTTGGAGTTTTTTGCTCACGGGTTTCGAAAGGTTCTGCAATTACCTTGTGGTTTGTATGTCCTGACTCTGGGCAATTCGGAGCAACACTTATTTTCACCACTTTTTGCTTCCTTAGTTGAAAGCCAAGTGAGGGCAAAGTAGCAAGATTAAGAGGTTGGAGTTTTTTGCTCACGGGTTTCCAAAGGTTCTGCAATAACCTTGTGGTTTGTATGTCCTGACTCTGGGCAATTCGGAGCACCACTTATTTTGACCACTTTTTGCTTCCTTAGTAGAAAGCCAAGTGAGGGCAAAGTGGCAAGATTAAGAGGTTGGAGTTTTTTGCTAGAGGGCCTCCAATCGTTCTACAATGACCTTGTGGTCTGTATGCCCTGACCCCGGGCAATTCGAAGCACCTCTTATTTTTACCACTTTGTCCATCCTTAGTTGAAAGCCAAGTGTGGGCAAAGTGGCAAGATTAAGAGGATGGAATTTTTTGCTCGCGGGCTTCCAAGGGTTCTAAAATGACCTTGTGGTATGTATGCCCCGACCCCAGGCAATTCGGAGCACCTATTATTTTTACCACTTTGCCTATCCTTAGTTGAAAGCCAAGTGAGCGTAAAGGGGCAAGATTAAGAGGTTGGAGTTTTTTGCTTGCGGGCTACCCCAAGTTCTACAATGAGCTTGTGGTATGTATGCCTCGACCCCGGGCAATTCGGAGCACCTCTTATTTTTACCACTTTGCCCTTGCTAACTAAAAAGCCAAGTGAAGGCAAAGTGGCCAGGTTAAGAGGTTGGAATTTTTTGCAATGACCTTGTGGTATGAATGCCCTGACCCCGGGTAATTCGGAGCACCTCTTATTTTTACCACTTTGGCATTCCTTAGTAGAACGGCAAGTGAGGGCAAAGTGGCAAAGTTAAGAGGTTGGAGTTTTTTGCTTGCGGGCTACCCAAAGTTCTACAACGACCTTGTGGTATGTATGCCCCGACCCCAGGCAAGTTGGAGCACCTCTTATTTTTACCACCTTGCCCTTTCTTAGTAGAAAGCCAAGTGAGGGCAAACTGGCGAGATTAAGAGGTTCGAGTTTTTTACTCGCGGGCTTCCAATGGTAATACAATAACGTTATGATGTGTATGCCCCGACCCCGAGCAAGTGGGAGCACCTCTTATTTTTACAACTTTGCCATCCCTTAGTAGAATGCCATGTGAGGGCAAAGTGGCGAAGTTAAGAGGTCGGAGTTTTTTGCTCGCAGGCTTCCAACGGTTCTACAATGACCTTGTGGTCTGTATGCCCCGACCCCGGGCAAGTTGGAGCACCTCTTATTTTTACCACTTTGCCCTTACTTAGTAGAAAGTCAAGTGAGGGCATGGTGGGCAAGTTAAGAGGTTGGAGTTTTTTGCTCGCGGGCTACCCAAAGTTATATAATGTCCTTGTGGTATGTATGCCCCGACCCCGGGCAAGTTGGAGCACCTCTTGTTTTTACCGCTTTGCCCTTGCTTAGTAGAAAGCCAAGTGAGGGCATGGTGGGCAAGTTAAGAGGTTGTGGTTTTTTGCTCGCGGGCTTCCAATGGTTCGACAATGATGTTATGATATATATGCCCCGACCCGGAGCAACTTGGAGCACATCTTATTTTTACAACTTTGCCCTCCTTTAGAAGAAAGCCAGGTTAGGGCAAAGTGGCAAGATTAAGAGGTTGGAGTTTTTTGCTTGAGGGCTTCCAATCGTTCTACAATGACCTTGTGGTCTGTATGCCCCGACCCCGGGCAAGTTGGAGCACCTCTTATTTTTACCACTTTGCCCTCACTTACTAGAAAGCCAAGTGAGGACATGGTGGGCAAGTTAAGAGGTTGTAGTTTTTTGCTCGCGAGCTTCCAATGGTTCTACAATGATGTTATGATATATATGCCCCGACCCGGAGCAAGTTGGAGCAAATCTTATTTTTACAACTTTGCCCTCCTTTAGAAGAAAGCCAGGTTAGGGCAAAGTGGCAAGATTAAGAGGTTGGAGTTTTTTGCTCGCGGGCTTCCAATGGTCCTACAATGACCTTGTGGTATGCATGCCCTGATCCCAGGCAATTCGGAGCACCTCTTATTTTTACCACTTTGCCCTTTCTTAGTAGAAATCGAAGTGTGGGCAAAGTGGCCAGGATTAGAGGTTGGAGTTTTTTGCTTGCGGGCTACCCAAAGTTTTACAATGACGTTATGATATGTCTGCCCCGACCCCGGGCAAGTTGGAGCAACTCTTATTTTTACGACTTTGCCTTTTCTTAGTAGAAAGCCAAGTGAGGGCAAACTGGCCAGGTTTAGAGGTTAGAGTTTTTTGCTCGCGGGCTTCCAAGGGTTCTACAATGACCTTGTGGTGTGTATGCCCCGACCCCGGGCAAGTTGGAGCACCCCTTATTTTTACCACTTTGCCCTTTCATAGTAGAAAGCCAAGTGAGGGCAAAGTGGCAAGATTAAGAGGTTGGAGTTTTTTGCTCGAGGGCTTCCAGTGGTTCTACAATGACCTTGTGCTTTGTATGCCCTGACCCCGGGAAATTTGTAGCACCTCTTCTTTTTACCACTTTTCCCATCCTTAGTTGAAAGCCAAGTGAGGGCATGGTGGGCAAGTTAAGAGGTTGGAGTTTTTTGCTTGCGGGCTTCCAATGATTCTACAATGACGTTATGATATGTATGCCCTGACCCTGAGCAAGTGGGAGCACCTCTTATTTTTACAACTTTGCCCACCCATAGTAGAATGCCAAGTGAGGGCAAAGTGGCAAAGTTAAGAGGTCGGAGTTTTTTGCTCGTAGGCTTCCAATGGTTCTACAATGACCTTGTGGTCTGTTTGCCCGGACCCCAGCCAAGTTGGAGCACCTCTTATTTTTACCAATTTGCCCTTACTTAGTAGAAAGCCAAGTGAGGGCATGGTGGGCAAGTTAAGAGGTTGGAGCTTTTTGCTCGCAGGCTACCCAAAGTTATAGAATGTCCTTGTGGTATGTATGCCTCGACCCCGGGCAAGTTGGAGCACCTCTTGTTTTTACCGCTTTGCCCTTGCTTAGTAGAAAGCCAAGTGAGGGCAAAGTGGCAAGATTAAGAGGTTGGAGTTTTTTGCTCGAGGGCTTCCAATCGTTCTACAATGACCTTGTGGTCTGTATGCCCCGACCCCGGGCAAGTTGGAGCACCTCTTATTTTTACCACTTTGCCCTTACTTAGTAGAAAGCCAAGTGAGGGCATGGTGGGCGAGTTAAGAGGTTGTAGTTTTTGGCTCCCGGGCTTCCAATGGTTCTACAATGACATTATGATATATATGCCTTGACCCGGAGCAAGTTGGAGCACATCTTATTTTTACAACTTTGCCCTCCTTTATAAGAAAGCCAGGTTAGGGAAAAGTGGCAACATTAAGAGGTTGGAGTTTTTTGCTCGCGGGCTTACAATGGTCCTACAATGACCTTGTGGTTTGCATGCCCTGATCCCGGGCAATTCGGAGCACCTCTTATTTTTACCACTTTGCCCTTTCTTAGTAGAAAGCCAAGTGTGGGCAAAGTGGCCAGGATTAGAGGTTGGAGTTTTTTGCTTGCGAGCTACCCAAAGTTATACAATGACGTTATGATATGTATGCCCCGACCCCAGGCAAGTTGGAGCAACTCTTATTTTTACCACTTTGCCTTTTCTTAGTAGGAAACCGAGTGAGGGCAAAGTGGCAAGATTAAGAGGTTAGAGTTTTTTGCTCGCGGGCTTCCAATGGTTCTACAATGACCTTGTGGTATGTATGCCCCGACCCCGGGCAATTTGGAGCACCTCTTATTTTTACCACTTTGCCCTTTCTTAGTAGAAAGCCAAGTGAGCGCAAAGTGGCAAGATTAAGAGGTTGGAGTTTTTTGCTCGCAGGCTTCCAATGGTTCTACAATGATCTATTTGTATGTATGACCCGAACCCGGGCAAGTTGGAGCAGCTCTTATTTTTACCACTTTGCCCATTCTTAGTAGAAAGCCAAGTAAGGGAAAAGTGGCATGATTAAGTGGTTGGAGTGTTTTGCTCGTGGGCATCCAATGGTTTTACAATGACTTTGTGGTTTGTATGCCCCGACCCCGGGCAATTCGGAGCACCTCTTATTTTTACCACTTTTCCCTTTCTTAGTAGAAAGTCAAGTGTGGGCTGAGTGGCAAGTTAAGAGGTTGGAGTTTTTTGCTCGTGGGCTTCCCATGGTTCTACAATGACCTTGTGGTATGAATGCCCTGACCCCGGGCAATTCGGAGCACCTCTTATTTTTACCACTTTGCCCTTCCTTACTAGAAATCCAAGTGAGGGCAAAGTGGCAAAGTTAAGAGGTTGAAGTTTTTTGCTTGCGGGCTACCCATGGTTCTACAATGACCTTCTGGTATGTATGCCCTGACCTCGGGCAAGTTGGAGCACCTCTTATTTTTACCACTTTGCCCTTGCTTAGTAGAAAGCCAAGTGAGGGTAAAGTGGCCAAGTTAAGTGGTTGGAGATTTTTGCTCGCAGGCTTCCAATGGTTCTACAATGACGTTATGATATGTATGCCCCGGCCCCGAGCAAGTGGGAGCACCTCTTATTTTTACAACTTTGCTCTCCCTCAGTAGAAAGCCAAGTGAGGGCAAAGTGGCAAAGTTAAGAGGTTGGAGTGATGGGAACCAAGGTGGGCCTAGTCTTAAAGATCATTTGCAAGAAAGCCAAGTTAACAGGTTCGGAGCACGTCCTATTTTCACCACTCTGCCCTTCCTTAGTAGAAAGCCAAGTGAGGGCAAAGTGGCAAAGTTAAGAGATTGGAGTTTTTTACTTGTGGGCTACCGAAAGTCCTACAATGACCTTGTGGTATGTATGCCCCGACCCCGGGCAAGTTGGAGCACCTCTTATTTTTTCCACTTTGCCCTTGCTTACTTAAAAGACAAGTGAGGGCAAAGTGGCCAGGTTAAAGAGGTTGGAGTTTTTTGCTCACGGGCTTCCAATGGTCCTACAATGACATTATGATATGTATGCCCCGACCCCGGGCAAGTTGGAGCAACTCTTATTTTTACCAGTTTGCCCTTTTTTTTTTTTTTTTTTGAAACAAAGCTTTCATTAAGAATCTGGATTACAGACTGGATTAAGAACCAGCTCAGGAACGTTTACTTCTAGCTCTAAGGAAGTTCTAGCAAGGTTATGAGCGAAGCCATTACAAGTTCTTTTAACAAATTGCACCCCCCAACTAGGCAAAGAGGATAATAACTGTCTTGTGTCTTCAAGGATCATTCCCACCCTATCCCATCTGTCCAGCTGCTGCTTCAATCCGTTTACCACTTGGCTCGAATCTCCTTCTAGTATCACAGCTCTACAACCCAGGTCTATAGCTAATTTTGCAGCATGGAAAGCTCCTTGGGCTTCAGCTAGTTCAGGATCGTATAGACTAGTTTTAGAGAGTCTTTTTGTAGCTAAAACCCTTCCCTCATGGTCCCGGGCTACAAGGCCATAACCTGCTAGACCTTTATTCTTGTTCAATGCAGCATCCCAGTTGATCTTCACATAACCTGTAGGAGGGAGATTCCAGCTAGGCTCCACTTGTAGATTTAATGCATTGTAGTTTCTTGAGGATTGTTGAACTGCTCTGAAATCTTCAATGTACTTTTCAGCTTGCTTAGCTATGAGAGATGGGTGAATGAAGGATGCTTCAAAGATGAGTTTGTTCCTTCTATTCCATATTCCTTTAGCAGTAACTGCAAAGGATTCCATGAGAGTCTGATCACCCTCGAGGCTCAGAGCTTCCACAAGGTCACAAAACCTCTCTGGTCTGAGTGAGCTTTTGCTCAGTGCACCCTGGCTCCACACATCCCTAGCAGATTGACAGTTCCACAATATATGGATAGAGGTTTCTTCTTCACTCAAACAGATAGGACACATGGGTGATTCACATATTTTCCTCTTAAAGAGGTTTGATCTAGTGGGTAGTGACTCAATGCATGCCCTCCACGTGAAGTTTTTTACAGCATTTGGGATATTGTATCTCCAACAAGAAGTCCAATCCTTCTCCCTCTGTGTGCTTGAGGATGGCTGACCACTGGCCAAGGAAAGCTGCTCCATTTGAAGGTGGTAGGCACTCTTGACTGAAAAAGCTCCATTCTTGGTAGCCAACCAGATTACTCTATCTCTGGCACCCGATGCACTGATAGGTAGTTTTAGGATGGACTCAGCTTCCTCCTTACCAAAGATCTCTCTCACAAGTCTGATGTTCCATTGTTTGTCTGGTTGTAAAATGAGGGCAGCCACCTTTGTATCAACTGGAAGTACTTTATTAGGAGATTGGACTCTATAACTCGAGGGGGTTGGGAGCCACCTATCTCCCCATATAGAGGTGTTCTGCCCATCACCAATCCTCCACACTAAACCTTTCTCTAATAGGCTTCTAGCTGCACAGAAGCTTCTCCATAAGAATGAGGGCCTACTTCCCACTTTAGCTTGAAGAAAATCTGCCTTGGGGAAGTATTTTAACTTAAGTACTTGTGAGGCCAGTGAATTGGGTTGCTGTATAATCCTCCAACCTTGTTTGGCTAATAAAGCCAGATTAAAACTTTCTAAGTCTCGAAATCCCATGCCTTCCTTAGCTTTTGCCTTTCCCATCTGCTTCCAAGAGACCCAATGGACTTTATGTTCATTTTGTTGATGCCCCCACCAGAAATGGTTCATCACCCGGTTGAGTTCTCTTAGCAGATTTTGAGGCAGTTTGAATACTCCCATGCAATATGTGGGAAGAGCTTGGGCTACTGCCTTTAGCAAAATTTCTTTCCCTGCTTGTGAGAGTAGCTTTGTTGACCAGTGGCTAACTTTGCTCCTGACCCGATCCAATATTCCTTTGAAGGCCTCATACTTTGATTTCCCAATGAAGGCAGGCAGCCCCAGGTATTTTTCATAGCTAGAAGTGGCTCTAAGTCCTGCCATCCCAAGAATTGTGTCCTTGGTTTGCTGATTAGTGTTTGCACTGAAAAAGATTGATGTCTTATTCTTGTTAAGTTTCTGACCTGATGCCCTTTCATAGTGGTCAAGAAGAGCTGAAATCTTGGACCATTCTGCAGTATTAGCTCGACAAAAGAGTAGGCTATCATCAGCAAAAAATAAATGATTTATACTTAGCCTTCTGTTCCCAAAGTGTATGCCATGAATTTGCTGAGAAGCAGCCGCATGGTTAAGAAGGGAGCTCAGCACTTCAGACACTATTATGAACAGGTAAGGGGATAGAGGGTCCCCCTGCCTAAGTCCCCTAGATGGTTGGAACCATGCCTGAGGTGAGCCATTGATTAGTATCGAGTATGACACAGTAGAGATACAGTCCATCACTAATGAAATCCATCTAGAACTGAAGCCCATCTTCCTCATAGCCTCTCTCAAGAAGATCCATTCCACTCTATCATATGCCTTACTCATGTCTAATTTTAGAGACATGTATCCCTGCTTCCCTTTTATCCTTGTATTCATAGAATGCATTGCCTCAAAGGCCACTATCACATTATCAAGGATTAATCTCCCCGGCACAAAGGCACTTTGGGTAGGAGAAATAATTTGAGGCAAAATGAGTTTGATCCTGTTAGCTAAGGCTTTGGAGATCACCTTATATAATACATTACATAAGGATATAGGCCGATACTCATTAACAGAAAGGGGCTTCTTGACTTTGGGAATCAACACTAAAAAAGTGTTATTAATGGAAGAAATGTCACCTGCTGCATTAAGGTACTCAAGAGCTGCCCGAGTCACATCCCCTCCCACAGTGTCCCAGTGTGTTTGGTAGAACACAGCTGAGAAGCCATCTGGTCCTGGAGAGCCTAATGGATTCATTTGGAACAAAGCATCTTTAACCTCCTCAGCTGTGAAGTCCCTAGAAAGGATATTGTTCATCTGATCATCCACTTTCAGTTCCACTTTGGCCAGGCATTCATCTAAGCTGACTGGGTTTGAGGACTTAAAGAGTTCCTGATAGTGTAGGCAGAAAGTTTCTGAAATTTCCTCTAACTCGAAGGCTAGGCTTCCATCCCTCCTCTTCACTTGTCTGATTTCATTAACTTTTCTTCTCTGGTTTGCCTTTCTGTGGAAGAACTTAGTGTTTCTATCTCCATTTTTGAGCCAAGCTTGCTTGGCCCTTTGCTTCCATCTCACATTTTCCTCCTCCAAGGCAACATCAATTTCCTTTTGTAACTTCTTCACAGCCATAGTATGGGACCCCTCATTGGAGTTCTGTAGGGCTGAGAGGGTTGAGAGTTTCTTTTGAATTTCTAGCTTCTGTTTTCCCAGCTTCTTTTTGCTCCATCTGAGTAGAGAGTTCTTACATCTTTCTAAACTGTTCTGGACACCCCTCAGTAAAATTCCATTCCAGCCTTGATGCTGGTTCCAGCTCGATTGGATGACCTCAGAGCATTCCTCCCTTAGTTCCCAGCTAGCCTCATATCTGAAAAGCTTTGTTCTGGCCCTTTCATTACTCCCTCTTCTCTGCCTTTCATTCCTCATGTCCAGTATAAGGGGGCTGTGGTCCGAGTTCTGTGCTGCTAGGCTAGTGACCTTGCACTCAGAGTACAGGGATAACCAAGCTAGATTTCCGAAGGCTCTATCTAATCTTTCTTTGGTAAATTGAGGTCCCTCTCTGCCATTGTTCCAAGTGAATTTTTTTCCTTCATACCCAAGATCACTCAGGTTACAAGCCTCGACTGCTTCTCTAAATTTTTCCATTTGATTATAAGGTCTAAGGGCTGCTCCTTTTTTCTCATGTTGGTGTAAGATCTCATTAAAGTCCCCAAAGCATATCCAAGCTTTATCATTGCTAGGCTTGAGCATTCTCAGTAACTGCCAACTGCCCTCTCTTTGTGATGTCGATGGATGGCCATAAAAGCCAGTTAAGAGTATCTCCTTCATGTCTTCTTCCCTTTTCCCCACTAGGGAGATATGATTCTGTGAAAAGGATTCTAGAGCCAGCTCATCAGCACTGTTCCACAAGAATGCAAGGCCTCCACTTAGGCCCCTGCTCTCGACTACAAAGCTTCTATCAAACCCCAGAGAATTCCTGATGTCTTCCACTCTCCTTCTTCCACACTTAGTCTCCATTAAAAATACAAACTTGGGCCACTTCAACCTCACCCACATGTGAAGTTCTCTAACTGTAAGAGGGTTCCCAAGCCCTCTACAGTTCCAGCTTAGGCCTATCATTGCTGTTGGTGGAGCTGCAATGCAGCCTCCACCAACTCATCTCCCTTACTGCTTCTCCCCCTTCCTCGACTCAATTTTTGTTTCTTACATGAGATTCCTGGATCTTCTAGTATAGAGCTATCACCTCTCCTCTTCCCAGCACCTGGAACTTTTCCAGAAACAGAAAGTTGAGAGGACCTTGCCACCCTTGCTTTCCTTTTCCACGTGGACCCTCTGGTATTAGGACCTGCCCCCTTCACATCTTGCTTTGAGAAGTTGGTAGGCTCAGGATCCCCTTCTGTCACGTTGGATTTTGTTGCCACTTTGGGATGCCCTTGTGGATCTGTTTTGGAATTCTCGAGTTCCATAAAGCTATTTCTTGTTTCTTCTTCTAAGTCACTGTTGACTGTATATAAAGGGGTACTACCTCCCGTAGATCCCATCATTGGGTTGGTGGGCTTTACAGCTTTTACCCCACTGTCACCAGCCTCACCCTTGGTTTGACTCCTTCCCTTCCCTACTTCTTCACTTGTCAGCTTCTTGGAAAAGGAAATTTCCTGCTTTCCCGCTGGAGCCTCACCCCATGGGCCCTTCTTGTCTGCTTCTTCAGCTGCTACTGTTGCGCCTTGGACTTCAGCCTCTTGACTCCATTGTTGATGGTTGTTTTCGCCTGCTCCACCATACTTCCTACCATCAAAGATATTTGTGTACATTGGTTGAGCCCGTAGCCAAGGGCCATAGTGTTCGAGCTTGGCTCCCTCCTTTCTGAGCTCATTTTTCTGCCTGTTGCACCCCTTGCCTTGATGATATAATGTACCACACTGGAAACAAAAGGCTTGCAGCCTCTCGTATTTAAATGAGATCCAGTGTTCTTTCCCTTCATAGCTCAGCCATCTTCCTCTCATTAGGGGTCTATGGATGTTGATTGCCACCCGCACTCGGAGGCATTTTCCCCAAGCCAGACCATCAGCCTCTGTATCCACCCTAATGACATGTCCAATGGAAGCTCCAAATTGCAGTCCCACCTCTTCGTTCATAGTTGCCAGAGGCAGATTGTGGAGCTGAACCCAGAAAGGTTCATACTTGAACTGCATAGAGTTGATAGCCACGGTTTCATCCACCTCTTGCATAGTCACTAGATTTCTGTCAAAAAACCATGGACGTCCACTGAGAACCTTCTCTTTATCAGACACGAGATGGAACTCGATTAGGAAACGTTGTTCACCCACTTCCTTAAAACGGACCCAGCTATCTAGCCTCCAAACTTGAGCCATAGTCTTTCGGAATGCTTCATTGTTAACCCCTTTTTCCGACAGAACTCTACTCAATATGCAATGGTTGCCTCGGAACTTCATTTCTGCCTCATGAGGAACTTGGAAAATAGAACTCTCCTCAGAGGATAGGTTTATCCTCTCCCATCTCCTTGATAGTTCTTCCTCGTCATATGCCATTGCATCCTCCAGAACCACCTCCCACCACGTAGGATACTCACTCCCTTGCTAAGAAGGGTACTCCACCTTACTCTTCCTCGCTAACGAGAGAGAAGAGAAGGACTCCTCAGTTTGCCCTTTCTTAGTAGAAAGCCAAGTGAGGGCAAAGTGGCAAGATTAAGAGGTTGGAGTTTTTTACTCACGCGCTCTCAATGGTTCTACAATGACCTTGTGATATGTATTCTCCGACCCTGGGCAATTCGGAGCACCTCTCATTTTTACCACTTTGCCCATCCTTAGTTGAAAGCCAAGTGAGGGCAAAGTGGCAAGATTGAGAGGTTGGAGTTTTTTGCTCGCGGGCTTCCAATGGTCCTACAATGACGTTATGATATGTATGCCCCGACCCCGGGCAAGTTGGAGCAACTCTTATTTTTACCAGTTTGCCCTTTCTTAGTAGAAAGCCAAGTGAGGGCAAAGTGGCAAGATTAAGAGATTGGAGTTTTTTGCTCGCGGGCTACCCATGGTTCTACAATGACCTTGTGGTATGTATGCCCCGACCCCGGGCAAGTTCGAGCACCTCTTATTTTTAGAACTTTGCCCTCCCTTAGAAGAAAGCCAAGTGAGGGCAAAGTGGCAAGATTAAGGGGTTGGAGTTTTTTCCTCGCGGGCTTCCAAGGGTTCTACAATGACCTTGTGGTATGTATGCCCCGACCCCAGGCAATTCGGAGCACCTCTAATTTTTACCACTTTGCCCAGTCTTAGTCGAAAGCCAAGTGAGGGCAAAGTGGCAAGATTAAGAGGTTGGAGTTTTTTGCTCGTGGGCTTCCAATGGTTCTACAATGATGTTATGATATGTATGCCCCGACCCCGGGCAAGTTGGAGCAACTCTTATTTTTACCACTTTGCCCTTTCTTAGTAGAAAGCCAAGTAAAGGCAAAGTGGCAAAGTTAAGAGGTTGGAGTTTTTTGCTCGCGGGCTTCCCATGGTTCTACAATGACCTTGTGGTATGAATGCCCTGACTCCGGGCAATTCGGAGCACCTCTTATTTTTACCAATTTGCCCTTCCTTAGAAGAAAGCCAAGTGAGGGATAAGTGGCAAGATTAAGAGGTTGGAGTTTTTTGCTCGAGGGCTTCCAATGGTTCTACAATGACCTTGTGG
This sequence comes from Cyclocarya paliurus, assembly GCA_029856935.1. Classification (NCBI taxonomy): domain Eukaryota; kingdom Viridiplantae; phylum Streptophyta; class Magnoliopsida; order Fagales; family Juglandaceae; genus Cyclocarya; species Cyclocarya paliurus. The sequence goes on from JARVXP010000451.1 coordinate 24,132, forward strand.
TATGAATGCCCTGACCCCGGGCAATTCGGAGCACCTCTTATTTTTACCAGTTTGCCCTTCCTTAGAAGAAAGCCAAGTGAGGGATAAGTGGCAAGATTAAGAGGTTGGAGTTTTTTGCTCGAGGGCTTCCAATGGTTCTACAATGACCATGTGGTATGTATGCCCTGACCCGGGGCAATTCGGAGCACTTCTTATTTTTACCACTTTGTCCATCCTTAGTTGAAAGCCATGTGTGGGCAAAGTGGCAAGATTGAGAGGTTGTAGTTTTTTGCTAGCGGGCTTCCACGGGTTCTTCAATGACCTTGTGGTATGTATGCCCCAACCCCAGGAAATTCGTAGCACCTCTTATTTTTACCACTTAGCCCATCCTTAGTTGAAAGCCAAGTGAGGGCAAAGTTGCAAGATTAAGAGGTTGGAGTTTTTTGCTCGCGGGCTAGCCATGGTTCTACAATGACCTTGTGATATGTTTGCCCCGACCCCGGGCAAGTTCGAGCACCTCTTATTTTTACCACTTTGCCCCTGCTTAGTAAAAAGACAAGTGAGGGCAAAGTGGCCAAGTTAAGAGGTAAGAGTTTTTTGGTCGCGGGCTTCCAATGGTTCTACAATGACGTTACGATATGTATGCCCCGACCCCGAGCAAGTTGGAGCACCTCTTATTTTTACCACTTTGCCCTTTCTTAGTAGAAAGCGAAGTGAGGATAAAGTGGCAAGATTAAGAGGTTGGAGTTTTTCAATTGCTTGGAGTGTCGTTCCATTGATTATTTTCTATTTCGTTGTCAATTCTTGTGTGTTTGAATTCAATTGCTTGATTTTCAATTGAATATTACTGTTTGTGATTGAATTAGAGAAAAGAAAAGAAAAGAAAAGAAAAGAAAGGAAAAAAAAATTCAAAAAAAAACATTAAAAAAAAAAAGGGTAGCATACACATTGGTTGTGCTACATTGTTACAACAAAGAGGAAAAAAGACATTTGTTGATTGAGCGTTATCATCATCAAAAGGGCTGAAAACCTTTCTAGTGGGTATATTGTTTTATCATTACTCTTTCCCTCGTATAAATTCCTTGTGTCTCGTGTCATTTTATTCATTCCTTGTGTTCTTGTGTCTTGGATCTATATTACTGGTTGGAATAATATAAGGTTGTATTGTCTTATTTTAGTTCAACTAGTTCTTAAAGAACTTGAGCGAGAAAACTATTGAGAGAAAAGGCAAGAGAGTGTGAGACTATTATCGGGAAAAAGCCAAATTAAGAGTGAAACACGAGTGGAGTGCCATTATTCGAGTGTAAACACGAAAGGGAGTGTGTGAGGTTTTTCACTAACATTCTTTTTGTGCAGCACATTATGATGTCTCATAGGAGTGACTAATCACCGAGGGGGATGGAAGATAACTCATCCTTTGTGTTGCAAGCTATGCAACAACAGTTTGAGAGGTTGAACTTGGTGTTGGGTGAAGTGAGGGATAGGATGAATCATCGAGATGTCCTAATTAGAAATCTTCAAGGCAGGAGTGGTAGGAGGCGACGTGAGATTAGTGTTGAAAATGGGTATGAGAATGAAAAGTATGGTGAGTCTCTTGTTTCTAGGCATGCCCTCAATACACAAGTTAAGGTCGATGATACAAAGCAGCAGAACGAGAACCTTTTTCATACTAGATGCCACATCAACAATAAGGTATGTAGTATGATTATTGATGTGAGGAGTTGTATTAATTTGGCTAGCACTACTTTAGTCTAGAAATTGAGTTTACCTACCTTGAAACACCCTAGACCATACAAGTTGCACTGGTTGAGTGATTGTGGAGAGGTTAGGGTAAATAAGCAAGTGCTAGTTTCTTTTTCAATTGGGAAATACCAGGATGTGGTGCTTTGTGATGTAGTGCCTATGCATGCTTGCCATATTTTGTTGGGGAGGCAGTGGCAGTATGATAGAAAGGTGATCCATGATGAGTTAAGGAACATGTATAGTTTTGAAAAGGATGGAAATATAATCAAACTTGCTCCTTTAACTCCAACACAGGTCCATGGGGACCAATTGAAACAGAAAAGTGAGGTTGCTCAAAAGAAAAAAGAGAGTGAAAAGAAAAAAGAGAGTGAAATGGAAAAAGAGAGTGAAAAGAAAAAAGAGGGTGAAAAAAAAAAAGAGAGTGAAAAGGAAAAAGAGAGTGAGAGGGAAAAGAGAATGAGGTTGGAACATCAAGAGAAAGAGAGAGTGAAAAGGAAAATAGAGAGTTGGCTGAGAGTCAAGAAAAAAGAGATGAGTCACATGAGGAAAAAGAAACAAAAGTGAGTTTTTGTGCTAAGGCACGCTTTTATACTAACAAATTTAATGACTCTTTGCCTAGTGTTGTTGTTTCTTTGTTGCAGGGATATGAGATCATGATTTCTAGCGTTGTGTTTAGTGGATTGCCACCTATTAGAGAGATAGAGCATTATATTGATTTTGATCTAGGTGCGACAATTCCTACTCGACCTTTCTTTGAAGAGCATGAGTCCTTGATGCATATGAAGGGACAAGGTAAGTTGAATAGAATGCATGCCAAGTGGGTGCAATTCGTTGAGACATTTTCTCATGTAATCAAGTATACACAAGGTAAGGAAAGTTTTGTGGTTGATGCTTTAGCAAGAAGGTATGCCCTTATCATCATTTTAGATACACATTTATTGAGACTTGAATATGATAAACAATTACATGCTAATGATGATGACTTTACTACTGTGTATGGAGCGTGTGAGAAGGTATTGTTTGGTAAGTGCTATAGACTAGATTGGTATTTGTTTAGAGAGAATAAACTTTGTGAGCCTACTAGTCTTATGCGTGAGATGCTAGTGCATGGATGTGGTTTGCTTGGTCATTTTGGTATAAAGTGCATTTTAAACATGTGGTGTGACCATGGGTGGGAGTATTGTTTGTCATTCATTGAGTTTGCATCTAATAGGAGGGGTCATTTTTGTGCAAGGATAACTTTAAATATGTTTCATGAACGTTTGTGGAAGTATCATTTGCCATTCATTGACAATTTGCATGAACGTTTGTGGGAGTATTGCTTGCCATTCATTGAGTTTGCATATTATTGGAGTGGTCATTTTGGTGCAAAGAAGATTTCAGACGTGATGCATGAATATTTGTGGGAGTATCATTTGCCTTTCATTGACATGTTGCATGAACGTTTGTGGAAGTATCATTTGCCATTCATTCATATGTTGCATAAAAGTTTATGGGAGTATTGCTTGACATTCAGTGAGTTCACATATAATTGGGGTGGTCATTTTGAAGTAAGAAAGACTTTAGATGTGTTTCATGAACATTTGAGGGAGTTTTGTTTGCCATTTATTGATTTTGCATATAATTGAAGTGCTCATGCTACTACTAAAGTTTTACCTTCTGAAATTGTTTATAGACTTAATCCATTTACTCCATTAGATTTAATGTCTTTACTTGTTGATGACAGGAGTAGTTTGCATGGATTCTTCAAAATTATTGAACAAATTAATGATAATGCTTATGAAGTGGATTTTCCAGATAAGTAGAATGTCTTTGCTATTTTCAATGTCACTAACCTTTTTCCCTTTGATCCAGGTGGAAATTCGAGGTCGAATCCTTTCAAGGAGAGGGGGAATGATGGGAACCAAGGTGGGCCTAGTCTTAAAAATCATTTGCAAGTTTCAGATGGGCTAATTAGAAGATCAAGAAAGCAAGACAACAAATTAGTCTAGAATAATTAGGCTTGAGGATGCTTGGCCCACACATGTCTTATTTTTATGAACTAGGGTTTTTGGGAAGGCCTTGTATTTTGGCCAAGGGCTTATTTGGAAAGTTATATTTTTGGAACTAGGGTTTCAAATACTGTAGCGCGCACTGTTCACATCCAGATACTGTAGCGATGCACTGTTCATCTGGCGGTATCACTGTAGCGCCGCACTATTCATCCAGGGGTCTTTTTGGAACATGGGGATTTATTTTGGGCGAGGGTTTCAATTAGGTTTAGCTTTAAACACTCTTTGTAGCCTCATTTGGAAGATTAGACAATATTGAATGGTATTTGTGAGTGAGTTTACTCCTCTTGTTCTTCATTGAACTTTTGAACTTATCAAAGGCAAATCACAACCTTTGTGGCATTCCTCCTTGTAATCTGGGTTCTTGAGACGGGTTATTTATGGGTCTAGATTTGATATAATCTTGGTACTTGAAACGAGTTTCCATCGGGTCTAGATTTTCCATCCATTGACTTGATTTTGGCTTTCTTGGGTGCGTTTTCAAATTGATTGTGGGTTCAAGGGATTCCATTCCCGCGGGTTCCTTTCATGGAGTTTTTTGCTCGTGGGCTTCCCATGGTTCTACAATGACCTTGTGGTATGAATGCCCTGACCCTGGGCAATTCGGAGCACCTCTTTATTTTTACCACTTTGCCCTTCCTTAGTAGAAAGCCAAGTGAGGGCAAAGTGGAAAAGTTAAGAGGTTGGAGTTTTTTGCTTCCGAGGCTACCCAAACTTCCTACAATGACCTTTGTGGTATGTATGCCCCGACCCCGGGCAAGTTGGAGCACCTCTTATTATTACCACTTTGCCATTCCTTAGTAGAAAGCCAAGTGAGGGCAAAGTGGCCAGGTTAAGAGGTTGGAGTTTTTTGCTCGCGGGCTTCCAATGGTTCTACAATGA
>JARVXP010000452.1:0-34875 GCA_029856935.1 Cyclocarya paliurus
AATTTTGGATACCTGAAGTGTTGCAAGGATGAAAAGGAGAATGCCAAGTGTCCTGTGTTTGGTGTATTGGACACCAGCAGAGTCGTTACCAAGCTTTAGACCAGTTGCCCACCCAGAAACTCCAATAATATAAGCTGAAGTTTGGCAAGTGACATGTAGGTAAAACCATGCTGGATCTGCAGATTTGAATACCCTCAAGTACCTTGCTATTATAACACCAATAGGCATCAAAATTCCCCAACTCACTACGTTTAGCACTCCATGAATCTGAAATTTCATTCCAATAACAGTTAACGAAAGTTATGAGCATCTCAAAGCCTTGAATTCAATAACATAACGTGAAATAGAAATTCATATGGCCATTTATTACCAAACTGTTAAGAGACTAGAAAGAAAACAAATCTGTCTCAAAGCAAAGAGAGGAAAGAAAGCAATTTGATTAATAGGACTTCCGATTTGATGTTGCAGAGCAACCCAAACAGGTTAATTTGTACATAGATAGGAAAACTTCATGTCACACAAATTTAGAATCGCAGACGATTGCATAGAATTATAGGTCCCACATACTAAATCAGAACAGAGAAAGCTGTGAGGAAGAAAACTGAACTCAACAAATAAAACCCAATTTATATAAAAACCTGAGCAAAAAGATTTAAAAGAATAAAGAAGAACAAGGCACGGTGGAGCTAACACCAATATACGCTAAAAACCTTGAAAAAAAAAATCATTATGACAACATAAAGGAGCAAAGTTTCTCATACTCACATTTTTGTTTCTGGATCTTGAGCTCCCCCCTCCAGTCGTCGTTGCAGTCTGCCCCGACAGAAGATTCAGGCTTCCCATGGCATTAGTATTAGCAGCAGCAAAAGAATGCGCTCCTGGGTTGCCATTGGAAACCGGACCCATTTGCCAAACCTGGTTGATACTAGTAGTACTGCTATCGTTTGGAAGTGCCAAAGTAGCATAGATTATAGTCTCACTATTTGCATGCGTTGCTTCCAAATTCGAGACATCGAATTTCAGCTTTCCCTCCTCCATGTTGGTTTTATAACCAGTGATCTGAGAGGTGTAAACTCTCATGGTTCCATTGGACCGTTGGTAAGCAACAAGCGCTTGTGCTCCAACCATGCCCGAACCAGTAGGGTTGATCGCCCATGCACTCCATGTTGAGGGCGCGACCCCGGTTTGCCTATACGCGATTCGGAGGTTCCCAGAAGTTTTTTCGTAGTTCCAATGTACGAAAGAATTCAGATAAGGAAGATCATTGCAGGAGCTAAAGACCTGGTTTTTGGGGAAGCTGTATTTGGCACATGTCTGAGCCGAGGATGAGGAGAAAAAGATAGAGAAAAGAAGAGAGAAAACCAGCACAAGCCTGAACATGTTTGGCTGATTCAGAAAGAGCTAGAAAAAATGGAGAAGATTAGAGATATTCTTCTTTTTAAAGTTGTTAACCAAGCTTTTACGAAAAGTTGGTATTTTGGCTATATAAGAGTTCAAAGAACAGCAGTGCAGCAGAGAAATAATCGGAAGGATGGGTTGGAACACAAACTACCGGTAATTATAAGAGTTTGGTTGGTTTAGGTTGTTGGCCTGTCTGTTGAAGAAGGTTCCGTATCCATACGCAACAGAATCCGTTTTTTTTTTTCATTCATTTTTTTTATACCTTTAAACATTTTTTTTTAATTCACAACATTATTAAAAAAAAAAACCCTTTCTTAATTACTTAAAAAAGAAAATTATCAGGACTCAATCGCTACCCAACTCTCAGTGAGAGTTTTTTCCTTTTTATTTTTTATTTTTTATTTTCTTTTTGCCTATTTTAATCGTCACGAGCTTTTGTTTCCAACAACCATGCACCCTGATCCTTCTTCACACGGTCACACCTGCCTTTATCTGCCGAACTTCAACTGCACTTTGAACAACGACAATAATATGGAGTTTCTCAAAGTATGTTTATGGCAGATGATTGATTGAAGAATCAGGAAACAGTTTGGTCGTCTGTAGCTAGCCATCCAATCTTCCTCCTCAATACCGGCATGCCACATGTACACCATCGAGCTGGAAGATTGAGGCGCCATTTTCAACAGTGAGAACGTAGAATTATTAAAATTAAATAAAATATTATCAAAATATTATTATTATTTTGAGATTTAAAAAAATTAAATTTTTTTATTATATTTATATGAAAATTTAAAAAAATTATAATAATTAGATGAAACATTTTTTATATTCAAATTGGGCCTAATTGCTGCTATTGTTAAGAAAAAGAAATTATAAAAGCTTGAAGATTCTTATAGCCTCTACTTTTGTAACTTTATTGGTTTGATTAATCCTATTTTTTAAATTTTGTTCTTTTATTAAGATGAATAATAACATTTTACTGTTTGTAGTAAAGTTTTGCCAAAGAAATGGTCATTTGTAAAGGTTCTTCCATTGCTAATTCAGTCAGACGTGCATTTATATATATAGTATATTATACACATGATCAAGACAAACAGTTTTATGAAGATGTGCAAGCTAGGTTGTCATAAAAACAGATCAAACTTTTAATTCTAGCTGTCACACTCTTCTTTGTGCAAATTCACGACCATCTTACTAAAAACAGCCGAACCGTTTGGTGGTTAAGGGTTTTGTTTTCTCGGTATTTTAAGAAGTTTTCATCTTCTTTCATTTTAGACGTACCTTAGAGTTCGGATCAGAATTGATTTTAAAAGATTATCAAGGACTTGGATGTTAGAGCATGCATTAGAATTGGTCCAAGTTCAAATCAAGGATATAGCAACCTATTAATTGGATCATACAATTTTATATTTCAGCATGTGTGGGAAATGGCTAAAATTAATATTATTTTCCTAAAATGAATGTTCTTCATTTTAAATATTGTCATCCTCGATCGCGTTTGATGATCATATGACGCGTCTTAAGCGGTTGTCATTTAAATGGCTTATGAAAAAAAAACACTCGAAATGTGTAACATCATCAAGTGTGACGAGAGATCATCATGATAACAAGATTTGAGATGAAGAGTAACATTGTTTTTTGTCGAAACACTTATCTTTCATTATATCATGTTATTATCCCTTTCCACTTCAATCATAAGCACATTCTCAAGCTTCCACAGGTACCAATCTCCATTATAGGAACCTGTAGAAATCAAGCAAACCCCAAGATCATGATGCAATTTGTCTTCATGTTTTATCACGGAATATACATGCTACCTTAAGCTATATATTCTGAATTGATATTTTGCCTACTAATTAGTACTTCTTTGGATTTGCCACCCATAATATGCATCATGAGTATGTGTATATATGTATATATATGCCTCAAAACAAGCTGATCTTCTTCGTTCAAAATAAAGTCTTTTACATGGAACATGGCATCTTGAGTTTGAATAAAATATTTTATAATATATATAATTTATTGTCACATCAAACATATTATTGATGCGAAAGCATACCATCGCGAACTAGCACAAAAAATACTTGTATTTAGAACTTTTATGACTATTTTGGTCCCACATGAATAAGCAATTAATCTAGCTATTTACACACTGACTTGTAAGTAGTAAAATTTGTCACAAAAATACACATAGAAATCATGTAAAATCGGCACACACAAAAACAAAATCTTCCATAAAACTATGTCAGTTTATCATGAATGGTCTCTTCAAACCAACTTTACTTCATGTCGAGCTCCTTGCTTACCGAAGAACATGCTCTTAGCAGCAAATCAACATATCATTCGCATAAAGTAACAGAAAAATATGGAAACCATCCTCAGAATCAAGCAGAACTGCTTAACGTTAGGTGATCCTCTACTTGCAACTAGCTAGCAGCAGTGCTTCCTTTCAGGCAACTAATAGTTAGCAGATCGAGAACTTAACACAGTGGAAAATCCTGCTCCTTCTCTATGACAATATTTCCATAGCCATGCATCAGTTTAATTAGAAGCCATAAAAAGATGTCCATATACATATGATATAATATATATATATATATACACACACCTACCAAACCAACAAATTAAAGTAGTACCCGAGACATCAATTTTGCAAAATGACTAACAGCAGACTTTGAAAAAGAACCACAAAATCTGTCACAATATTAGTATTCTTGTTGTCTTTGCCATGTGATCTGTCATGTGTGTAGCTTACGTACTCTTATTTCATTGAACCCTCAATGTTTCCCGTAGTTGGTGAGATTATGACTGATAAAACCAGTTAAACTCATTGGTACGAGGCTTATTGCATTGGCCTCCATCCACAATTAAGGATGGTCTCTTAAGTTCATGGGTTTACGTAAAAGCTTTAACAAGTCTCCCATTATTATATATATATTTGCTCCTAATCTAACAAAGATCTTTAACTCCCCAACTACCATTAATTCTACTCTTGTTTGTCACACTTTTTTTTTAAGCATAGAGTCAAGAGCATTGAGAAATGCCCTTCCTTTTATTCTTAAGTTGAAGCCCACAAGTAATCATCTTCAGCTTATATCATTCTCCAACAGTTGCAAAACCCAACTTGTGTGATCCCATTTCCCCCCAAAAAAATTAATGGAAAGGGGGTACTTTTGTGGCTAGGTGATTCCAAGGATTAGGCTCGGTCATTGAGCCCGACCGCCGATCAAAGTTTGTTATTGCGGTGATGGACAAATGATTTTATGTATATGAAATTTTGAAATATACACGTGTTAATGTGAATATAAGTGATTATGTTTGATACAAATAATAGTGACAGAAATTAACAATTTATATCATACTGTCAAGTCCCACTTTAGAGCTTAGAAGTTTCAGGTAAGGGTGTCTCAAACAAGTTATTTCCAAACCCAACTCACAAACTTGCAATTGACTTGTAAAGCAACAAAGATCATAGAAATCTATAAATAATGACAGAAAAATCAGCAGAAGATTGATCAATTAATGCAAGAGAAAGGCCCATGTGATATATTGACTTGGACCTTATAAAGTGGAGGGCTTTGAAACCCAATCTCTTATTGCATTTCAAATAATGAGCTGAATTGAATGCCCTCAATTATTACAAAGTGAGGTGGTCCATGGGCTCAAGCTCTAAACCTAGAGTAGTCCAAGATATAGACCCAAGACCTAAGAAGGGCTTGAAATGGTGGATAAGGTGGACCCATAGCAGCTATGAGAACACACAATTATTGCTTCCGACAAAAGTTCTAGAAAAAATTGAAAAATATTATGCTTTCCTTCTTGGCAAATAATAACCTATATAAAAAAAAAAAAAAAAAAACAGTTGGTGGCAGCCATGGGTTGTAGATTCAGGGAACTTTGCCTTGTCCACCACCAAATAGAGCCATCCTCATGCTACTGCTTTTGGTCCTCAACTTCAAAAAAATAAATAAAAAACATCTTGAGTGAAATGTGAACTTATACAAAATTTACGGATTTTGATTGATGTGTTTGATTTGTTTAATTAAATAGATTGCGCTAGAGTTAACTTATATACAATTCAAACTCGACTTAATATATTCAAACCCAAAACATGACATTTAGAATTAAAAATCTTTGTAACAACAAATGAATCCTAGATATATTCGTAGGTCAAGATTGATGCATGGTCTGACCCATATTGTTAAAAACATCATATTAGGATTAATTAATTAATGTATACTACCAAAATCCAATTTGCATGTTCCAAACTTGACATTGACATGACAACATGAATTTACAAATCTTAGTTCCACCTAATGCAACATCCCTTAACACAATTTGATTAAAGCAACCCTTACCTCTCTAACTTTTCTCATCAATATTCTTGAATTCACAATGGAGAAGATCCTTCTCAATTAATAAAAGAGAAAAGCTTGTATGTCGCCCATAGTTGACCGCTACAGTATATTGCTGATTTTTTTTTTTTACTTAATAATTAAAGAAGTAATTTTAAATGTATATGTGTATTTTTTTTATTTTTTTAAAAATATTTAAAAATGAGAAAAGAAAAATGAACAAAAAAAGTGACTGGCGATATAAATTAACAGTGTTACTTAGATGGTAGAGTAACACCGCTCTTAATAAAATTTCTTGTAAATAGTTTGTTATTGTTTTGTGTCTTTCTATTTTTTAAATGTCATACGAGATTCAGAGTCTTTCTTCTCTAACAACAATTGATTTTAAGTGGATTGGTAGTTCACGTAATATTAAGACATGTCCACAATTTTATTACATGTAACCGCTCTAAAAATAAACATACGAAATGTAATATTAAAAGTTCATTAAAAAATTAAAAGTAATTTGTTACGTCAATTATTTTGAATCCATAATTTTCTTCTTTTTAAAAAAAAAAAGACTAGTGCTAGGTTGCTGCCCAGCAATGACAGCTGGGCGTGCCGCTTAGCACAAATTTGTGACTTTTTTTTTATATTTTTTTAACATATTTAAATATTTTTAAAAAAATAAAAACAATTCACCAACATATTAAAAGTTACTTCTTAATCATTAAATAAAAAAAATTAATAAAATAAAATAAAATACATAAACATTTAAAATAAAAGACAAGCTCAAGCAACATATTAATATTTAAAAAAAAAGGGTTGAACAACCCAGATCTGCTGACAGAGTCGTCCGAGGTGAAACTTGAAACTTCCCACCTCTTATAGAATAAGCCAAGAAGTCCATTTTCATTGGTTTGACAAATGAACACGTTCAAAAGCTTTTCATTTCTTTTTTTCTTTGTACCTTTGTCTTCAAAACTTCAAATTGAGTATCATTTTCTTATAAGATCAAATTACTTGTCCAAGGCACTGTGTCATGACTCATATAATACAAGTGAAGGCAAGTCAGCCTTGTGATCTCCTTATCCTTAATTCAAAAGTCCAAAAAGTTACACCCAGGTGGCTGATTCCTACCTCCATAAAATTAATTATTTTAGTCAACAAATCTAACAGGTTTTGTCCCCCACAATCTTAATATTATGTATTATGATGACATCGCATGAGCTGTGAGAAACTTTAATTAAAGATTCTTAAATTAAGCAAAACTCTTAAAAATACAAATATTCTATTTAATTCAAAATATCTCATGAAATTCATGAGATTTTACATCACTTGGTAATTAATATTTTGTTAGTGTAGGATTATATTCATAAAAATATATAAAAATGAGAAATACTTTAGTCACATCAATAATTTCACATAAATTAATGTAATTTGATATGGTTCATCAGATTTTAAAATTACTTTTATTACAAATGAGATCTAACGGATTACATGAAAACACATCAGTTTATAAATTTTCTTTTATAAAATTTTTTTATATCTATAATACTTATTTTAATATTTATACTTTAAATATTTAATTTACACACCCTTGAAATCTCATTTGATACAATTCCATGCAATATTTAAAATAAAAAATCTCTATCAAATGGACTGCTAATGATAATAATAATAATAATTTAATTAAAAAGAGAGAGAGAGAGAGGACATGACTTGTGCACTGATCACCAACATAGCCATAATAGTAAGACCTTTGTTTCTTCTAACTTTTTGTTATTGGTCAAATCCGAGTAATCATGAAGGAAAATTATTAGCTCAACTAAGATCATCAAACTTAACGTTTCTAATCATTTTCAAATTAAATAAACTTAAAGTAAGTAGCGCCTATTATTTATAATAATAATATTCAAGAATAATTTCTATGGCTTTCTGCCCACCACAAGACCAATAAAACATCCATGCTGCACGCTTGCCTTAACTTAAATAAACAAATAAGAGTAATGTCAATTTCGGTTTTCTTTTAATATGAAGAATATCATTTATCAACAAACAACTCATTGGCTAAAAAGACAAATATATATTTGTTAGGACAGTTCGTCCGGATCGGATCTTTTCTATAAAGAAGCAGAGGAAATTGACTCACACACTTTTCATTTACCATGCACGTATATACAAGATGAAAGGCTTGAGTTAAGCCTGAAAATAAGGCTATCCTATAATTGCCTAATAGATATACGTATGAGCTGTATATATTACATTTAAAAATATAGAATCAGATTTCAGAGATTTAGAGGCTTGATCTGCTGCGTTATTTTTGGAGAAGTAACAGCTTTCCTTATATGCCCCCGCAAGATGGAGGTGCCATCAGTAACTCCAATCTTGGAATGTAAATTTTGGAATTTTTGTCGTGACAGAGACTTTGTGAGCAGATCTGCCAGTTGGTTTAATGTGTGAACATGATTGACAGTTATATGTCCATTTTTTACAAGATCACGAACAAATAAGAGATCAATTTCAATATTCTTTATTCGTGTATGTTGAATTGGATTTAGGCTGAATTGAGTGGCTCCAATATTGTCGCAGAAAACTTGCGGTGTTTGCATGAGTTTTATTCCAAGTTCATGGAGGAGGGAATGAAGCCAAACTGTTTCAGAGATTGCTGCAGCTAAGGCACGAAATTCAGCTTCTGTGGAGGACCTTGAGACAGCTTTTTGTTTGCGAGCAGACCATGAAATTGGGTTTGAGCCAAGGAATGTGATGAATGCCTTTGTTGAGACTCTTGTATCAGTATTGGCAGCCCAGTCTGCATCGACATATGTGACTAATTTTAGTGGACTGTTCTTCTAGATGAGTATGCCGTGAAACATTGCGTTCTTAAGATATCTTAATAGTCTTTTGGCTGCGGTCCAATGAGAAGATGTTGGTTTGTGCATGAATTGTGAGAGCCTTTTAACTGTGAAGGCAATGTCAGGTCTTGTGAGGCATAGATATTGCATGGCTCCAATTATTCTTCGACATTCAGTGCTGTCTGCAGGTTCAGATCCATCATTCAAAATGAGATGCTTGCTTGTCGACATGGGTGTTTGTATTTCTTTTGCTCCATCCATTGAAGTTTTTTTGAGCAGGTCTCGGATGTATTTGTGTTGCGAGATGAAGACTCCTTTGCGTATAGGGACAACTTCAATACCTAGGAAAAAATGTAGATCTCCAATGTCTTTTATAGAGAATTTGCTGCTAATTTGATTGATGATGCCTGTAACAAAACTCGATGTATTCCCTGTTATAATTATGTCATCGACATACACAAGATAATAGCATAGGACATTGTTAGATGAATAAATGAAGAGGGATGTATCCATAGCTGAGTGCACAAAACCAAGGCTAAGTAGTGCATCTCGAAGTGCCTTGTACCATTGTCGTGGTGCTTGTTTCAGCCCATAGATGCTTTTCTTCAATTTGCAAACAAAATGTGGCTTGGAGTTGTCTTCAAAACCTGGAGGTTGATGCATAAACACAGTTTCATCAAGGCTTCCGTGAAGGAAAGCATTATTGATGTCGAGTTGCCTTAGTGACCACCCATTCAGGACAGCAATGGAGATAATTAGCCTTATGGTTGCTGGTTTTACAACCGGACTGAACGTCTGGGAATAATCGATTCCTGGTCTTTGGTGGAACCCTTTAGCAACTAGACGTGCTTTGTGCCTATTGATAGTTCCATCAGGATTTCTTTTAATTCTAAAAACAAATTTGCAGCCAACAAGGTTTTGTCCAGAAGCAGGTGGAACAAGTTCCCAAGTTCCATGATTAATCAAGGCTGTAATTTCCTCAAACATTGTTGTGGGCCACAGTGGATCATTTAGTGCTTGACTAACACAGGTGGGTTCAGCCGATTCAGGTAGAGGGTGTTTTGTGGTAGTATGAAATTGCTTTGGACAGAAAATGTTGTTCATGGACCTTGTAGTCATATTATGAGTCCTTTGAGAAACAACTGGTGATGGAGAGTTTACCTGAGTTGTTGAGGTGACTGCTGTGTTGTCTCGATCCAGAGGAGGGAGATGACTCTCTTCTTGTGCTTGTGTGATGCTTGGCGCAAGGGAAAACTGATTGTCTGCAGGTGGAATTTGTAGTAAAGTTCCAGAGAAGCAGGGAGGTGTCTCGGGTGTTTTGGGCTTTTGAGCTGGCTGTGTATGAGTTTCAGGATATATAGTCTCATCAAATGTGACATGCCGAGACACATATAGGCACTGAGTTGGTATGTGATAGCAAAGGTAGGCACTTTGGGTTGTTGACCCCCGGCCTCTGTAGAATCTCTATAAATTTCCGTAGGGGAGGGAAGGAAAGGGCTAAGCGACGGGCACCACCACACCTTCGGATTTCTCTGACTACTTAATATTTGTTATTAATGAGTTAAATCCTCTTGAATGCCAGGTATTCCTTCAAACAAAAGTACTGAAAGCAAATCTGAAAACACACTGATCGAAGAAGCATCTCCCATCCCAATCCTTGCGGGTATGGAGCCAGCGTCAGTAGCCTAGAAACACATAGGGAACAGACTTTGGTTGAAGCTTGTTGTTGTTGTAAGGCTTAAGCAAACGCATAGGACCAAAATTTTGAGGGAAGACCAGCTTGAGTAAGGAGTGTTTTTCCTGTTTCAACAATGTGTCTATGGCGGCGCTCTGAAACTCCATTTTGTTGTGGAGTGTCTGGCGATGTGGTGTAATGGCTGATGTCGTGAAGAGTGAGAAAGGGTTGAAGGGCAGTGAATTCTCCTCCATTATCAAAGAATAAGCTCTTGATTTTTGTATTGAATCTATTTTCAATCATTTTATGGAATTGTGGGAAAATGATTCTAACATCAGATTTATTTTTCAAGGGGAAAAATCAAGCATGTTTGGTGAAGTGATCAATGAGGATCACATAGTATTTGTGACCTTGTATGCTTGTTTGTGGGGATGGACCCCAAACATCCGTATATATTAAATCAAAAGGAGATGAGCTTGTGAGTCCATGTTTATGAAAAGGTAATCTATGAGATTTATTCATTGAGTATGAAATACAAGCATGAGAAGTAGAAGAATTTCTGTCAACAGGAAGTGAAAAAGACTTGATAAGTCTAGTAACTACGTTGGAGGAAGGATGACCAAGACGTTGGTGCCAACCATTTATTGAGGTGCGTTCATGGACCATAGCAATTGGTTTGAAAGCATTGGTTTGTGGTAGAGGGTAGACTCCGTTTTCACACTTGCCTTGAAGAAGAGTCTCCTTCGTCCTCTGGTCCTTGACAAAAAAAACAGTAGGATGAAACTCAAGAAACACGTTATTGTGTTTTGTAAAATGGTGAATTGAGATTAGATTTTTGTTAATACTCGGAACACAAAGTGTGTCTTGAACTTGAAAATTTCTTTTGGGAAAAAGCAAAGTGAGAGAACCTGAATGAGTGATTTTCAAACCTGAACCATCTCCGATAAGCACCTCATCTGTTCCATCATACTCCGAGTGCAACTGCAAATTGGAAACTTTAAAGGTGATGTTATGAGAAGCTGCTGAGTCGATTAGCCACCTCTGATCTGGACTGGAGTTTGTAGTTGTGTAGTTGGCCGAGGCTTTATGAGGTTGCAGCTGTGGACAGAATTTTGCAATATGGCCAAGTTGCTCACAGTATTGGCACTTTGGTGTGTATCTCTGTTGTTTAGAGTTGCGGGGCTTTGACTTGGGATCATTTTTCTAGTTTGAAGAGGAGGATGACTGCTGTTTTCTGGAGAACCTGAAATCCTTACATTGAGTGTTGTTAGCAGTAATCACCATGGATTGATTGATGCTGTCGAGCCTCTTGAGATAGGACTCATGTCCTATGAGAAGATCATGGAGTTCTTCAAAGGATAATGATGATTCTCGGGCACGGATTGGTGCTACAATTTCTTTGTACTCATGGCCTAGACCATTGAGAACATATAATGTGATATCATCGGCAGAGAGAGGGGCATCAATGAGAGCCAATTCATCTGCAATAGTTTTTACAGAATGTAGAAATTCTGTAACATTGCGTGAACCACGCTGAATGAGAGTGAGATCCTCCTTGAGTTGCATGACTCGTGTCCTAGATCGACTGGCATATAGCTTGGTCAGTTTGCTCCAGGCTTGAGAGGATGTTTTTGAGGCTGTTATGAAGGGTATCACAGCATCTATCACTGAAGTGAGAATAACATTCAGGATTAGTTTATCTTGTCTAAACCACTGATTAAACGTGGCAATGATTGCTGCATCAGGAGTCGTGGTTGAGGGCCGTGGTAGGCATGTGATTGTTCCATCAACATAGCCATATAGATTATAGCCAAGAAGAAGGGACTCAAATTGCGCATGTCAAGAAGGGTAGTTTGTTGGGGTGAGTCTAGTCGTAATCTGCTGATTGGCGTTGATGGCTACGGGAGAGATAGTAGAGTTTGCCAAGTGCGGAAGGTGGAGGAAAAAAAAAGAGGATCAGAATTTTACTCGTTGGAGAGAGGGCAGTCTGATACCATATAGAGAAGCAGAGGAAATTGACTCACACACTTTTCATTTACCATGCACGTATATATATACAAGATGAAAGGCTTGAGTTAAGCCTGAAAATAAGGCTATCCTATAACTGCCTAATAGATATACATATGAGCTGTACAGATTACATTTGAAAATACAGAATCAGATTTCAGAGATTTAGAGGCTTGATTTGCTGTGTTATTTTTGGAGAAGTAACAACTTTCCTTATATTTTCCTAGCTGATTCAATACTTGAGATTTCGAGAATGGTTATTGGTCCAAAGTTAAAATCTAGGCCGATGTTGGAATTATTTACCCACCCATACTCGAATGATACATGTTGCGGATATCAAATTTAAAACTCAACAACCTTTTTTTAAAAAAAATATATATTGTTGCTTACTATTTAAGCCGTAGAAAAAAGAAATGAAGAGGAATACGAGTTTCTTTACCCCTTTTGGATTGCAAGATGTTTTCATCTCATTCTATCTCATTCATCTTATTTTAATATTCAAATACCATAAATACAAACATTTTTCAATTTCAAATTTTTAACTTTTTCATCTAATCATTATCTAATCATTACAACTTTCTTAAAATTCCAAACAAAACAAAACAAAAAAAAAATCAAAATCAAAATTTGAAAATTTGAAAATAAAAATTATATTTTAATAATATTTTTATTAGATTTTTTGTCTCTATTTTTTCAAAACAGTCAAAATCTCATAAAATATCGTAATTCAAATTATTTCACTATTATTCACAAATTTCTTATTTATTTCGACATAGAAACAAGGTCAACTCTTTTACTACTATTGTTTGCTTTCATGGACCATTTTTATTTTTACTTGTAATCTCTTATTCCGCATAGGATGAAACCTAACAAAATTTATAGTGGCTATCAAAGTGCCTGATTATTTTAGAATCTCTTGGAGTAAATCATGCAATCAATTATGTGCATTTCTTTTATTGTTTTATTTTTTCTGATTTAACAACAAAATAACTGATTGCAATGAGTTTTAAACTTTTTACTATTCTAGCAAAATAAAGGCTCTTTCACTATTTTATTAAAATATTAATTTTAAACTTTTTATTTATTTTAATTCTAATTGTAATTTGAATTTCTCCAACAACTATATTTTTTAATGGCTATATATTCTAACGGCTGTATTTATCCAACTGTTATATTTCTCCAACGGCTATATATTCTAACGGTTATATTTCTTCAACGGCTATATATTCTAATGGCTATATTTCTCCAACGGTTATATTTTCTAACGGCTATATTTTTTTAACGATTATATTTTTTCACTATAAAACATAACATTTCATTAACAATTTCATTCACTTCAATTCAAGTGTCCTTGTGAAACCTTTTTTTTTTTTTTTTTTTCATTTCCTCTCAATGGATCATTCACTTTTTCACAAAATGACATTTATCGATTCAGATTCTGACGAAAAATTTGAGATAATGAGACAACTTATTTTGGAAGAAGAATGATCAAGCTCACGTGGTTATTCTAAAAAATCACGTAAATTCATAAGGTACGATCGATTGCAAGCCCACCAAAATCTTTTTCGTGACTATTTTGTTGATCCTCCAATCTATCATCACAAATATTTTCGAAGGAGGTTTCGAATGAGTCATTCTCTATATCTTCGCATCCAAGCTGTGGTAGAAGCCCATGAACCTTATTTTATCCAAAGACGGGATAATTCTGGAAGGCTTGATTTTTCTTCTCTTCAAACAATAACAATTGCTCTAAGGATGCTTGCATATGTTGTCACAGCTGATTTTATGGATGAATATTTGAAGATTGGAGAGACTACCGCATTAAGAAGCCTAAAAATATTTTTCAAAGCAGTTATTTCAATTTTTTTTTGAAGAGTACTTAAGGAAACCTAATAATGATGACATTGACATTGTTAGACTGCTCGTAGTTGGTGAGAAGCGTAGATTTCCAGGTATGTTAGGGAGCGTTGATTGTATGTATTAGAAGTGGAAGAACTGTCCAACTGCTTGGCATGGTATGTACTCTGGTCATATTCATGAACCAACAATTATTTTAGAAGCAGTGGCTTCTTACGATTTATGGATTTGGCATTTTTTTTTTTTTGGATTACCTGAATCTCATAATGATATAAATGTGCTTGATAAATCATTTATATTTTCTGACCTTGTTCAATGGCTTACTCCGACTGTTAATTACACTATTAATGGTCATAACTATGCAATGAGATACTATCTTGCTGATGACATTTATCCGCAATGGGCAACATTTGTTAAGACCATCTCAGCTCCCCAAGGAAACAAGAAAAAATATTTTGCTGTAGCCCAAGAGTCTGCAAGGAAGGATGTGGAACGTGTTTTTGGTGTGCTTCAAGCACGATTTGCTATAATTCGTGGACTTGCAAGATTTTTTCACATTAAAACGTTAAACAATATTATGATGACATGTGTAATTTTACATAATATGATCATTGAAGATGAACGGGTTGACAACGAAAAAGAAGAGTTCGAATATGAACAGTTGGCAAAGAGCACACATGATCTAGTGTCAACTGGCCCTATCTGAATTTAGCGAGTTCATTCAACACTATCATGCTCTTAGGAATACGAAAATCCATTGTCAACTTCAAGCAGATCTTGTTGAGCACTTATGGCAACAATATAGTGCCTCATAATGCTTTAAAGTCTATGTTTATATTAAAGTCTATAATTGTATTAGAGTCTATAGTTGTATTAAATTCTATGGTTATATTAGAGTCTATGGTTGTATTAAAGAAGCTAACAAACATAAATGTGAAGATAACACATCAAATAAACGTGACTTCATAAAACATAATCAACAAATCACAAATAAAACAAACATAAGACACTCATAAGTTCAAATCATAAATAAAACATTACTTCATAAAATACATATTCAATTAGTTTTTCTTAGCACGATTTGCAAGTATTTTCATTTGTCGTTGAAGATAGTATTGTTGTAGCATTGGAGGCATGATACTTGTATTTAACGCCATAATTCTTTCATCTTCTTTCTTTTGTTCATTTTATACCTTCTCCTGCTCAAGTAGCACATTCTCTTTCTGAATACGCACTTCTTCATGCCTAAGACTCACTTCCAATTGTCTAAGACTCACTTCTTCTTACCTAAGACACAACATCTTATTATCATGATCACGTGCTTATTGCATAAGTACGAGTTTACTTTTTTTAATTTCTTTAATCTCATTTAGTACCACGAGAGAATCGGACTCCATCATTTCTTTTCTCTTTCATTTCTCTTTTTCTGCTTTACGGCCAATTGGTTGATCCAAATTTGAAGATGCTGCATGAAAATCGTCATTTTCACCTAAATTTATTGAATTTTGTGTCGAACCATTTGAACTTGGTTTTTTCTTCAATTTTATTATTTTCATATGTTCCACCCACTTTGGATGGAATCTCAACACCTACCAACAATGATCAAAGTTAAAAGTTTTCTTCTCTAACTCCAGAAACATGACGTTTGCCTTGCCAATTTACATACATAAAGCACCATGGTTATTCCATAAGATAAAGTATTTAAAAAAATTTCTAGCATGTAAAAAAATCGAACTAAAAGGTAGAGAATATACCTTGTCTTACTCGTTAAAACCACTTGGATGCATTCTCTCAACTTGTGCCAATTAACCACAAAACTTATTTATCGCTTGTTGAATCGTCGACCACTGATTCATTAAAGATGAGTAGTTACTTAAAAAGTCAAATTTTTTGTTTTCCTCAAAATATTTATGAATTCTTTTCCATAACATTGTGTGCTTTTGATCTTTTTCTTGCACCGCATATAATGAAATTTCAAGCCATCCCTCCACAAATATCAAATCTTCCTTGTTAGTAAAATTATTACCTCGTTCTGATTTTCGTCCACTCGGTCAACCTCAATAATCTCAACTCGGGGTGGAGAGAGTTACTGTCCATTAATCTCAGTTGTGGCACTCATCAAAAAGTCATTATTGTTTAGAAGATTTGTGAAGTAGGCATCATAGTGAGTGGATGGATCCATTCCTAACAAGAGATGTGAGAAGTCGAGGGAATTAGTTAAGAGAACAATTAACTAAGTGTGTCTTCATGTGTGAAAGGCTGGACCACTCTAGTCTGTGTTTGCAACATGAAAATAACAAAGAAGATGAAGACGCTCCTCCTCCTAGTAAAATATAGTTCACAAAACAAGCAAAAAAAAAAGTTGAGATATCGTTTCAGAGAATTGAAACTTGGGAAAAAAAAATTGAAATATTGTTTCTTTACCTGGGATTTCCAGCAGACTGAATTGCGATGAGAATGAAGAAGTATTGCGATAGTCTGCATCCAAAAATATAGTTTTTGCAAGGCACAAATTTTGTTCAAGCTGAAAGAGGGGAAAGAAGAGAGTTGTGCCCCTTTGTTGAATTTTTTCTACTGCGCGGGAGTGAGAAGCAGTGAAAAAAGTAATATTATAGTCAAAAGTAATATTTAACCAGCTTCATTTGGCTCAACAAATTTAACCAATCAATTCATTTGAAATTAAATTTAATATACATTTAGCTAGCTCATTGTTGTACTAACTATTATTTGATTAAAATTTGATTTTAACTAATCCATTATTAATGCTCTTATGCTATTCCAACCAATGAAATATAACGATGAAGTAGATTGATGTTTTAATTTTTTAATAAATAAGAAAATGATTATTAGTAAATGTGTATTTATTTTTTTCAAAAAATATTTAAAATGAATTACAAATTTATTTGTGCTTTCTTTGTTAAAGTAACAGCCTCCTACATTTAAGGGAAAAACTTCTTTGCCGCTTATGTTTGACCGTCTTAGTTGATTGTGGGTCAAAAATATTTTTTAATTTTATTTAATAATTAAAAAAGTAATTTTAAATATATTAATATATATTTTTAAAAAAAATTTAAATATATTAAAAAAAAATGTCTGGCCACACGTCCAGCGGTAAACGCTGGCAGCACAGTAGCCTTACCCTACTTTTAATATTTGCATTACATCCTCTTCAAAAAAAAAAAAATATTTGCATCGCATCGGTGACAGGTAAGGGTCCATTTGAATGTTGAAGTGAGTTGAGTTGAGTTGAGTTTAGATGATAAAATATTGTTAAAATATTATTTTTTAATATTATTATTATTTTAGGATTTGAAAAAGTTGAATTGTTTATTATATTTTATGTTAAAATTTAAAAAAATTGTAATGATGAGTAAGATGAAATGAGTTTGGTTTGAAAACCAAACGAAGCCTTAAGGCTTCGTTTGGTTCCTTAACCAAACTCATCTCATCTCACTCATCATTACAACTTTTTCAAATCCCAATACAAAATATAATAAACAATTCAACTTTTTCAAATTTTAAAACAATAAAAATATTTAAAAATAATATTTTAACAATATTTTATTATCTAAACTCAACTCAACTCAACTCAACTCAACTCATTTCAATAACCAAACGCACCTTTAAATGTATATTCAAAGATGGAGATGGAGACATTGATGACCTGCATGTATACCTACTACTCTCGAAATTCAGCTGAATTCTGGCAAAACTCAAGAGTCTTTTCCTGTCTGTATTAGCCATTGTGGTTTGGGTGATCAACAACTCAGCATGCTGCCACATGAAAAAAATAACATCACAGTCCGAAAAGATGTCTTGTAAGTTATAATTAAATACTTAATTAATTATAGTGTATGCACTTAGTTTATGTTGTATATTAGCTCTATTTTATGATAAGGTAATATTAGATGTTTAATTTGGATAATGACGTGAGATGAGATTAGATGAAAGTTGAATAAAATATTAATAAAATATTATTTTTGTTTTAAAATTTCAAAAAGTTAAATTATTTATTATATTTTATTTAAAAAATTATAATAATTAGATGAGATGAGATCAGATGATTTTACTATCCAAACCAAGCCTTAAGAATGTGCAAGTACTATATTTTAAAAAAAAAAATTGAGATCCACTAATAAAAAAATAATTTTTTTTATATAAAATTTAAATTTATCTAATTTTATTCTAATTTTATTGAAGAAAATTTGTGAGACTTTTATACTATAAAACTGTAAATATTATTTCATATAAAAAGATACAATATATTTTAATTTTATAAGATTAAATTAGATTTGACATTTCTTACGTTAAAAGTGTATAAAGCATATTAAAAAATTAAGCGAAAAAAGGTAATTAAGCAAGAAGGGACGGCTGAATCCACCGGGAAGTTTCACCCAAAGTTTAGGATTAGGACTTAAGAAGGACGTTTTAGGAATTTCAAGATTCTTAAACCCAGATTCGACATTTCTTACGTTAAAAGTGTATAAAGCGTATTAAAAAATTAAGCGAAAAAAGGCAATTAAGCGAGAAGGACGGCTGAATCCACCGGGAAGTTTCACCCAAAGTTTAGGATTAGGACTTGAGAAGGACGTTTTAGGAATTTCAAGATTCTTAAACCCGACGACACTTCTTGATTCTAACGCCATTATTTAAAAAAAAAAAACTATTTATTACCTTTCCATTATATACTATATATAATTTTTTTTATTTTTTACTTATTAAATATGTGATATATAAATGACGAATAGTAAAATTTTTTTAAAATTTTTTATTTTTTATTTTTATTTCAGTAGAAGAAATTAATCAGTTTAAAAAGAATAAAATAAAAATTTAAAATTTAAAAAATTAAAAAAATAAAAATAAGTGTGGTAATAATGTGTGTAGATGATGATGAATATCAAAACTATTTTAATAATCTTAGATTACTTACTATTCAGAAATTATTTATTATTATTTATAACCTATTTCACTGTTATTCTATTGAATAATTCTAAGTACAAAATTTAAATAAATAGACTCTATGCAATCTTTTGTAAAAAAGTAAAAGTAAATTTTACTATACTTATCGAGATTTTGCTATACACTACATATCAAATATGTTTTAATTTTTTTAAATGTTATTCATATTAAACTAATTGATTCATTTACTCATTATTCATGCACCATATTTGTTAAAGAAAAAAAATTAAAAAATTAAAAATTAAAATAATTGTATAGTATGAATAAAAGAAAATTGATATTATGACAACTTATATACAAATTTGTAATAAAATATTTATTTTTAAGAGTTTTCTTTAGATTTTATCTCATTTTATATATTATTATAATTTTTTAAATTAAAATATAAAACATAATAAATAATTTAAAATTTTAAAATAATAAAATTATTAAAAATTAATATCTGAATAATATTTTATTTAAGTTAAAGAGTAAAATTTTTCATCTCTCTCAGCGCCGACGCCACACGGTCCCACGTGTTAAAAAGACATCACATACTTGAGTACTGTCTTTACTGTTACATCAGTCTCCTGCTGCATCTAACCATGTGTAAATTACGTGGTCTGTGACCATTACGAACTCACCAAACCGTCACTCTGTCTTCGCCAGCCCAGATGCCAAAGCCACCAGCCTTTAAAGTCTATTCCCTCATCTTCTTCCCCTACATCTCTGTCCCTCACTCCCTCTCTTCCGCCATGACATTTTCTTCAGAACCTTCTCAAATTCATCGAACAAACTGACATTCGTGAACGTTTCTGAGCTTTCGTTCCCGACCCGACCACAATGGTTTCTCTGGGAGATTCTCATTCCAGTTCCAACCGTTTCCCTCTGACCCGAAACCTGTACACTACGAATTCACCCCGAAACCGGAACAACGGCCGCTCCATGCGCACCATACGGTCCAACGTATTCCAAAGAAACGAAGAAGAAAGTTGCACCTTTGTCTTTGATGAGAGATCCGTGTGCGGGTCCGAGAACCTCAACCTCACCGACTCTGGCATCGACATGCGGCTCAGCGAGCTGGCGCTACGTAAAGGCAAGGCTGTGAAGTCCACCTCGTCATCGGAGGAGGAGATAAAGGACTTTCTAGATCTCTCTCAGGCCTTCAGCGACCTGTCGGTGTGCAGCAGCGACATCTCCGGCGAGTTGCAGAGGTTGGCGGGGTTGCCCACGTTGTCCTCAGAAAACGACAACAATAGAGACGCTGATGCGGCGGAGGCCGAGCCTTGTTTGGGGTTTCTACAGAGGGAGAGCTTCTCCACGGAGATTATCGAGAGCATTTCGCCGGAGGATCTTCAGCCGACGGTCAAGATCTGTGTAGACGCTCTGAAATCACCGTCGATCGCTGTGAAGCGGTCCGCAGCGGCCAAGTTGAGGCTTTTGGCGAAAAATCGGACTGATAACCGGGCTTTAATTGGCGATTCCGGTGCGGTTCCTGCTCTGATTCCGCTCCTCCGTTGCAGCAGTGACCCGTCGACGCAGGAGCACGCTGTCACGGCTCTTCTCAATCTCTCCCTTTACGAAGGCAACAAAGCGTTGATCACAAATGCCGGCGCGGTCAAGTCCCTGGTGTACGTGCTTAAGACCGGGACCGAGAACTCGAAACAGAACGCGGCGTGTGCGTTGATGAGCTTGGCTTTGGTGGAGGAGAACAAGAGCTCCATTGGAGCCTGCGGTGCGATCCCGCCGCTGGTGTCGTTGCTACTGAATGGGTCGAGTAGAGGGAAGAAGGACGCATTAACAACGCTGTACAAGCTCTGCTCAATAAGACCGAACAAGGAGAGAGCGGTCAGCGCGGGGGCGGTGAAGCCGCTGGTGGGGCTGGTGGCGGAGCAGGGAACTGGGATGGCGGAGAAGGCGATGGTGGTCCTGAGTAGCTTAGCAGGAGTCGAGGAGGGGAGGGAGTCCATTGTGGAGGAAGGTGGGATTGCGGTGCTGGTGGAGGCGATCGAGGATGGGTCGGTGAAAGCGAAGGAGTTCGCGGTGGTAACGTTGCTGCAGCTGTGTGCGGACAGCGGGAGGAATAGAGGGTTGCTGGTGAGGGAGGGCGCTATTCCTCCTCTCGTGGCTCTTTCACAGACGGGGAGTGTTAGAGCTAAGCACAAGGTGAGTAGTGTTGAGTTGGGGGCTCTGATTTTTGGCTTTTTATTCTGCACTTTTGTTCTTAAATTCTAAACATTGTTTCTAATTAAGGGGTTCAAGTTTGATAACTCAGCATACACTAAATTGAGGAAACAATAAAGTCCACATCCATTTTTTGATCGATAATCATATCTGTTTCACCTTTGAGAAATAGCTATTCCTGCATGATGCAGCAATGAAGTCAAAGTCAAATTGAGTGCTTCGGGTTGCTAGCCAATTGGGATGAAAGTTTTTGGCGCAAAGTGTGGAGCTACTTGACTTGTCTTGATGAGATTTTGGGGGGTGGGGGACATGGATTTGGCAGTGGGCAAAGTTTTGGTTTCACGATTTATTTGTTTTGGTCCGATCCGGGTTCCGGCCCAGATTTGATAGAACTCAGTTATTAGGAAGTGAGAAGGAGGGGAGAGAGCCTAATCAAATGTTGAAACTTATCTGTGAAACAAGGAGGGGAGGGGCGTGGGGGGTGGGGACCTATAGCCATGATGGGTTTTCTAGATGGTGCCCGACAAAGTTAAAAGGCTTTTGAGTATTGCCTTCATGGCTTTGGCATCTCGCTATTGTTTTGTGCATAATTGTTACCGCATACAAGTTGCATGATGTTTGAATCAGAGCCTATTCAGCGATTATGATTTTGTTTGGATTTGTTGTAACAATGCATTGTTCGTCTTGTATTTGCAGGCCGAAACACTTCTTGGATATCTGAGAGAACCAAGACAAGAGGCAGCCTCTTGAAGTTCTTAGACGAAATAGCTTTTACTGTTTTAGCAGAGGTAATTAAAGTGAGAGGTTTTGCTGTTGATGTGTATATATGGAGTGCCTTTTTGTGATGCTGTGTACAGAATGGTTTGAGAAAATTTGGGGATCATTTGTAGAAGGAAGGAAATTAGGGAAAGCTAGTGTGTGACTGACCTTTAGATGTATGTGCTTAACTAGGTTTTTGGATTTCATTTACCCTTTCATTAACAATGTTTTTTAGGGGTGGAATACAAGTTTGCGTTTTGGGTTGTGCTCCTTGTGTCTTGTTTGGGTGACCCAAAATTTTTGAGGAGGTTTACTGATGGCTGGTTTTGTGTAAACTGAAATAGATTATGCACCTTGGAGCATGTTTTTATTTTTTCCATATTTTGTGGCAGTTGCAGCAAAAACATCAATGATGAAAAATTTAAGTGGATGTGTTGCATTTAGGAAATTGTGGTGGTCTGATTCAAAATTTATTTCAACTTATCTCATTTCATTTAATCATTATAATTTTTATAAATTTTCATACAAAATATAATAAATAATTTAATTTTTTTAAATATTAAAATAAAAATAATATTAAAAAAATAATATTATAATAATA
Source organism: Cyclocarya paliurus (assembly GCA_029856935.1). Taxonomy (NCBI): domain Eukaryota; kingdom Viridiplantae; phylum Streptophyta; class Magnoliopsida; order Fagales; family Juglandaceae; genus Cyclocarya; species Cyclocarya paliurus. Next base: position 22,612 of record JARVXP010000452.1, read on the forward strand.
TTTTATTTAATTTTTATCTCAACTCTCTATCCAAACTCTCTGGAAACATGCAAAACTGTTGTCCATTTTACGTCCTTGCTTCCTCAAGATCCACTACTAATCTAATTCCCAGTCCAAAAAAAAAATGGCCTCGGATCATTGAATTTGATCGCTTTGAACACATTCGGTTATTCGTTTTAGATCCCGTTTATAGATTAGGAGTTGATGTTAACTCATCTTATCTAATCGTTATAATTTTTTTAAAATTTAAAATAATAATAATATTAAATAATAATATTTTATTTATTTTTTAATTTCCATCTTAACTCATCTCCTCTCAACTCAATTCAACTCAACTCACTATTCAAACCTCATCGAATGCTTTAGGCAGCGAATTGATTAAAGTGTTGCAGTGGATAATTTAGATGGGAATGCTTTAGGCAGTGAATTTGAAGTTCATGGGGAAAGATTAAAGTGTTGCAGTGGATAATTTTGTAGGTCCCCATGACCTGCTCCTCTTGGGGTGTAAAGTAGCACATATGATGCTTGTGCGCTATTATGAATTATCATCACCCGTCCTCCTTTGCACATTAATCTAGCAAATCCCACCAACTAAGAGCAAGAGCAACCCCACCGCATATTCAAATTTCTTTGCAGTACTGATCTTTTTCTTCCTTTCCAATCAAGCATTAGCTGGCAGCTTGCAATCTGCATTTCAAATTTAAAGTTTAGACCCAGCTGTTCGATTTCTGGAGTAGTTTGAATGTCCAAGTATCATCAATACCTTTCGGTTGCCAACTTTGGCATTGATTTGTATTGGGTTGGCAATTATAATTGTTCAACATTTCCTGAGTCTTCAGCAATAATAATCTCTCTGCCTTCCGAGAACGAATTTTTCCAAAGTCCCAATCTTTTACGTAAAATATACTGTCCCAAATCATTAATTATGACTTCCCCACCTAGAACTGGAAGGATTGCATACAAACTTTGGAGCAGATCATACTTCAAACCGACTTGTAAATGACTTTGGTGCTGACCACGATTTCATCCCACAGAAGAGCCTGTGGCTGTGGATAATGAATGAATAGAGACTTTCTAGCACAATCGCGATTGATATTGAATATTATGTCCGTCCGTCTCTTTCTGCATTAAATATGAAAAGCTCTTGGGGTGTCCTTCCGTGTCTAAGAAAGAAATTGGTAGGCCTAAAATCACAGGTTGCTGAACTCAAAAAAGTTAATTCTAGTATTCACAGCCCACATTTTGTCCGCACACATCTTGGAAACAATGAGCAAAGATCTTTAAAATTAATTCAAACTAATTTATTAAGTGTTCTGATCTGCTGATAATTTCCAAGATCCGAATGGCTCAAGTCCAAGGGAGTTGCCGCAAGACATCATTTTTCAAACTCGAGCTCACTGACAAGATCACAATATTATACGTTCGTGGCGTAAATCTTGATGACGAAAATCGTTGTGGGTATTAACTACGCTAGATGCCAAGAACTAGATAGAGGCTTGCTTTCCAGCTGTTGGCTGATATAGAAAGGGTTGGCCTCTAGTTGCTTTCAGTGATATTCTGGCAAGGTTATTGCTAGTCTTTCCTTCTTGATTTTGAGCTCAAGGTAGTCTCCCTCAGTTATTTTTGTTTCAATTTTTTGAGATCTGCGTCAAAATGATTCTTTAGTGGCATTCCCATAGGCTTAGTACAGTGATATCTCTTGGCCTGCTACCATATGCTTTAGTACTCCAAAGGGCATGGCCTTCGCAAGTAAACCCAGTCTTTTTCCCTTTTCTTGTTTTCTGGTCTGTTGCACAACATAACAAGAGACAGAAATTCCAAACTAACTTCCCAACCAAAAGGAAGGAAAAACGTGTGGAAGGTGTCAAAGTGAACTAAAGCATAATGCCTAGAAATGAAATTTCAAGTGTAAAATATAATTTTCTTAGTCCCCTTACAGGTCATTTACTCTACCCAATTTCTATTCAACCACCAATGACCCAGAACAAGTGATGTTTATATAAAAATTGCAAGGAAATAAAAAATTTGATCATATGAAGAAAAGTGTGAAACCAGACTTGAAAATTCGGCCTGGGCAACCAGCAAAAAGGATCAAGCTTTACAATGAGCAGCACCAACCTTTTCTAGTCCCTGCCTCTGTTTCTTGGTCGGCACTTTCCTGTAAAACCACTGTCTTTCCATTTCCCATCCAGGTAGAATCCTGTTTTTTGAGCTCTTGAGATTTAATCACTTTCCGACTTAATATATTGTAGATCTCTCTCACAACTGTCTGAAAAGCAGCAGCTACATTGGAGGAATCAAGAGCCGACGTTTCCATGAAAAACAAACCCTGTGCTTCTGCCAAGGCTTTGCCTTCAGCAGTGGACACCTCCCTGGCATCCTTGAGATCGGATTTATTGCCAATAAGTATTGTAACTACATTCATGTCGGAGTGAGCTGTTCAATATTAGAACCACCCAATCAATCCTCAGCTTATCAAATTTTAGAAGGATAGATGTATTTAATATATTATAGCCACAAGGACAAAAAAACAACGCATGAACATACCAACAGGAAAACTGCAAGGGAAATGAACCATAATAATAGATTATTAAACTCAATCTATCCTGAATCTAAGCTACAAAGCACAAACAAGACATCACAGGAAAAGTGAAAACAAAATATTAGAATTGCATGTTCACAGCATCATTAAGCATCAAGTAAAATCACTCTAACAGCATTAACAGACCTTAAAACCTCAATATAACATGGTTCAACAAAGAGTTTGCCCATGTAAACGCATGATACATTTTAAAATGTACCAATAAAAATGGAAAGTCAAGTACAATTAAAACAAGTCATGCAGACTTTCTGCAGAAAGTACTAACAAAAAGATTTTAGCAGAAAACATCACAATCATTGCCCTCTTTATGATAACATTTAATGTACTGAATGGTCGACATAAAACTGACAGCACATAGGATCCTAAATGGAGTTCCCTTGAAGGTCAGAAGTAAAGTTCCCACTTTTACCAAACAGGCACTCGCTTATTTTCTTTTCCCTTAATTACAGAAAGAAACTAAGAAAGAGAAGACAAAATGAAAGAACGTCAAGCAACATGTGTGGATCTTACTGTGAAGTTCATTAAGCCATCTGCCAATGCTATCAAACGTCTGGTGTCTACTGATATCGTACACCAGAAGAGCTCCAACCGCACCTCTATAATATGCAGATGTAACAGCCCTAAACCGCTCTTGACCTGCTGTGTCCCAGATCTGAGCCTTGATTTCCTTTCCATCGATATCCATCTTTTGGGTTTGGAACTCTACTCCTATAGTTGATTTTGAATTAAGGTAGAACTCACCTCTAGCAAATCTTGCAAGCAAATTCGATTTTCCAACAGCTGAATCACCAATTAAAACAATCTTGAAGAGGTAATCCTCAGATTTTTCTTCCTCAGAATAAAAAGCCATCTTTTGACCTTCAAGCAATTTTCACTTCATAGAGCCATATTAATATGAGTAGCCTTCTAAGTATTGGATCATTTCGGGACAAAAATATTACCTAATAAATATCAGACCTCCCCCCTATACATCAAGATGGGGAAATGGAATAAGATAATAAAAGGAAAAAGAAAGGGAAACAGGGAAGGCAGGGCAGGAATATAAAAAAATAAAAGCTAAAGCTTGCTAAGTTTTCAGTAAATACCTATCTTCTGGATCTCACATTGGGTGGGGTCTGAAAAGTTTCACAACTTCTGATCTACTCCCAGCTTCCAATATTCCCCCTTCAAGCAAAGTGAACAGCTTTAACGTTCCAACAGAAGCAAGAAAGCATCAGAATATACAAGACTTGTAACGAAGGTAACAATACCAGTTTTTCCAATATGCGCCTTCAAGGAAAGTGAATAGCTTTGAGATTGTGCCTCATGTAGAGTATGCTATTAATATCGATTCAAAGGGAGCAGTAATCATGTGGGCTAGAAGATCGAGTCGTGTGTGCATTATCAATTCAAGGTACACAGCTATCATGTAAACCAGCTGCCACAAGCCAAGCATGCATAAGCAAAGAAACAATAACTGCCTTTACAAGAAAAAGAAAAAAAGAGATTACATTCGAGAAAGTGTCATGCCTGCATGGTGTAGTATTTTTTTCTATTTATCCTTTTTGCAAAATAAAAGATGTATGATAAAAAGCAGTTTAGCCTCTTTCAAAAAAGGAAGATGAAGAAGAAAGAAATTATCATCACTCATGTCATGTTACCTTGATTCAGGACTCCTTGCTCAGCTCCCTGTTTGGTGATTCTAAGTTCAACCATGAAAATGAATGATAATGGGTCAGGTCAACCTCACAAAAAATATGGTATCTAGAGATGATACATTCTTTCATAATACAAGGGAAGTCGCCTTTTTTATATGGACAGCATCGTTAGGGAACATTTTGATGATTGATAACTTGAGGAAGCGTGGCTTTATTGTTATGGAGTGGAGTTTCATGTGTAAGAAACATGGGGAATCTGTGGATCATTTACTTCTGCACTGCGAGGTGGCAAAGGCTTTGTGGGATGGAGTTGTAGAGTTGGGTTCGCTTGGGTGATCTTGAGAGTAGTGGATCTGCTTGCGTGTTGGAACGGGCTACATAGTTGTCCTCAAGTGGCTGCTGCGTGGAAGATGGTTCTTCTGTGTCTTATGTGGTGCATTTAGTGGGAAAGGAACGAGCAGTGTTTTAATAATAAGACCTTGGAGGGAATTCAGAATTTCTCTGTGTACTGTTTATTACAATGGCTTTCTGCTATAGTGATTAATGGAGCTTCAGTTCATGATTTTTTGTTTTCACTTTCTACTTTATAGAATGTATTTAGGTGTTTTCTTTTGTATATTTCCTGTGTACATGGGTTTTGCCTATTTCATTCGATGAATAAAATTGTCTTTCTTATAAAAAAAAAATACAAGGGAAGAAAAGCCCTTGACATTACTTCCACGGTAAACTAAACTCCCCTTGTCAAAACAATTATATCATTAAAGATAAAGTCTAAACTCATTAGGTGTTTTAATGCAATTAGTATAACCCGGATGTTAGTTCTTCTTTTTCCTCTTTGGATTGGTGATAAGAGATTTTAGTGTTAGAAGTTGACGTGGTATGAAATTTCATATCGAACAATGAAAATGAGTGGTCGATACAACATTGGTGGGGCTTAAGTTTCTGGGTCAAGTTGGCTTTCCAACATGTTATTTCAAAGCCTCGCTTTCAGGACTCCCAGTATTTATTCTCCCCAATATTTAGTGTATCCTACATACAAGTTCTCAACCGGAGTGAGGCCGTCAACAAGAAAGGGCATAATTAGTACGAACAAGCCAATATACTGCAATCACAGCTAAAACGCACACAAAAATTGTATGGGGCTTCAATGTATACAGGTATACGAAATTTCAAAGAATGGTGCTGAAAGACGAAAAAAATTAGGCCAAATGAAGCTGAAAACATAGAAATTTCATCATCAATTTTGATCATTAATGCACAATGTGCCCCAGTAAACCTAAAACTGTAAAGAAGATAGATTTTCCGAATGGGAATTAGGGTTATTGTGACTCACGTACCGGAATCTGAAGATCGAGTACCGCGTTCTATCCTTTCCTCTTCCTCGCTGTCTCTTTCTCTCTCTCTCTCTCTCAGCTTTCTATTATTCTTCTGATAAAATCACACAGGGTAGCATGGACACACAGAAAATGGGTCTATTGACAAGGGCTGTTGAAATCATCCGATTAAGCGACGGAGCAGTGGTACACGATTACACCCACCGAGGGTGTAGCACGAGACGGATCCGATCAGGCTTAAAAAAAAAAGAAATCTTTCGTTCATTTTTGTTAAACTATTAATATTTTTTTTAAAAAATCACAATATCATTAAAATTTAATTTCTTAATTATTAAATTAAAAAAAATAAAAAATTTTTGTCGAACCCAATCGGGACAACTGTCGGTGAAGTAGCATTTTTATTTAAGGGACGTAACGAAAAGAGATTTTAAGGCAAAGAATCATGGATTAGAATATTAGTATTGGTCTATGTATATGTATATGTATATGTATATGTAAAATTATCTCTTTTGTATAACTATTTGATTATTTAAGTAAAATTTTCACATTGGCTTATGCATATTTGAGACTAAATAATAATAAAATATTATTTTTTTTTTATTATTAATTTTTTTCTAAAATCAAAATTTTTATATATATTTTGTAATTAACATCCACTATATACATTTGACATTAATAATACAAATACAATAATAAAAAATATAATTTTTTTATATATTATATTAAAAATATAATAAAATGAAAAAAAAAAATATAATATATTATAATAATAAAATAAATATGTATGTGAAGATTTGTTGTGTTGTTGAGAGAGGGAGAAAAGGAAAAATTTGAGAGAGAAAGAGCGGAAGGAGAGAAATAACAATTAAAATATGTTTGATAGAGTGAATAGTTGTTATTTAAATTTGAATAACAACTATTTACTGTTAACTAAATTTATGCATATGCATAAGTTAATATAGATATTTTTTGAGTTATATTATGTAAATATAATTTTATATATAAATATATATAGATCAATACTAATGCTCTTAAACGGTTTTTCTGGAAAAATATTGTGGCACCATACATAGGCTATTACGACTGAAAGGAAAATGGGGGCAGCGACCGGCAACAGGCATCTTTTCATTTTTATTGACAAATTGGGTGCAAATGTTACGTTGCAAATTTTTTATTATTTTTTGGGGCAAGTACGTTGGATCCAATGATTCCAATCACACGCTGAATAGAATCAAATTATAAATTAATCTAGATGGAGTAATACTAAATATATTCATGAGTTGTATAAATATTATATATTTTTTTATAAAAAATAGTAAAATTTATTATTAAGAAATTAATTTTTTTATATAAATCTCGTATTTATTTATTTTTTTAAAAAAAGTGCATGACGCTGATTATCTCATTTAGATGAAAGGCTAATTATTCTTGAGTTATTTCGATTGATTTAATATTATAAATCAATTAGGTTATGAATTATATTATGGTCACGCTGTCTGTCTGATTATCTCCTTCTACAACGAAAAGAAAACAGTATTAAAGTTCAATGAATCCTTCTATATAATACAATTATAATATATATTATAATATACTATAATATATTATCACTATATTATTATATACTATATAATATACTGAAAAAACTGGACCGAAACTGATAAAATCAAAAATACCGGTTTAAGAATATTGTAATCGGTGCAGTATCAGTTCTTCAAATCTAAAAATTAGTATAAACCGGTTTGATTTTAAAATATGTCAAAAATCGAACCTAACTGAACTAGTTAGACCCCTATTAATCATGGAGGTTGGGTAGTACTGGAAGCCTAATTAATTTTTGTTAAGACAGTTAAGATACGATGGAGGCTGTTTGATTAATTTATTTACGTCTTTATCATATGATCTATTTATTTATTGGAAAAAAAAAAAACAAACTCAAGTACCGGATATTAATCCGCAAAGGTTAATTAATGGCTTAAGATGGTTTGAGTTATTAATTTACCTTAAACAGAAGCAGGAAGTTCGAGTTTTATTTAAAGACAAATTAAAGCTCTTGATCTCTAAATTGGGTAAGAGGAAGCACATGAGAATCCCATGTAATTTTTAGATAAAAATTAGAATAATGATATATATAAATCCTAAACACACAAATCTCGCGCAGACCTATAATAAAAAAATGAATTTCATTATAAAAAAAGTATGAAAAACTTTTTTAAAAAGACCTGTGTATTTAGGACTGTCTATAACATTACTCTAAAAATTGATATTATCAGTACTCTAGCTACCGTCAACTCTTTCTACTTCAACACTGTGCGATAATGATCTTATAAATTGAGAAAACAACATGCTCAAATCATACATGATGATCATGACAATTTTTTGAGCAATGCTAGCATATAATTTTAATTAGCTGGATTATGGTACTGATCATAATAATTAGCAAAAACTCCAATGATGAGTGCTTATCTGTCCTCAAACCAAATAATTAAATACAATTTTGAGGCATGTCTGCCTAATTATCGCCATCCAACCATATTTATCCATTCGCATTATAATTATAAGAAGAGCCAATGCATTGATCAATATCCTAGAAGATAAAAATAGGAAACTGAGTGAGAGAAATGTGTTGAGCCTCAACTCAGCTCTCTAAAAGAGGTCTGAAAAGGCTTAATTCAGCTGCTAAATTCGAGATTTCCTTGAATCTGTCGACGAAACAACCTCCGCTTTGCGGCCTGCGCGCATCAGTCCCGGCCAAGGGTACATATGCTGCAGGCTGGTTATTGACTCCAACAATCTTCCGTATTTGGAGATCAACAGATCAGAGACAGTAGTAAGTAGTACTACTTGGTAAATATAAAAGCCTTTTTCTTTTTTTCTTGATCAGTTCTTCTAATTAATTTTTTGTTCATGGTTATTATGCCTGAGTCCTGTATGCTAGTTCTGATCAGTTCTTACACGCTGAAATGATGATCATTAATCATGTGCAGATCGAGGATAGTTGATTGTAAAACGTTCTTTAATTAATTTGCTTCTGCTATGGCCTTTTGATCTTTATTTTCTCATGTATTTCAGAATATACATATATTGGGTTGATTTTGTATTTAAGAATTAAGCTGGGCAGCTAATAATTTGTTTCTCGTAAAGGAAAATTCGAATAATTTTATATATATCCATGGAGCAATATTTTAGTTATAAAAGAGATTTCACAAAAATAAACTCATAATACAACGTGACTTGATGTGGTATGTCATATTGTTGTCAATTTACTTTTATTTTAAAGTAGATCTAACGTATCATATGACGTCACGTCAATTTATAAGTTTACATTTGTAAAATCTCTTTATGAATATAACAATTAATACTCATATCCATATGTTTTAGTCAATTGCATGGGGGTTTTATTTTAATGTAGTACAATTTTTTCAAATAGCAATATGCATATGCACATGCATGCCTGAATTTACGTACGACGTTGGAGCGCTTACATATTCGAAATGCGTCTCATGCATGCTAGAGCCACTGGAGACACATACCTTTGAAATGTTTTTATTGAGGCTTAAATATTTGGATGCTTGAAAGAAAATTTAATTTTGTGATAGGATTTTTTTTAGTATCATGAAAGTTATTTTGAATTTATAATTGTAACAAAAATCAAGGCAATTAAGATATTTTGATGATTGAGATTATTTTGTAGAAAATATTTGAATTTGAGAACGATAAAATTCTGAAAAACTTTTGACCTAAACACAGGAGAGATCATGAATCGATAACCTTTGAACCTCGAATTGAAATTTTCGAAACCTGAAACAAAACTGATCTTCAAGCCATGTTTTTGTACGGCAAGGCCCAGGATAACCCTTCGGGCGTAGAACCAAAAAAGAGAAATGCTTTGGCCCACCCCTTACTTGTTCATATTATATTTTCTGTGCATGAAATGGCCGTCGATCCAGATGTAAACGCATGCAGCACAATTTCTGAAGAACATTGATATACAAAATCAGCACCCAAAAAAAAAAATGTGATCTTTGCAATTTTTTTTTTTTTTCAAATAAAGAAAATGATCGGGCAGCAGTGATTTTTAATTTTTATGTTCTTTTTTTTTTTATCGTTTTCGTGGATGTCTTGGGAAGCTTTCGTAATTGAGTTTTGTTTGAATCCCATGGTTGCAGAAGGATTGTTTGAGAGAGAACTTTGCTTTGCAAAATTACAGAAAATGGTGGAGGGGGGTTTCCATCGCGCAGACAAGACAGAGTTCACAGAATGTTTTCGCACAACATGGCAAACACCAAATATTTTGCGGCTCGCCCTCACGGCCGGCATTGGTGGCCTCCTCTTCGGCTACGACACTGGTACGTACGATGGAGAACAAGCAATTCATTCTGGTGCATGTACCTTAATTTTTTGGGGGTTTTAATGTCCCAGATGCTTAAAGTGATAAAATTTACACCAGATTATATATGTGACAAGAGCTGTAGCTTGATCGAGCCGAGATAAATATCGAGTGTTCAAGCTTTGTTCATCACCAGAGTTAAATTTTTTTTGAATCAAAGTTAAATTTTATATTTAATCGGTATATATTTATATATATAAACAAATTAAGAGTCGGATTTATGTGAGAAAAACTTTCATGAACAACTGGTCTGGTTCGTTTAATTTATAAACTATATACGATTGGTACGTATACACTGATTTGTGCATGGGACGTACGTGCGTGCGTAGGTGTGATATCGGGAGCGTTGCTGTACATCCGTGAGGACTTCGACGCCGTGAGCAAGAAAACATGGCTCCAAGAAATGATAGTGAGTATGGCAGTGGGAGCGGCCATTATCGGCGCAGCCATTGGAGCATGGATGAACGACAGCCTTGGCAGAAGAAAGTCCATTTTGACTGCAGACATGCTATTCTTCATGGGTGCGATAATTATGGCTGCTGCTCCGGCTCCTTGGGTGATCGTTATTGGACGGGTCTTCGTTGGGTTGGGAGTCGGAATGGCATCGATGACTGCCCCTCTTTACATATCCGAAGCCTCCCCGGCGAGGATCAGAGGCGCACTCGTCGGCATGAACGGTCTACTGATCACGTTTGGACAATTTTTATCCTACCTTATCAATCTGGGCTTTACTCAGGTACGTATGTACAATTTTTGAATCTCATGATCTGAATGCTAACATTACTGATTGCATGCATGAGTTTACTCAAACATGTATTTGAAACCTTTGATTTTGCAGGTACCAGGAACGTGGCGCTGGATGCTTGGGGTGGCCGGGATCCCACCTTTGGTTCAGTTTTTCCTCATGTTATCCCTTCCTGAATCTCCCAGATGGCTGTACAGAATGGTGATGAGCTATATCTGACTCGCATCATGAATTTCTACATACATATCTGATGAATTTCTATGCAAGGTTTTCTCAAACTTTCAATATTCCTCTTTTATCAGAACAAGAAAGAAGAGGCAAGGGCAATTTTGCAGAAGATCTATCCCGATGAGGAAGTTGAAAAAGAGATGAATCTTTTGAGCGCATCTATTGAAGCGGACGAGGCCGCCGAGGCGTCTATCGGAAACAATCTCTTCTCCAAGTTGAGAAGTGCTATGGGGAACGTTGTTGTGAGGAGGGCGCTTTGTGCAGGCATTGCTGTCCAAGTTGTGCAGCAATTTGTTGGGATCAACACCGTCATGTATTACAGCCCCAGCATCATGCAGCTCGCTGGCTATGCTTCCAAGGTGGTCGCTCTAGGCCTTTCTCTTGTCACGGCTGGTCTCAATTGCGTTGGCACAGTCATCAGCATGTGCTTCGTGGATAGATATGGCAGAAGAAGAATGATGATCGTTTCTTTGATCTGCATCATCATTGGCCTCGTTGCTCTCTCTACTGTATTCTATACTTCTGCTAAGAATGCACCGGCTATCAATAATTTTGAATCCACCCACTTTGCTCCCAATGGCACCTGCTCTGCATACGCTTCAGTCCCCGATTCATCGTCTTGGAACTGCATGGACTGCCTGAAGATGAAGTGTGGCTACTGCGCAAGCGAAGGCGATCAAGTAAGTTCGATAGTTAATCCTTTGCTAGTTTATCAATATTTGAGATTTTCTCCAATTATCTGATGTCATATACTGAGAGAAAACCCATCATTAATTGTTCATGTGAAATCAACTCTCTCTGAAAACTTGTGGAGACAACATTAAATAGAGGTGTTATAGATTATACAAAACTAATCTCACAAATTGAGGTATTTTTGTGTGATCTATTTACAATAAAAATAACTTTACAATCTGACAAGTCATATCAAGTTACATTAGTTTATAAAATTACTTTTATATAGTCACTTTATAGTTAGAGTATTTCTCCGTTAATATTAGGATCGATATCCATCTTTCTTTAAAATTAGGCCACAAAAACTATTGAAAAAGTTAGGCTTTTCTAGGCTCCCTTGCATGCATGATTAATACTACTTGCCAATTTACATTTTTTAATCAATGACGTAATTCTGATTTCTGTTCTGTGATCAGTTTCAACCGGGGGCTTGCTTGGCTAATGAAAAGGCAATCGGAAATACATGCCAGGGAAGCAAACGAGTGTGGTACGATAAGGGTTGTCCTAGTAGACTGGGATTCTTGGCCGTGGTGCTCCTCGGATTATACATCATAGTGTACTCTCCGGGTATGGGGACAGTGCCATGGATTGTGAACGCA
>JARVXP010000455.1:0-18724 GCA_029856935.1 Cyclocarya paliurus
GCCCGCGAGCAAAAAACTCCAACCTCTTAATCTTGCCACTTTGCTCTCACTTGGCATTCTGCTAAGAAAGGGCAAAGTGGTAAAAATAACAGGTTCTCCGAATTGCCCGGGGTCGGCGCATACAAACCATAAGGTCATTGTAGAACCATTGGAAGCCCGCGAGCAAAAAACTCCAACCTCTTAATCTTGCCACTTTGCCCTCACTTGGCTTTCAACTAAGGATGGGCAAAGTGGTAAAAATAAGAGGTTCTCCGAATTGCCCGGGTCGGGGCATACATACCACAAGGTCATTGTATAACCATTGGAAGGCCCGCGAGCAAAAAACTCCAACCTCTTAATCTTGCCACTTTGCCCTCACTTGGCTTTCAACTAAGGATGGGCAAAGTGGTAAAAATAAGAGGTGCTCCGAATTGCGCGGGGTCGGGGCATACATAGCACAAGGTCATTGTAGAACCATTGGAAGCCCGCAAGCAAAAAACTTCAACCTCTTAATCTTGCCACTTTGCCCTCACTTGGCTTTCAACTAAGGATGGCCAAAGTGGGAAAAATAAAAGGTCCTCCGAATTGCCCGGGGTCGGGGCATACATACCAAAAGGTCGTTGTAGAACCATTGGAAGCCCGCGAGCAAAAAACTCCAACCTCTTAATCTTCCCACTTTGCTCTCACTTGGCATTCTACTAAGAAAGGGCAAAGTGGTAAAAATAACAGGTTCTCCGAATTGCCCGGGGTCGAGCATACATACCCCAATGTCATTGTTGAACCATTGGAAGCCCGCGAGTAAAAAACTCCAACCTTTTAATCTCGCCACTCTGCCCTCACTTGGCTTTCTACTAAGAAAGGGCAAAATGGTAAAAATAGGAGTCGCTCCAAATTGCCCGGGGTCGGGGCATACATACCACAAGGTCATTGTAGAACCATTGGAAGCCCGCGAGCAAAAAGTCCAACCTCTTAATCTTGCCACTTCGCCGTCACTTGGCATTCTACTAAGAAAGGGCAAAGTGGTAAAAATATCAGGTGCTCCGAATTGCCCGGCGTCGGGGCATACATACCACAAGGTCATTGTAGAACCATTGGAAGCCCGCGAGCAAAAAACTCCAACCTCTTAATCTTGCCACTTTGCCCTCACTTGGCTTTCAACTAAGGATGGCCAAAGTGGTAAAAATAAGAGGTGCTCAAATTGCCCGGGGTCGGGGCATACATACCACAAGGTCATTGTAGAACCATTGGAAGCCCGCGAGCAAAAAACTCCAACCTCTTAATCTTGCCACTTTGCCCTCACTTGGCCTTCTACTAAGAAAGGGCAAAGTGGTAAAAATAAGAGGTGCTCCGAATTGCCCGAGGTCGGGCATACATACCACAAGGTCATTGTAGAACCATTGGAAGCCCGCGAGCAAAAAACTCCAACCTCTTAATCTTGCCACTTTGCCCTCACTTGGCATTCTACTAAGAAAGGGCAAAGTGGTAAAAATAAGAGGTGCTCCGAATTGCCCGGGATCGGGGCATACATACCACAAAGTCATTGTAGAACCATTGCAAGCCCGCGAGCAAAAAACTCCAACCTCTTAATCTTGCCACTTTGCCCTCACTTGGCTTTCAACTAAGGATGGCAAAGTGGTAAAAATAAGAGGTGCTCCGAATTGCCCGGCGTCGGGCCATACATACCACAAGGTCCTTGTAGAACCATTGGAAGCCCACGAGCAAAAAAGTCCAACCTCTTAATCTTGCCACTTGTGCCCTCACTTGGCATTCTACTAAGAATTCAAAGTGGTAAAAATAACAGGTTCTCCGAATTGCCCGGGTCAGGGCATACATACCACAAGGTCATTGTAGAACCATTGGAAGCCCGCGAGCAAAAAACTCCAACCTCTTAATCTTGCCACTTTGCCCTCACTTGGCATTCTACTAAGAAAGGGCAAAGTTGTAAAAATAACAGGTTCTCCGAATTGCTCGGGGTCGGCGCATACATACCATAAGGTCATTGTAGAACCATTGAAAGCTCGCGAGAAAAAACTCCAACCTCTTAATCTTGCCACTTTGCCCTCACTTGGCTTTCAACTAAGGATGGGCAAAGTGGTAAAAATAAGAGGTGCTCCGAATTGCCCGGGGTCGGTGCATACATACCACAAGGTCATTGTAGAACCATTGGAAGCCCGCGAGCAAAAAACTCCAACCTCTTAATCTTGCCACTTTGCCCTCACTTGGCTTTCAACTAAGGATGGGCAAAGTGGTAAAAATAAGAGGTGCTCCGAATTGCGTGTGGTCGGGGCATACATACCACAAGGTCATTGTAGAACCATTGGAAGCCCGCGAGCAAAAAACTCCAACCTCTTAATCTTGCCACTTTGCCTCACTTGGCTTTCTACTAAGAAAAGGCAAAATGGTAAAAATAGGAGTCGCTCCAACTTGCCCTGGGTCGGGGCATACTTACCACAAGGTCATTGTAGAACCATTGGAAGCCCGCGAGCAAAAAACTCCAACCTCTTAATCTTGCCACTTTGCCCTCACTTGGCATTCTACTAAGAAAGGGGAAAGTGGTAAAAATAAGAGGTTCTCCGAATTGCCAGGGGTCGGGGCATACATACCACAAGGTCATTGTAGAACCATTGGAAGCCCGCGAGCAAAAAATCCAACCTCTTAATTTTGCCACTTTGCCCTCACTTGGCTTTCAACTAAGGATGGGCAAAGTGGTAAAAATAAGAGGTGCTCCGAATTGCCCGGGGTCGGGGCATACATACCACAAGGCCATTGTAGACTATTGGAAGACCGCGAGCAAAATACCCCAACCTCTTAATGTTGCCACTTTGGCCTCACTTGGCTTTCAACTAAGAAAGGTCAAAGTGGTTAAAATAATTGGTTCTCCGAATTGCCCGGGATCGGGGCATGCAGACCAGAAAGTCATTGTTGAACCATTGCAAGCCTGCGAGCAAAAAACTCCAACCTCTTAATCTTGCCACTTTGCCCTCACTTGGCCTTCTACTAAGATAGGGCAAAGTGGTAAAAATAAGAGGTGCTCCGAATTTCTCGGGGTCGGGGCATACATACCACAAGGCCATTGTAGAACCATTGGAAGCCCACGAGCAAAAAACTCCAACCTCTTAATCTTGCCACTTTGCCCACACTTGGCATTCTACTAAGAAAGGGCAAAGTGGTAAAAATAATAGGTTCTCCGAATTGCCCGGGATTGGGGCATGCAGACCAGAAAGTCATTGTTGAACCATTGCAAGCCCGCGAGCAAAAAACTCCAACCTCTTAATCTTGCCACTTTGCCCTCACTTGGCTTTGAACTAAGGATGGGCAAAGTGGTAAAAGTAAGAGGTGCTCCGAATTGCCCGGCGTCGGGCCATACATACCACAAGGTCCTTATAGAACAATTGGAAGCTCGCGAGGAAAAAAGTCCAACCTCTTAATCTTGCCACCTTGCCCTCACTTGGCATTCTACTAAGAAATGGCAAAGTGGTAAAAATAACAGGTTCTCCGAATTGCCCGGGGTCGGGGCATACATAGCACAAGGTCATTGTAGAACCATTGGAAGCCCGCGAGCAAAAAACTCCACCCTCTTAATCTTGCCACTTTGCCCTCACCTGGCTGTCAACTAAGGATGGGCAAAGTGGTAAAAATAAGAAAGGGCATACATACCACAAGGTCATTGTAACACCATTGGAAGCCCGCGAGCAAAAAACTCCTACCTCTTAATCTTGCCGCTTTGACCTATATTAGCTTTCAACTAAGGATGGGAAAAGTGGTAAAAATAAGAGGTGCTCCGAATTGCCCGGGGTCGGGGCCTACATACCACAAGGTCATTGTAGAAACAATGGAAGCCCGAGAGCAAAAAAGCTCCAACCTCTTAATCTTGCCACTTTGCCCTCACTCGGCTTTCTACTAAGAAATGGCAAAGTGGTAAAAATAAGAGGTTCTCCGAATTGCCCGGGGTCGGGGCATACATACCACAATGTCATTGTAGAATCATTGGAAGCCCGCGAGCAAAAAACTCCAACCTCTTAATCTTACCACTTTGCCCTCACTTGGCTTTCAACTAAGGATGGGCAAAGTGGTAAAAATAAGAGGTGCTCCGAATTGCCCGGGGTCGGGGCATACATACCACAAGGTCCTTGTAGAACCATTGGATGCCCGCGAGCAAAAAACTCCAACCTCTTAATCTTGCCACTTTGCCCTCACTTGGCTTTCTACTAAAAGAGGGCAAAGTGGTAAAAATAAGAGGTGCTCCGAATTGCCCGGTGTCGGGGCATACATTCCACAAGGTCATTGTAGAAACATTGGAAGCCCGAGAGAAAAAACTCCAACCTCTTAATCTTGCCACTTTGCCCTCACTTGGCATTCTACTAAGAAAGGGCAAAGTGGTAAAAATAATAGGTTCTCCGAATTGCCCGGGATTGGGGCATGCAGACCAGAAAGTCATTGTTGAACCATTGCAAGCCCGCGAGCAAAAAACTCCAACCTCTTAATCTTGCCACTTTGCCCTCACTTGGCTTTGAACTAAGGATGGGCAAAGTGGTAAAAATAAGAGGTGCTCCGAATTGCCCGGCGTCGGGCCATACATACCACAAGGTCCTTATAGAACAATTGGAAGCTCGCGAGGAAAAAAGTCCAACCTCTTAATCTTGCCACCTTGCCCTCACTTGGCATTCTACTAAGAAATGGCAAAGTGGTAAAAATAACAGGTTCTCCGAATTGCCCGGGGTCGGGGCATACAAAGCACAAAGTCATTGTAGAAACATTGGAAGCCCGCGAGCAAAAAACTCCAACCTCTTAATCTCGCCACTTTGCCCTCACTTGGCTGTCAACTAAGGATGGGCAAAGTGGTAAAAATAAGAAAGGGGATACATACCACAAGGTCATTGTAACACCATTGGAAGCCCGCGAGCAAAAAACTCCTACCTTTTAATCTTGCCGCTTTGACCTATATTGGCTTTCAACTAAGGATGGGCAAAGTGGTAAAAATAAGAGGTGCTCCGAATTGCCCGGGGTCGGGGCCTACATACCACAAGGTCATTGTAGAAACAATGGAAGCCAGAGAGCAAAAAAGCTCCAACCTCTTAATCTTGCCACTTTGCCCTCACTCGGCTTTCTACTAAGAAATGGCAAAGTGGTAAAAATAAGAGGTTCTCCGAATTGCCCGGGGTCGGGGCATACATACCACAATGTCATTGTAGAATCATTGGAAGCCCGCGAGCAAAAAACTCCAACCTCTTAATCTTACCACTTTGCCCTCACTTGGCTTTCAACTAAGGATGGGCAAAGTGGTAAAAATAAGAGGTGCTCCGAATTGCCCGGGGTCGGGCATACATACCACAAGGTCCTTGTAGAACCATTGGATGCCCGCGAGCAAAAAACTCCAACCTCTTAATCTTGCCACTTTGCCCTCACTTGGCTTTCTACTAAAAGAGGGCAAAGTGGTAAAAATAAGAGGTGCTCCGAATTGCCCGTGTCGGGGCATACATCCACAAGGTCATTGTAGAAACATTGGAAGCCCGAGAGAAAAAAACTCCAACCTCTTAATCTTGCCACTTTGCCCTCACTTGGCATTCTACTAAGAAAGGGCAAAGTGGTAAAAATAATAGGTTCTCCGAATTGCCCGGGATTGGGGCATGCAGACCAGAAAGTCATTGTTGAACCATTGGAAGCCCGCGAGCAAAAAACTCCAACCTCTTAATCTTGCCACTTTGCCCTCACTTGGCTTTGAACTAAGGATGGGCAAAGTGGTAAAAATAAGAGGTGCTCCGAATTGCCCGGCGTCGGGCCATACATACCACAAGGTCCTTATAGAACAATTGGAAGCTCGCGAGGAAAAAAGTCCAACCTCTTAATCTTGCCACCTTGCCCTCACTTGGCATTCTACTAAGAAATGGCAAAGTGGTAAAAATAACAGGTTCTCCGAATTGCCCGGGTCGGGGCATACATAGCACAAAGTCATTGTAGAACCATTGGAAGCCCGCGAGCAAAAAACTCCAACCTCTTAATCTCGCCACTTTGCCCTCACTTGGCTGTCAACTAAGGATGGGAAAAGTGGTAAAAATAAGAAAGGGCATACATACCACAAGGTCATTGTAACACCATTGGAAGCCCGCGAGCAAAAAACTCCTACCTCTTAATCTTGCCGCTTTGACCTATATTGGCTTTCAACTAAGGATGGGCAAAGTGGTAAAAATAAGAGGTGCTCCGAATTGCCCGGGGTCGGGGCCTACATACCACAAGGTCATTGTAGAAACAATGGAAGCCAGAGACCAAAAAAGCTCCAACCTCTTAATCTTGCCACTTTGCCCTCACTCGGCTTTCTACTAAGAAATGGCAAAGTGGTAAAAATAAGAGGTTCTCCGAATTGCCCGGGGTCGGGGCATACAAACCAAAATGTCATTGTAGAATCATTGGAAGCCTGCGAGCAAAAAACTCCAACCTCTTAATCTTACCACTTTGCCCTCACTTGGCTTTCAACTAAGGATGGGCAAAGTGGTAAAAATAAGAGGTGCTCCGAATTACCCGGGGTCGGGGCATACATACCACAAGGTCCTTGTAGAACCATTGGATGCCCGCGAGCAAAAAACTCCAACCTCTTAATCTTGCCACTTTGCCCTCACTTGGCATTCTACTAAGAAAGGGCAAAGTGGTAAAAATAATAGGTTCTCCGAATTGCCCGGGATTGGGGCATGCAGACCAGAAAGTCATTGTTGAACCATTGCAAGCCCGCGAGCAAAAAACTCCAACCTCTTAATCTTGCCACTTTGCCCTCACTTGGCTTTGAACTAAGGATGGGCAAAGTGGTAAAAATAAGAGGTGCTCCGAATTGCCCGGCGTCGGGCCATACATACCACAAGGTCCTTATAGAACAATTGGAAGCTCGCGAGGAAAAAAGTCCAACCTCTTAATCTTGCCACCTTGCCCTCACTTGGCATTCTACTAAGAAATGGCAAAGTGGTAAAAATAACAGGTTCTCCGAATTGCCCGGGGTCGGGGCATACATAGCACAAAGTCATTGTAGAACCATTGGAAGCCCGCGAGCAAAAAACTCCAACCTCTTAATCTCGCCACTTTGCCCTCACTTGGCTGTCAACTAAGGATGGGCAAAGTGGTAAAAATAAGAAAGGGCATACATACCACAAGGTCATTGTAACACCATTGGAAGCCCGCGAGCAAAAAACTCCTACCTCTTAATCTTGCCGCTTTGACCTATATTGGCTTTCAACTAAGGATGGGCAAAGTGGTAAAAATAAGAGGTGCTCCGAATTGCCCGGGGTCGGGGCCTACATACCACAAGGTCATTGTAGAAACAATGGAAGCCAGAGACCAAAAAAGCTCCAACCTCTTAATCTTGCCACTTTGCCCTCACTCGGCTTTCTACTAAGAAATGGCAAAGTGGTAAAAATAAGAGGTTCTCCGAATTGCCCGGGGTCGGGGCATACATACCACAATGTCATTGTAGAATCATTGGAAGCCCGCGAGCAAAAAACTCCAACCTCTTAATCTTACCACTTTGCCCTCACTTGGCTTTCAACTAAGGATGGGCAAAGTGGTAAAAATAAGAGGTGCTCCGAATTACCCGGGCTCGGGGCATACATACCACAAGGTCCTTGTAGAACCATTGGATGCCCGCGAGCAAAAAACTCCAACCTCTTAATCTTGCCACTTTGCCCTCACTTGGCTTTCTACTAAAAGAGGGCAAAGTGGTAAAAATAAGAGGTGCTCCGAATTGCCCGGTGTCGGGGCATACATTCCACAAGGTCATTGTAGAAACATTGGAAGCCAGAGAGAAAAAACTCCAACCTCTTAATCTTGCCACTTTGCCCTCACTTGGCATTCAACTAAGGATCGGCAAAGTGGTAAAAATAAGAGGTGCTCCGAATTGCCCGGGGTCGGGGCATACATACCACAAGGTCATTGTAGCACCATTGGAAGCCAGCGAGCAAAAAACTCCAACCTCTTAATGTTGCTACTTTGCCCTCACTTGGCTTTCTACTAATAGAGGGCAAAATGGTAAAAATAAGAGGTTCTCCGAATTGCCCGGGGTCGGGGCATACATACCACAAGGTCATTGTAGAACCATTGGAAGCCCGCGAGCAAAAAACTCCAACCTCTTACTCTTGCCACTTCGCCCTCACTTGGCTTTCTACTAAGAGGGGGCAAAGTGGTAAAAATAAGAGGTGCTCCGAATTGCCCGGGGTCGGGGCATACATACCACAAGGTCATTTTAGAACCATTCGAGGCCCTCGAGAAAAAAACACCAACCTCTTAATCTTGCCACTTTACCCTCACTTGGCTTTCAACTAAGGATGGGCAAAGTGGTAAAAATAAGAGGTGCTCCGAATTGCTCGGCGTCGGGGCATACAAACCACAAGGTCATTGTAGAACCATTGGAAGCCTGCGAGCAAAAAACTCCATCCTCTAAATGTAGCCACTTTGCCCTCACTTGGCTTTCAACTAAGGATGGACAAAGTGGTAAAAATAAAAGGTGCTCTGAATTGTACGGGTCGGGGTATACATACCACAAGGTCATTGTAGAACCATTGGATGCCCGCAAGCAAAAAACTCCATCCTCTTAATCTTTACACTTTGCCCTCACTTGGCTTTCTACTAAAAAGGGCAAAGTGGTAAAAATAAGAGCTACTCTAACTTGCCCGGGGTCGGGCCATACATATCATAACGTCATTGTAGAACCATTGGAAGCCCGCGCGCAAAAAACTCCAACCTCATAATCTTGCCACTTTGCCCTCACTTGGCTTTCAACTAAGGATGGAAAAAGTGGTAAAAATAAGAGGTGCTCCGAATTGCCCGAGGTCGGGGCATGCATACCACAAGCTCATTGTAGAATCATTGGAAGCTCGCGAGCAAAAAACTCCAACTCTTAATTTTGCCACTTTGCCCTCACTTGGCTTTCAACTAAGGATGGACAAAGTGGTAAAAATAAGAGGTGCTCTGAATTGACTGGGGTCGGAGCATGCATACCATATGGTCATTGTAGAACCATTGGAAGCCAGCGAGCAAAAAACACCATCCTCTTAATCTAGCCACTTTGCGCTGACTTGGCTTTCAACTAAGGATGGACAAAGTGGTAAAAATAAAAGGTGCATTGGATTGCCCGGAGTCGGGGCGCGCATACCACAAGCTCATTGTAGAAGCATTGGAAGCCCGCGACCAAAAAACTCCAACCTCTTAATCTTGCCACTTTGCCCTCACTTGGCTTTCTACTAAGAAAGGGCAAGATGGTAAAAATAGGAGTCACTCCAACTTGCCCTGGGTCGGGGCATACATACCACAAGGTCATTGTAGAACCATTGGGAGCGCGCGAGGAAAAATGTCCAACCTCTTAATCTTGCCACTTTGCCCTCACTTGGCTTTCTACAAAAAAGGGAAAAGTGGTAAAAATAAGATGTTCTCCGAATTGCCCGGGGTTGGGGCATACATACCACGAGGTCATTGTACAACCATTGGAAGCCCGCGAGCAAAAAACTCCAACCTCTTAATCTTGCCACTTTGCCCTCACTTGGCTTTCTACTAAGAAAGGGCAAGATGGTAAAAATAGGAGTCGCTCCAACTTGCCAAGGATAGGGGCATACATACCACAAGGTCATTGTAGAACCATTTGAAGCCCGCGAGGAAAAATTTCCATCCTCTTAATCTTGCCACTTGCCGTCACTTGGCATTCTACTAAGAAAGGGCAAAGTGGTAAAAATAAGAGGTTCTCCGAATTGCCCGGGGTCGGGGCATACACACTACAAGGTCATTGTAGAACCATTGGAAGCCCGCGAGTAAAAAACTCCAACCTCTTAATCTTGCCACTTTGCCCTCACTTGGCTTTCAACTAAGGATGGGCAAAGTGGAAAAAATAAGAGGTGTTCCGAATTGCACGGCGTCGGGGCATACATATCATAACGTCATTGTAGAAACATTGGAAGCCCGCGAGCAAAAAACTCCAACCTCTTAATCTTGCCACTTTGCCCTCACTTGGCTTTCTACTAAAAAGGGCAAAGTGGTAAAAATAAGAGTTGCTCCAACTTGCTCGGGTTCGGGACTTACATATCATAACGTTGTTGAAGAACCATTGGAAGCCCGCGAGCAAAAAACTCCAACCTCTTAATCTTGCCACTTTCCCTCACTTGGCTATCAACTAAGGATGGGCAAAGTGGTAAAAATAAGAGGTGTTTCGAATTGCACCGGGTCGGGGCATACATACCACAAGGTCATTGTAGAACCATTGGAAACCCGCGAGCAAAAAACTCCAACCTCTTAATCTTGCCACTTTCCCTCACTTCCCTTTCTACTAAAACGGGCAAAGTGGTAAAAATAAGATGTTCTCCGAATTGCCCGGGGTCGGGGCATACATACCACAAGGTCATTGTAGAACCATTGGAAGCCCACGAGCAAAAAACTCCAAACTCTTAATCTTGCCACTTTACCCTCACTTGGCTTTCAACTAAGGATGGGCGAAGTGGTAAAAATAAGATGTTCTCCGAATTGCCCGGAGTCGGGGCATACATACCACAAGGTCATTGTAGAACCATTGGAATCCCGCGAGCAAAAAACTCCAACCTCTTAATCTTGCCACTTTACCCTCACTTGGCTTTCAACTAAGGATGGGTAAAGTGGTAAAAATAAGAGGTGCTTCAATTGCCCGGGGTCGGGGCATACATACCACAAGGCCATTGTAGAACCATTGGAAGCCCGCGAGCAAAAAAGTCCATCCTCTTAATCTTTAGACTTTGCCCTCACTTGGCTTTCTTCTAAAAAGGGCAAAGTGGTAAAAATAAGATGTTCTCCGAATTGCCCGGAGTCGGGGCATACATACCACAAGGTCATTGTAGAACCATTGGAAGCCCGCGAGCAGAAAACTCCAACCTCTTAATCTTGCCACTTTACCCTCACTTGGCTTTCAACTAAGGATGGGCAAAGTGGTAAAAATAAGAGGTGCTCCGAATTGCACGGGGTCGGGGCATACATATCATAACATCATTGTAGAACCATTGGAAAGCCGCGAGCAAAAAACTCCAACCTCTTAATCTTGCCACTTTTCCCTCACTTGGCTTTCAACTAAGGATGGGCAAAGTGGTAAAAATAAGAGTTGCTCCAACTTGCCCGGGGTCGGGGCATACATATCATAACGTCATTGTAGAACCATTGGAAGCCCGCGAGCAAAAAACTCCAACCTCTTAATTTTGCAACTTTGCCCTCACTTGGTTTTCAACTAAGGATGGACAAAGTAGTAAAAATAAGAGGTGCTCCGAATTGCACGGGGTCGGGGTATACATACCACAAGGTCATTGTAGAACCATTGGATGCCCGCGAGCAAAAAACACCAACCTCTTAATCTTGCCACTTTGCCCTCAGTTGGCATTCTACTAAGAAAGGGCAAAGTGGTAAAAATAAGAGGTTCTCTGAATTGCCCGGCGTCGGGGCATACATACAACAAGGTCATTGTAGAACCATTGGAAGCCCGCGAGCGCAAAACTCCATCTTCTTAATCTTTACACTGTGCCCTCACTTGGCTTTCTACTAAAAAGGGCAAAGTGGTAAAAATAAGAGTTGCTCCAACTTGCCCGGGGTCGGGGCATACATATCATAACGTCATTGTAGAACCATTGGAAGCCCGAGAGAAAAAAACTCCAAGCTCATAATCTTGCCACTTTGCCCTCACTTGGCTTTCAACTAAGGATGGACAAAGTGGTAAAAATAAGAGGTGCTCCGAATTGCCCGGGGTCGGGGCATGCATACCACAAGCTTATTGTAGAATCATTGGAAGCTCACGAGTAAAAAACTCCAACCTCTTAATCTTGCCACTTTGCCCTCGCTTGGCTTTCAACTAAGGATGGACAAAGTGGTAAAAATAAGAGGTGCTCTGAATTGACTGGGGTCGGAGTATGCATACCACAAGGTCCTTGTAGAACCATTGGAAGCCCGCGAGCAAAAAACTCCATCCTCTAAATGTAGCCACTTTGCCCTCACTTGGCTTTCAACTAAGGATGGACAAAGTGGTAAAAATAAAAGGTGCTCTGAATTGCCCGGAGTCGGGGCATGCATACCACAAGCTCATTGTAGAACCATTGGAAGCCCGCGAGCAAAAAACTCCAACCTCTTAATCACTTTGCCCTTACTTGGCTTTCTACTAAGAAAGGGCAAGATGGTAAAAATTGGAGTCGCTCCAACTTGCCCAGGATAGGGGCATACATACCAAAAGGTCATTGTAGAACCATTGGAAGCCCGCGAGCAAAAAACTCCAACCTCTTAATCTTGCCACTTTGCACTCACTTGGCATTCTGCTAAGAGAGGGCAAAGTGGTAAAAATAAGATGTTCTCCGAATTGCCCAGGGTCGGGGCATACATACCTCAAGGTCATTGTAGAACCATTGAAAGCCCGCGAGGAAAAAACTCCAACCTCTTAATCTTGCCTCTTTGCCCTCACTTGGCTTTCAACTAAGGATGGGCAAAGTGGTAAAAAAAAGAGGTGCTCCGAATTGCCCGGGGTCGGGGCATACAAACCACAAGGTCAATGTAGAACCATTGGAAGCCCGCGAGCAAAAAACTCCAACCTCTTAATCTTGCCACTTTGCCCTCACTTGGCATTCTGCTAAGAAAGGGCAAAGTGGTAAAAATAAGACGTTCTCCGAATTGCCCAGGGTCGGGGCATACATACCACAAGGTCATTGTAGAACCATTGGAAGCCCGCGAGCAAAAAACTCCAACCTTTTAATCTTGCCTCTTTGCCCCCACTTGGCTTTCAACTAAGGATGGGCAAAGTGGTAAAAGTAAGAGGTGCTCCGAATTGCCCGGGGTCGGGGCATACAAACCACAAGGTCATTGTAGAACCATTGGAAGCCCTCGAGCAAAAAACTCCAACCTCTTAATCTTGCCACTTTGCCCTCACTTGGCTTTCAACTAAGGATGGGCAAAGTGGTAAAAAAAAGAGGTGCTCCAAATTGCCCGCGGTCGAAGCATACAAACCACAAGGTCAATGTAGAACCATTGGAAGCCCACGAGCAAAAAACGCCATGCTCTTAATCTTGCCACTTTGCCCTAACTTGGCTTTCAACTAAGGATGGGCAATGTGGTGAAAATAAGAGGTGCTCCGAATTGCCCGGCGTCGGGGCATACATACCATAAGGTCATTGTAGAACCATTGGAACCCCGCGAGCAAAAAATCTCCAACCTCTTAATCTTGTCACTGTGCCCTCACTTGGCTTTCAACTAAGGATGAGGAAAGTGGTAAAAATAAGAGGTGCTTCAATTGCCCGGGGTCGGGGCACACATACCACAAGGCCATTGTAGAACCATTGGTAGCCCGCGAGCAAAGAACTCCATCCTCTTAATCTTTACACTTTGCCCTCACTAGGCTTTCTACTAAAAAGGGCAAAGTGGTAAAAATAAGAGTTGCTCCAACTTGCCCGGGATCGGGGCATACATATCATAACGTCATTGTAGAACCATTGGAAGCCCGCGAGCAAAAAACTCCAAGCTCATAATCTTGCCACTTTGCCCTCACTTGTGATATGAACCCGTAGGAAGGGAATCCCTTGAACCCACAATCAATTTGAAAACGCACCCAAGAAAGCGAAAATCAAGTCAATGGATGGAGAATCTAGACCCGATGAAAACTCGTTTCAAGAACGTAGATTATATTAAAATCTAGACCCGATGAATAACCCGTCTCAAGAACCCAGATTACAAGGAGGAACGCCACAAAGGTTGTGATTTGCCTTTGATAAGTTCAAAAGTTCAATGAAGAACAAGAGGAGCAAACTCACTCACAAATAACATTCAAAATTGTCTAATCTCTCAAATGAGGCTACAATGAGTGTTTTAACCAAAACCCTATTGAAACCCTAACCCAAAATAAACCCTACTTCCAAAACTACCCTCGGATGAACAGTACCCGCGGCTACTGTACGGCGCTACAGTGATTCGGACGTGAACAGTGCCTAGCTACAGTAACTCTTGAAACCCTAGTTTCTAAAATGTAACTTTTCCAAATAAGCCCTTGGCCAAAGTACAAGGCCTTCCCAAAAACCCTAATTCATAATAAATAAGACATATGTGGGCCAAGTATCATCTAGCCCACTTATTCTAAATGAAATAAATCTTTTAACTAAATTAAAAGCTTCTAATAACAATAGGGCCTATCTCTATGTCTTGTCTTCCACTGCTTGAATCAAATGGATCATAACTGGTTCTCCTTCTTTCAAGCCCATATTGAATGTTGGGCTCTTGCTAGCTTCATTCCAAGTGGATTGGACCAATCCTTGCATTGCTTCCTTAATCTTCTTGGCTCTTGATCTTGTAATTGGTCCATCTGGAACTTGCAAATGATCTAGAAAACTAGGCCCACCTTGGTTCCCATCATTCCCCCTCTCCTCAAAAGGATTCGACCTCGAATCATCACCTACATCAAAAGGAGAAAGATCAGAAACATTGAACGTAGCTGAAACATTATACTCACCTGGAAGGTCTACTTTATATGCATTGTCATTAATTTTCTCAAGAATTTGGAAAGGTCCATCTCCTCGAGGATGCAGCTTGGTCCTTCTATGGGCGGGGAATCTTTCTTTGCGCATGTGAACCCAAACCCAATCTCCTGGTTCAAAGATGACACGACTTCGCCCTTTATTAGCTTGGGAAGCAACTCTTTCATTCTTTTGGGCAATTTGAAGCCGTACCCTCTCATGAAGTGACTTTACCATCTCTGCCTTCTTTTGTCCATCCAAATTACTCCTGCCATCAACAGGTAAAGGCGTCAAATCTAAAGGAGTAAGTGGATTAAAACCATAAACAATTTCAAAAGGAGAATAGGAAGTAGTAGTATGCAAGGCCCTATTATATGCAAACTCTATAAATGGCAAACAATCTTCCCAAGTTTTTAAATTCTTTTGAACAACAGTGCGTAAAAGCTGAGTTAAAGTCCTATTAACTACTTCAGTCTGACCATCAGTCTGCGGATGACAAGTTGTGGAAAATAAGAGCTTAGTACCCAATTTCCCCCACAACACCTTCCAAAAGTAGCTAAGGAATTTAACATCTCTATCAGAAACAATACTCCTAGGTACACCATGGAGTCGCACTATCTCCCTGAAAAACAAGTCAGCTATGTTTGTGGCATCATCTGTTTTATGGCATGGAATGAAATGGGCCATCTTACTAAATCTATCCACAACCACAAAAATAGAATCTCTACCCCTTTTTGTCCTAGGCAGCCCCAAAACAAAGTCCATAGATATGTCTACCCATGGCTCACTAGGAACAGTAAGGGTGTATACAACCCATGTGGCATAACCTTAGATTTGGCCTTTCTACATGTAATGCATCTGCCACAAATGCGGTTGACATCTCTCTTCATCTTAGGCCAAAAGAAATGTTCATGCAAAATATCTAAAGTCTTCTTGACACCAAAGTGTCCCATTAATCCTCCACCATGTGCCTCACGCACCAACAACTCACGCATAGAACAATTTGGCACACAAAATTTGCTTTCCTTAAACAAATAACCATCATGTTTGTAAAACTTACCGAATGCCGCCTTATCACATGCCTTATACACCTCAGAAAAGTCAGTATCATCAACATACATGTCTTTCACATATTCAAACCCAAGCATTTTAGCACTCATAGAAGTAAGAAGTACATACCTTCGGGATAAAGCATCAGCAACAATGTTTTCCTTACCTTGCTTGTAACGGATGACATATGGAAGGTCTCAATGTATTCCATCCATCTAGCATGCCTTTTATTCAACTTACCTTGACCCTTGAGATGCTTCAACGATTCATGATCGGTGTGGATCACAAATTCCCTAGGCCATAGATAATGCTGCCAAGTCTCTAATGCACGAACTAGAGCATAAAGCTCTTTGTCATAAGTAGGGTACTTCAGGGACGCCCCACTTAGCTTCTCACTGAAAAATGCTATGGGCCGCCTATCTTGCATCAAAACGGCTCCAATCCCTATTCCTGAGGCATCACATTCAATCTCAAAAGCTTTGTTAAAATCAGGTAATGCTAACACAGGTGCAGAGCACAACCTTTCTTTAATAGTGGTAAAAGCATTCTCTTGATCAACCCCCCAATGAAACCCAACATTCTTTTTAATTACTTCAGTGAGTGGTGCAGCAATGGTGCTAAAGTCTTTAACAAAACGCGATAAAAGCTAGCTAAGCCATGGAAGCTTCTTACCTCAGTGATGCTTTTTGGCGTTGGCCACTCCTTGATGGCCTTGACTTTCTCTTCATCCACCTCAATACCTTTTGTGCTAACAACATAACCAAGAAAAACAACTTTTTCCATGCAAAAGGTACATTTCTTGAAATTAGCATACAACTTTTCACATCTTAACACATCAAACACGTATCTCAAATGCTCAATATGTTCATTTAAGTCCTTGCTGTACACTAGGATATCATCAAAGTACACAACCACAAACTTTCCTATGAACGCATGTAAGACATGGTTCATTAATCTCATGAAAGTACTGGGCGCATTTGTAAGTCCAAATGGCATAACCAACCATTCATAAAGCCCATACTTAGTCTTAAAAGCCATTTTCCATTCATCACCCTCTTTCATTCTAATTTGATGGTACCCACTTTTAAGATCAATTTTACTGAAAATACATGAGCCATGCAATTCATCAAGCATATCATCTAATCTAGGAATGGGATGGCGATACTTTACCGTGATATTGTTGACCGCCCCTGCAATCAACGCACATCCTCCACGTCCCATCCTTCTTTGGCACTAGTAGCACTGGTACTGCACATGGGCTCATGCTCTCCCTCACGTACCCCTTGCTCATCAAATCCTCTACTTGCCTCTGAAGCTCCTTTGTCTCCTCTGGATTACTCCTATAGGCTGGTCGGTTTGGAATAGCAGCTCCGGGCACAAAATCAATCTGGTGCTCAATGCCTCTAATGGGTGGCAACTCATTAGGCATCTCCTCTGGGATACATCCTCAAACTCCTGCAACATAGAAACAGCCAAACTAGGAAGAGACTGGTTAGTTTCATCAACATTAAGATAAGATTCTTTATAGACAAGAAAAATCATAGGGCGATCTGCGAAGAAAGCCCTCTTAACCTCACTCTCTCTTGCATAGAAACTCACTTTTGTCTTTCCTTTTCTCTCAGCAGACTCTCTTTCTTTTTTCTCTCGTGCTCCACTCTTTTTTCTTTACTCCCAACCACCCTCCGACTTTCTTTTTCACTCTTTCTTTTGTGCTCATTTTCACACTCTCACTCTTTCTTTTTTGCTCAATCTCTTTTTCACTCTTTCTTTTTTGATCACTCTCATTTCACTCTTTCTTTTTTGATCACTCTCATTTTCACTCTTTCTTTTTTGAGCAACCTCACTTTTCAGTTTCAATTGGTCCTCATAGACCTGACTTGGAGTTAAAGGAGCAAGCTTGATTGTTTTGCCTCCATTACAAAAGATGTGCATGTTCTTGAACCCATCATGTGTCACCCTCCTATCATACTGCCACGGCCTCCCAACAAAATATGGCCAGCATGCATAGGCACAACATCACAAAGCACCTTATCCTGATATTTCCCATTGAAAAAGTAACTAACACTTGTCTATCCACCCTAACCTCCCACAATCATTCAACCACTGCAATTTGTATGGTCTAGAGTGTTTTAAGTTGGTAGATTCAGTTTCTCAACCAAAGTAGTGCTAGCCACATTAGTACAACTCCCCCATCAATGATCAAACTACATACCTTATTGTTGACATGGCATCTAGTATGGAAATGTTCTCTCTCTGTTGCTCTGCATCATCCACCTTAATGTGTGTATTGAGAGCACGCCTGGCAACAAGAGACTCACCTGTGACGGGGTATACCACTCCATCATCATCACTAGCATCAACCAACTCGGCATGGCTCCTCATCACTATCATCCTCACTCTCAGTCATCACCTCCCCATTGTCACGATAATAATCATCACCCGCCTGTTTGGACATTGAGAAGCAATGTGCCCTGAACCCAAACACTTAAAGCATTTAATATCTCTATTCCGTGAAGGTTGAGATTCTACCTTTGGGTTTGTTGCTAGTTCCTCATCTTTTTCCTTAGGTGGTTCGGTATTTCTCTTTTGCTAAACTCCATCATTCTTATCCCACTTTGATTTCCAAGGAGTGCTAGAGACTAAATTGTACCTTGCTGCCCCTTTTCTCTTTAACTGCCTCTCCACCTTCATAGCCATGTGAACCATGTCCTCATCCACATAATGTTGCAATTCAATACATTGGCTATGTCCCTATTCAAACCACTCAAAAATCTAGCCATGGTGGCCTCCCGGTCCTCCTCTACATTAGCCCGTATCATAGCGCCACCTCCATCTCCTTATGGTAATCCTCCACACTCCTAGACCCTGTGTAAGATTTTGGAGCTTTTGGTAAAGATCCCTATAGTAGTGGCTAGGTACAAATCTTCGTCTCATGAGAGCTTTCAACTCTCCCCACGTCTCTACTGGCCTCTCATAATTCCTCCTCCTATTGGTTACTAATTGATCCCACCAAATAATAGTAGTTAGTGAACTCAAATTACCGCCAATTTTACTTTTTTCTCCTCGAGTAATTATGACAATCAAATACCAACTCTATTTTTTTCTCCCAATCTAGATAAACCTCCGGAGTCAGTTCTACCATGGAAAGATGGTATTTTCATTTTGATGCTTCCAAGGTCTCTATCTATACCATCCCGACCCCCTAGGTTCCCCTCAGTCGTCTTTCACGCCTA
>JARVXP010000456.1:0-99341 GCA_029856935.1 Cyclocarya paliurus
ACCACTTTGCCCTTTGTAGGAAAAGAGGGCAAAGTGGCAAAGTTAAGAGGTTGGAGTTTTGCTTGATCTTCCCATGGTACTAATTGACCTTTGGTTGTATGCCCGACCCCCATCTTTGGAAACCTCTATTTAAGCAAAGTGGCAAAGTTAAGAGGTTGGAGTTTTTATCTCTTGGGGTACTGGTAATGACCTTATGGTATGTATGCCCCGACCCCGCAGTTCGGAGCCCCACTTATTTTTACCACTTTGCCCTTGTTTTGTTTAAAGCCAAGTGAGGGCAAAGTGGCAAAGTGAAGAGGTGGGAGTTTTTTGCTCGTGGGCATCCCTTGGTACTACAATGACCTTATGGTATGTATGCCCCGACCCGGGCAATTCGGAGCACCTCTTATTTTTACCACTTTGCCCTTGCTTTGTAGAAAGCCAAGTGAGGGCAAAGTGGCAAAGTTAAGAGGTTGGAGTTTTTTGCTCGCGGGCTTCCCATGGTACTACAATGACCTTATGGTATGTATGCCCCGACCCCGGGCAATTCGGAGCACCTCTTATTTTTACCACTTTGCCCTTGCTTTGTAGAAAGCCAAGTGAGGGCAAAGTGGCAAAGTTAAGAGGTTGGAGTTTTTTGCTCGCGGGCTTCCCATGGTACTACAATGACCTTATGGTATGTATGCCCCGACCCCGGGCAATTCGGAGCACCTCTTATTTTTACCACTTTGCCCTTGCTTTGTAGAAAGCCAAGTGAGGGCAAAGTGGCAAAGTTAAGAGGTTGGAGTTTTTTGCTCAGGGGCTTCCCATGGTACTACAATGACCTTATGGTATGTATGCCCCGACCCCGGGCAATTCGGAGCACCTCTTATTTTTACCACTTTGCCCTTGCTTTGTAGAAAGCCAAGTGAGGGCAAAGTGGCAAAGTTAAGAGGTTGGAGTTTTTTGCTCGCGGGCTTCCCATGGTACTACAATGACCTTATGGTATGTATGCCCCGACCCCGGGCAATTCGGAGCACCTCTTATTTTTACCACTTTGCCCTTGCTTTGTAGAAAGCCAAGTGAGGGCAAAGTGGCAAAGTTAAGAGGTTGGAGTTTTTTGCTCGCGGGCTTCCCATGGTACTACAATGACCTTATGGTATGTATGCCCCGACCCCGGGCAATTCGGAGCACCTCTTATTTTTACCACTTTGCCCTTGCTTTGTAGAAAGCCAAGTGAGGGCAAAGTGGCAAAGTTAAGAGGTTGGAGTTTTTTGCTCGCGGGCTTCCCATGGTACTACAATGACCTTATGGTATGTATGCCCCGACCCCGGGCAATTCGGAGCACCTCTTATTTTTACCACTTTGCCCTTGCTTTGTAGAAAGCCAAGTGAGGGCAAAGTGGCAAAGTTAAGAGGTTGGAGTTTTTTGCTCGCGGGCTTCCCATGGTACTACAATGACCTTATGGTATGTATGCCCCGACCCCGGGCAATTCGGAGCACCTCTTATTTTTACCACTTTGCCCTTGCTTTGTAGAAAGCCAAGTGAGGGCAAAGTGGCAAAGTTAAGAGGTTGGAGTTTTTTGCTCGCGGGCTTCCCATGGTACTACAATGACCTTATGGTATGTATGCCCCGACCCCGGGCAATTCGGAGCACCTCTTATTTTTACCACTTTGCCCTTGCTTTGTAGAAAGCCAAGTGAGGGCAAAGTGGCAAAGTTAAGAGGTTGGAGTTTTTTGCTCGCGGGCTTCCCATGGTACTACAATGACCTTATGGTATGTATGCCCCGACCCCGGGCAATTCGGAGCACCTCTTATTTTTACCACTTTGCCCTTGCTTTGTAGAAAGCCAAGTGAGGGCAAAGTGGCAAAGTTAAGAGGTTGGAGTTTTTTGCTCGCGGGCTTCCCATGGTACTACAATGACCTTATGGTATGTATGCCCCGACCCCGGGCAATTCGGAGCACCTCTTATTTTTACCACTTTGCCCTTGCTTTGTAGAAAGCCAAGTGAGGGCAAAGTGGCAAAGTTAAGAGGTTGGAGTTTTTTGCTCGCGGGCTTCCCATGGTACTACAATGACCTTATGGTATGTATGCCCCGACCCCGGGCAATTCGGAGCACCTCTTATTTTTACCACTTTGCCCTTGCTTTGTAGAAAGCCAAGTGAGGGCAAAGTGGCAAAGTTAAGAGGTTGGAGTTTTTTGCTCGCGGGCTTCCCATGGTACTACAATGACCTTATGGTATGTATGCCCCGACCCCGGGCAATTCGGAGCACCTCTTATTTTTACCACTTTGCCCTTGCTTTGTAGAAAGCCAAGTGAGGGCAAAGTGGCAAAGTTAAGAGGTTGGAGTTTTTTGCTCGCGGGCTTCCCATGGTACTACAATGACCTTATGGTATGTATGCCCCGACCCCGGGCAATTCGGAGCACCTCTTATTTTTACCACTTTGCCCTTGCTTTGTAGAAAGCCAAGTGAGGGCAAAGTGGCAAAGTTAAGAGGTTGGAGTTTTTTGCTCGCGGGCTTCCCATGGTACTACAATGACCTTATGGTATGTATGCCCCGACCCCGGGCAATTCGGAGCACCTCTTATTTTTACCACTTTGCCCTTGCTTTGTAGAAAGCCAAGTGAGGGCAAAGTGGCAAAGTTAAGAGGTTGGAGTTTTTTGCTCGCGGGCTTCCCATGGTACTACAATGACCTTATGGTATGTATGCCCCGACCCCGGGCAATTCGGAGCACCTCTTATTTTTACCACTTTGCCCTTGCTTTGTAGAAAGCCAAGTGAGGGCAAAGTGGCAAAGTTAAGAGGTTGGAGTTTTTTGCTCGCGGGCTTCCCATGGTACTACAATGACCTTATGGTATGTATGCCCCGACCCCGGGCAATTCGGAGCACCTCTTATTTTTACCACTTTGCCCTTGCTTTGTAGAAAGCCAAGTGAGGGCAAAGTGGCAAAGTTAAGAGGTTGGAGTTTTTTGCTCGCGGGCTTCCCATGGTACTACAATGACCTTATGGTATGTATGCCCCGACCCCGGGCAATTCGGAGCACCTCTTATTTTTACCACTTTGCCCTTGCTTTGTAGAAAGCCAAGTGAGGGCAAAGTGGCAAAGTTAAGAGGTTGGAGTTTTTTGCTCGCGGGCTTCCCATGGTACTACAATGACCTTATGGTATGTATGCCCCGACCCCGGGCAATTCGGAGCACCTCTTATTTTTACCACTTTGCCCTTGCTTTGTAGAAAGCCAAGTGAGGGCAAAGTGGCAAAGTTAAGAGGTTGGAGTTTTTTGCTCGCGGGCTTCCCATGGTACTACAATGACCTTATGGTATGTATGCCCCGACCCCGGCAATTCGGAGCACCTCTTATTTTTACCACTTTGCCCTTGCTTTGTAGAAAGCCAAGTGAGGGCAAAGTGGCAAAGTTAAGAGGTTGGAGTTTTTTGCTCGCGGGCTTCCCATGGTACTACAATGACCTTATGGTATGTATGCCCCGACCCCGGGCAATTCGGAGCACCTCTTATTTTTACCACTTTGCCCTTGCTTTGTAGAAAGCCAAGTGAGGGCAAAGTGGCAAAGTTAAGAGGTTGGAGTTTTTTGCTCGCGGGCTTCCCATGGTACTACAATGACCTTATGGTATGTATGCCCCGACCCCGGGCAATTCGGAGCACCTCTTATTTTTACCACTTTGCCCTTGCTTTGTAGAAAGCCAAGTGAGGGCAAAGTGGCAAAGTTAAGAGGTTGGAGTTTTTTGCTCGCGGGCTTCCCATGGTACTACAATGACCTTATGGTATGTATGCCCCGACCCCGGGCAATTCGGAGCACCTCTTATTTTTACCACTTTGCCCTTGCTTTGTAGAAAGCCAAGTGAGGGCAAAGTGGCAAAGTTAAGAGGTTGGAGTTTTTTGCTCGCGGGCTTCCCATGGTACTACAATGACCTTATGGTATGTATGCCCCGACCCCGGGCAATTCGGAGCACCTCTTATTTTTACCACTTTGCCCTTGCTTTGTAGAAAGCCAAGTGAGGGCAAAGTGGCAAAGTTAAGAGGTTGGAGTTTTTTGCTCGCGGGCTTCCCATGGTACTACAATGACCTTATGGTATGTATGCCCCGACCCCGGGCAATTCGGAGCACCTCTTATTTTTACCACTTTGCCCTTGCTTTGTAGAAAGCCAAGTGAGGGCAAAGTGGCAAAGTTAAGAGGTTGGAGTTTTTTGCTCGCGGGCTTCCCATGGTACTACAATGACCTTATGGTATGTATGCCCCGACCCCGGGCAATTCGGAGCACCTCTTATTTTTACCACTTTGCCCTTGCTTTGTAGAAAGCCAAGTGAGGGCAAAGTGGCAAAGTTAAGAGGTTGGAGTTTTTTGCTCGCGGGCTTCCCATGGTACTACAATGACCTTATGGTATGTATGCCCCGACCCCGGGCAATTCGGAGCACCTCTTATTTTTACCACTTTGCCCTTGCTTTGTAGAAAGCCAAGTGAGGGCAAAGTGGCAAAGTTAAGAGGTTGGAGTTTTTTGCTCGCGGGCTTCCCATGGTACTACAATGACCTTATGGTATGTATGCCCCGACCCCGGGCAATTCGGAGCACCTCTTATTTTTACCACTTTGCCCTTGCTTTGTAGAAAGCCAAGTGAGGGCAAAGTGGCAAAGTTAAGAGGTTGGAGTTTTTTGCTCGCGGGCTTCCCATGGTACTACAATGACCTTATGGTATGTATGCCCCGACCCCGGGCAATTCGGAGCACCTCTTATTTTTACCACTTTGCCCTTGCTTTGTAGAAAGCCAAGTGAGGGCAAAGTGGCAAAGTTAAGAGGTTGGAGTTTTTTGCTCGCGGGCTTCCCATGGTACTACAATGACCTTATGGTATGTATGCCCCGACCCCGGGCAATTCGGAGCACCTCTTATTTTTACCACTTTGCCCTTGCTTTGTAGAAAGCCAAGTGAGGGCAAAGTGGCAAAGTTAAGAGGTTGGAGTTTTTTGCTCGCGGGCTTCCCATGGTACTACAATGACCTTATGGTATGTATGCCCCGACCCCGGGCAATTCGGAGCACCTCTTATTTTTACCACTTTGCCCTTGCTTTGTAGAAAGCCAAGTGAGGGCAAAGTGGCAAAGTTAAGAGGTTGGAGTTTTTTGCTCGCGGGCTTCCCATGGTACTACAATGACCTTATGGTATGTATGCCCCGACCCCGGCAATTCGGAGCACCTCTTATTTTTACCACTTTGCCCTTGCTTTGTAGAAAGCCAAGTGAGGGCAAAGTGGCAAAGTTAAGAGGTTGGAGTTTTTTGCTCGCGGGCTTCCCATGGTACTACAATGACCTTATGGTATGTATGCCCCGACCCCGGGCAATTCGGAGCACCTCTTATTTTTACCACTTTGCCCTTGCTTTGTAGAAAGCCAAGTGAGGGCAAAGTGGCAAAGTTAAGAGGTTGGAGTTTTTTGCTCGCGGGCTTCCCATGGTACTACAATGACCTTATGGTATGTATGCCCCGACCCCGGGCAATTCGGAGCACCTCTTATTTTTACCACTTTGCCCTTGCTTTGTAGAAAGCCAAGTGAGGGCAAAGTGGCAAAGTTAAGAGGTTGGAGTTTTTTGCTCGCGGGCTTCCCATGGTACTACAATGACCTTATGGTATGTATGCCCCGACCCCGGGCAATTCGGAGCACCTCTTATTTTTACCACTTTGCCCTTGCTTTGTAGAAAGCCAAGTGAGGGCAAAGTGGCAAAGTTAAGAGGTTGGAGTTTTTTGCTCGCGGGCTTCCCATGGTACTACAATGACCTTATGGTATGTATGCCCCGACCCCGGGCAATTCGGAGCACCTCTTATTTTTACCACTTTGCCCTTGCTTTGTAGAAAGCCAAGTGAGGGCAAAGTGGCAAAGTTAAGAGGTTGGAGTTTTTTGCTCGCGGGCTTCCCATGGTACTACAATGACCTTATGGTATGTATGCCCCGACCCCGGGCAATTCGGAGCACCTCTTATTTTTACCACTTTGCCCTTGCTTTGTAGAAAGCCAAGTGAGGGCAAAGTGGCAAAGTTAAGAGGTTGGAGTTTTTTGCTCGCGGGCTTCCCATGGTACTACAATGACCTTATGGTATGTATGCCCCGACCCCGGGCAATTCGGAGCACCTCTTATTTTTACCACTTTGCCCTTGCTTTGTAGAAAGCCAAGTGAGGGCAAAGTGGCAAAGTTAAGAGGTTGGAGTTTTTTGCTCGCGGGCTTCCCATGGTACTACAATGACCTTATGGTATGTATGCCCCGACCCCGGGCAATTCGGAGCACCTCTTATTTTTACCACTTTGCCCTTGCTTTGTAGAAAGCCAAGTGAGGGCAAAGTGGCAAAGTTAAGAGGTTGGAGTTTTTTGCTCGCGGGCTTCCCATGGTACTACAATGACCTTATGGTATGTATGCCCCGACCCCGGGCAATTCGGAGCACCTCTTATTTTTACCACTTTGCCCTTGCTTTGTAGAAAGCCAAGTGAGGGCAAAGTGGCAAAGTTAAGAGGTTGGAGTTTTTTGCTCGCGGGCTTCCCATGGTACTACAATGACCTTATGGTATGTATGCCCCGACCCCGGGCAATTCGGAGCACCTCTTATTTTTACCACTTTGCCCTTGCTTTGTAGAAAGCCAAGTGAGGGCAAAGTGGCAAAGTTAAGAGGTTGGAGTTTTTTGCTCGCGGGCTTCCCATGGTACTACAATGACCTTATGGTATGTATGCCCCGACCCCGGGCAATTCGGAGCACCTCTTATTTTTACCACTTTGCCCTTGCTTTGTAGAAAGCCAAGTGAGGGCAAAGTGGCAAAGTTAAGAGGTTGGAGTTTTTTGCTCGCAGGCTTCCCATGGTACTACAATGACCTTATGGTATGTATGCCCCGACCACGGCAATTCGGAGCACCTCTTATTTTTACCACTTTGCCCTTGCTTTGTAGAAAGCCAAGTGAGGGCAAAGTGGCAAAGTTAAGAGGTTGGAGTTTTTTGCTCGCGGGCTTCCCATGGTACTACAATGACCTTATGGTATGTATGCCCCGACCCCGGGCAATTCGGAGCACCTCTTATTTTTACCACTTTGCCCTTGCTTTGTAGAAAGCCAAGTGAGGGCAAAGTGGCAAAGTTAAGAGGTTGGAGTTTTTTGCTCGCGGGCTTCCCATGGTACTACAATGACCTTATGGTATGTATGCCCCGACCCCGGGCAATTCGGAGCACCTCTTATTTTTACCACTTTGCCCTTGCTTTGTAGAAAGCCAAGTGAGGGCAAAGTGGCAAAGTTAAGAGGTTGGAGTTTTTTGCTCGCGGGCTTCCCATGGTACTACAATGACCTTATGGTATGTATGCCCCGACCCCGGGCAATTCGGAGCACCTCTTATTTTTACCACTTTGCCCTTGCTTTGTAGAAAGCCAAGTGAGGGCAAAGTGGCAAAGTTAAGAGGTTGGAGTTTTTTGCTCGCGGGCTTCCCATGGTACTACAATGACCTTATGGTATGTATGCCCCGACCCCGGGCAATTCGGAGCACCTCTTATTTTTACCACTTTGCCCTTGCTTTGTAGAAAGCCAAGTGAGGGCAAAGTGGCAAAGTTAAGAGGTTGGAGTTTTTTGCTCGCGGGCTTCCCATGGTACTACAATGACCTTATGGTATGTATGCCCCGACCCCGGGCAATTCGGAGCACCTCTTATTTTTACCACTTTGCCCTTGCTTTGTAGAAAGCCAAGTGAGGGCAAAGTGGCAAAGTTAAGAGGTTGGAGTTTTTTGCTCGCGGGCTTCCCATGGTACTACAATGACCTTATGGTATGTATGCCCCGACCCCGGGCAATTCGGAGCACCTCTTATTTTTACCACTTTGCCCTTGCTTTGTAGAAAGCCAAGTGAGGGCAAAGTGGCAAAGTTAAGAGGTTGGAGTTTTTTGCTCGCGGGCTTCCCATGGTACTACAATGACCTTATGGTATGTATGCCCCGACCCCGGGCAATTCGGAGCACCTCTTATTTTTACCACTTTGCCCTTGCTTTGTAGAAAGCCAAGTGAGGGCAAAGTGGCAAAGTTAAGAGGTTGGAGTTTTTTGCTCGCGGGCTTCCCATGGTACTACAATGACCTTATGGTATGTATGCCCCGACCCCGGGCAATTCGGAGCACCTCTTATTTTTACCACTTTGCCCTTGCTTTGTAGAAAGCCAAGTGAGGGCAAAGTGGCAAAGTTAAGAGGTTGGAGTTTTTTGCTCGCGGGCTTCCCATGGTACTACAATGACCTTATGGTATGTATGCCCCGACCCCGGGCAATTCGGAGCACCTCTTATTTTTACCACTTTGCCCTTGCTTTGTAGAAAGCCAAGTGAGGGCAAAGTGGCAAAGTTAAGAGGTTGGAGTTTTTTGCTCGCGGGCTTCCCATGGTACTACAATGACCTTATGGTATGTATGCCCCGACCCCGGGCAATTCGGAGCACCTCTTATTTTTACCACTTTGCCCTTGCTTTGTAGAAAGCCAAGTGAGGGCAAAGTGGCAAAGTTAAGAGGTTGGAGTTTTTTGCTCGCGGGCTTCCCATGGTACTACAATGACCTTATGGTATGTATGCCCCGACCCCGGGCAATTCGGAGCACCTCTTATTTTTACCACTTTGCCCTTGCTTTGTAGAAAGCCAAGTGAGGGCAAAGTGGCAAAGTTAAGAGGTTGGAGTTTTTTGCTCGCGGGCTTCCCATGGTACTACAATGACCTTATGGTATGTATGCCCCGACCCCGGGCAATTCGGAGCACCTCTTATTTTTACCACTTTGCCCTTGCTTTGTAGAAAGCCAAGTGAGGGCAAAGTGGCAAAGTTAAGAGGTTGGAGTTTTTTGCTCGCGGGCTTCCCATGGTACTACAATGACCTTATGGTATGTATGCCCCGACCCCGGGCAATTCGGAGCACCTCTTATTTTTACCACTTTGCCCTTGCTTTGTAGAAAGCCAAGTGAGGGCAAAGTGGCAAAGTTAAGAGGTTGGAGTTTTTTGCTCGCGGGCTTCCCATGGTACTACAATGACCTTATGGTATGTATGCCCCGACCCCGGGCAATTCGGAGCACCTCTTATTTTTACCACTTTGCCCTTGCTTTGTAGAAAGCCAAGTGAGGGCAAAGTGGCAAAGTTAAGAGGTTGGAGTTTTTTGCTCGCGGGCTTCCCATGGTACTACAATGACCTTATGGTATGTATGCCCCGACCCCGGGCAATTCGGAGCACCTCTTATTTTTACCACTTTGCCCTTGCTTTGTAGAAAGCCAAGTGAGGGCAAAGTGGCAAAGTTAAGAGGTTGGAGTTTTTTGCTCGCGGGCTTCCCATGGTACTACAATGACCTTATGGTATGTATGCCCCGACCCCGGGCAATTCGGAGCACCTCTTATTTTTACCACTTTGCCCTTGCTTTGTAGAAAGCCAAGTGAGGGCAAAGTGGCAAAGTTAAGAGGTTGGAGTTTTTTGCTCGCGGGCTTCCCATGGTACTACAATGACCTTATGGTATGTATGCCCCGACCCCGGGCAATTCGGAGCACCTCTTATTTTTACCACTTTGCCCTTGCTTTGTAGAAAGCCAAGTGAGGGCAAAGTGGCAAAGTTAAGAGGTTGGAGTTTTTTGCTCGCGGGCTTCCCATGGTACTACAATGACCTTATGGTATGTATGCCCCGACCCCGGGCAATTCGGAGCACCTCTTATTTTTACCACTTTGCCCTTGCTTTGTAGAAAGCCAAGTGAGGGCAAAGTGGCAAAGTTAAGAGGTTGGAGTTTTTTGCTCGCGGGCTTCCCATGGTACTACAATGACCTTATGGTATGTATGCCCCGACCCCGGGCAATTCGGAGCACCTCTTATTTTTACCACTTTGCCCTTGCTTTGTAGAAAGCCAAGTGAGGGCAAAGTGGCAAAGTTAAGAGGTTGGAGTTTTTTGCTCGCGGGCTTCCCATGGTACTACAATGACCTTATGGTATGTATGCCCCGACCCCGGGCAATTCGGAGCACCTCTTATTTTTACCACTTTGCCCTTGCTTTGTAGAAAGCCAAGTGAGGGCAAAGTGGCAAAGTTAAGAGGTTGGAGTTTTTTGCTCGCGGGCTTCCCATGGTACTACAATGACCTTATGGTATGTATGCCCCGACCCCGGGCAATTCGGAGCACCTCTTATTTTTACCACTTTGCCCTTGCTTTGTAGAAAGCCAAGTGAGGGCAAAGTGGCAAAGTTAAGAGGTTGGAGTTTTTTGCTCGCGGGCTTCCCATGGTACTACAATGACCTTATGGTATGTATGCCCCGACCCCGGGCAATTCGGAGCACCTCTTATTTTTACCACTTTGCCCTTGCTTTGTAGAAAGCCAAGTGAGGGCAAAGTGGCAAAGTTAAGAGGTTGGAGTTTTTTGCTCGCGGGCTTCCCATGGTACTACAATGACCTTATGGTATGTATGCCCCGACCCCGGGCAATTCGGAGCACCTCTTATTTTTACCACTTTGCCCTTGCTTTGTAGAAAGCCAAGTGAGGGCAAAGTGGCAAAGTTAAGAGGTTGGAGTTTTTTGCTCGCGGGCTTCCCATGGTACTACAATGACCTTATGGTATGTATGCCCCGACCCCGGGCAATTCGGAGCACCTCTTATTTTTACCACTTTGCCCTTGCTTTGTAGAAAGCCAAGTGAGGGCAAAGTGGCAAAGTTAAGAGGTTGGAGTTTTTTGCTCGCGGGCTTCCCATGGTACTACAATGACCTTATGGTATGTATGCCCCGACCCCGGGCA
Organism: Cyclocarya paliurus; assembly: GCA_029856935.1. NCBI lineage: Eukaryota > Viridiplantae > Streptophyta > Magnoliopsida > Fagales > Juglandaceae > Cyclocarya > Cyclocarya paliurus. The sequence goes on from JARVXP010000456.1 coordinate 10,687, forward strand.
ATTCGGAGCACCTCTTATTTTTACCACTTTGCCCTTGCTTTGTAGAAAGCCAAGTGAGGGCAAAGTGGCAAAGTTAAGAGGTTGGAGTTTTTTGCTCGCGGGCTTCCCATGGTACTACAATGACCTTATGGTATGTATGCCCCGACCCCGGGCAATTCGGAGCACCTCTTATTTTTACCACTTTGCCCTTGCTTTGTAGAAAGCCAAGTGAGGGCAAAGTGGCAAAGTTAAGAGGTTGGAGTTTTTTGCTCGCGGGCTTCCCATGGTACTACAATGACCTTATGGTATGTATGCCCCGACCCCGGGCAATTCGGAGCACCTCTTATTTTTACCACTTTGCCCTTGCTTTGTAGAAAGCCAAGTGAGGGCAAAGTGGCAAAGTTAAGAGGTTGGAGTTTTTTGCTCGCGGGCTTCCCATGGTACTACAATGACCTTATGGTATGTATGCCCCGACCCCGGGCAATTCGGAGCACCTCTTATTTTTACCACTTTGCCCTTGCTTTGTAGAAAGCCAAGTGAGGGCAAAGTGGCAAAGTTAAGAGGTTGGAGTTTTTTGCTCGCGGGCTTCCCATGGTACTACAATGACCTTATGGTATGTATGCCCCGACCCCGGGCAATTCGGAGCACCTCTTATTTTTACCACTTTGCCCTTGCTTTGTAGAAAGCCAAGTGAGGGCAAAGTGGCAAAGTTAAGAGGTTGGAGTTTTTTGCTCGCGGGCTTCCCATGGTACTACAATGACCTTATGGTATGTATGCCCCGACCCCGGGCAATTCGGAGCACCTCTTATTTTTACCACTTTGCCCTTGCTTTGTAGAAAGCCAAGTGAGGGCAAAGTGGCAAAGTTAAGAGGTTGGAGTTTTTTGCTCGCGGGCTTCCCATGGTACTACAATGACCTTATGGTATGTATGCCCCGACCCCGGGCAATTCGGAGCACCTCTTATTTTTACCACTTTGCCCTTGCTTTGTGAAAGCCAAGTGAGGGCAAAGTGGCAAAGTTAAGAGGTTGGAGTTTTTTGCTCGCGGGCTTCCCATGGTACTACAATGACCTTATGGTATGTATGCCCCGACCCCGGGCAATTCGGAGCACCTCTTATTTTTACCACTTTGCCCTTGCTTTGTAGAAAGCCAAGTGAGGGCAAAGTGGCAAAGTTAAGAGGTTGGAGTTTTTTGCTCGCGGGCTTCCCATGGTACTACAATGACCTTATGGTATGTATGCCCCGACCCCGGGCAATTCGGAGCACCTCTTATTTTTAGCACTTTGCCCTTGCTTTGTAGAAAGCCAAGTGAGGGCAAAGTGGCAAAGTTAAGAGGTTGGAGTTTTTTGCTCGCGGGCTTCCCATGGTACTACAATGACCTTATGGTATGTATGCCCCGACCCCGGGCAATTCGGAGCACCTCTTATTTTTACCACTTTGCCCTTGCTTTGTAGAAAGCCAAGTGAGGGCAAAGTGGCAAAGTTAAGAGGTTGGAGTTTTTTGCTCGCGGGCTTCCCATGGTACTACAATGACCTTATGGTATGTATGCCCCGACCCCGGGCAATTCGGAGCACCTCTTATTTTTACCACTTTGCCCTTGCTTTGTAGAAAGCCAAGTGAGGGCAAAGTGGCAAAGTTAAGAGGTTGGAGTTTTTTGCTCGCGGGCTTCCCATGGTACTACAATGACCTTATGGTATGTATGCCCCGACCCCGGGCAATTCGGAGCACCTCTTATTTTTACCACTTTGCCCTTGCTTTGTGAAAGCCAAGTGAGGGCAAAGTGGCAAAGTTAAGAGGTTGGAGTTTTTTGCTCGCGGGCTTCCCATGGTACTACAATGACCTTATGGTATGTATGCCCCGACCCCGGGCAATTCGGAGCACCTCTTATTTTTACCACTTTGCCCTTGCTTTGTAGAAAGCCAAGTGAGGGCAAAGTGGCAAAGTTAAGAGGTTGGAGTTTTTTGCTCGCGGGCTTCCCATGGTACTACAATGACCTTATGGTATGTATGCCCCGACCCCGGGCAATTCGGAGCACCTCTTATTTTTACCACTTTGCCCTTGCTTTGTAGAAAGCCAAGTGAGGGCAAAGTGGCAAAGTTAAGAGGTTGGAGTTTTTTGCTCGCGGGCTTCCCATGGTACTACAATGACCTTATGGTATGTATGCCCCGACCCCGGGCAATTCGGAGCACCTCTTATTTTTACCACTTTGCCCTTGCTTTGTAAAGCCAAGTGAGGGCAAAGTGGCAAAGTTAAGAGGTTGGAGTTTTTTGCTCGCGGGCTTCCCATGGTACTACAATGACCTTATGGTATGTATGCCCCGACCCCGGGCAATTCGGAGCACCTCTTATTTTTACCACTTTGCCCTTGCTTTGTAGAAAGCCAAGTGAGGGCAAAGTGGCAAAGTTAAGAGGTTGGAGTTTTTTGCTCGCGGGCTTCCCATGGTACTACAATGACCTTATGGTATGTATGCCCCGACCCCGGGCAATTCGGAGCACCTCTTATTTTTACCACTTTGCCCTTGCTTTGTAGAAAGCCAAGTGAGGGCAAAGTGGCAAAGTTAAGAGGTTGGAGTTTTTTGCTCGCGGGCTTCCCATGGTACTACAATGACCTTATGGTATGTATGCCCCGACCCCGGGCAATTCGGAGCACCTCTTATTTTTACCACTTTGCCCTTGCTTTGTGAAAGCCAAGTGAGGGCAAAGTGGCAAAGTTAAGAGGTTGGAGTTTTTTGCTCGCGGGCTTCCCATGGTACTACAATGACCTTATGGTATGTATGCCCCGACCCCGGGCAATTCGGAGCACCTCTTATTTTTACCACTTTGCCCTTGCTTTGTAGAAAGCCAAGTGAGGGCAAAGTGGCAAAGTTAAGAGGTTGGAGTTTTTTGCTCGCGGGCTTCCCATGGTACTACAATGACCTTATGGTATGTATGCCCCGACCCCGGGCAATTCGGAGCACCTCTTATTTTTACCACTTTGCCCTTGCTTTGTGAAAGCCAAGTGAGGGCAAAGTGGCAAAGTTAAGAGGTTGGAGTTTTTTGCTCGCGGGCTTCCCATGGTACTACAATGACCTTATGGTATGTATGCCCCGACCCCGGGCAATTCGGAGCACCTCTTATTTTTACCACTTTGCCCTTGCTTTGTGAAAGCCAAGTGAGGGCAAAGTGGCAAAGTTAAGAGGTTGGAGTTTTTTGCTCGCGGGCTTCCCATGGTACTACAATGACCTTATGGTATGTATGCCCCGACCCCGGGCAATTCGGAGCACCTCTTATTTTTACCACTTTGCCCTTGCTTTGTAGAAAGCCAAGTGAGGGCAAAGTGGCAAAGTTAAGAGGTTGGAGTTTTTTGCTCGCGGGCTTCCCATGGTACTACAATGACCTTATGGTATGTATGCCCCGACCCCGGGCAATTCGGAGCACCTCTTATTTTTACCACTTTGCCCTTGCTTTGTAGAAAGCCAAGTGAGGGCAAAGTGGCAAAGTTAAGAGGTTGGAGTTTTTTGCTCGCGGGCTTCCCATGGTACTACAATGACCTTATGGTATGTATGCCCCGACCCCGGGCAATTCGGAGCACCTCTTATTTTTACCACTTTGCCCTTGCTTTGTAGAAAGCCAAGTGAGGGCAAAGTGGCAAAGTTAAGAGGTTGGAGTTTTTTGCTCGCGGGCTTCCCATGGTACTACAATGACCTTATGGTATGTATGCCCCGACCCCGGGCAATTCGGAGCACCTCTTATTTTTACCACTTTGCCCTTGCTTTGTAGAAAGCCAAGTGAGGGCAAAGTGGCAAAGTTAAGAGGTTGGAGTTTTTTGCTCGCGGGCTTCCCATGGTACTACAATGACCTTATGGTATGTATGCCCCGACCCCGGGCAATTCGGAGCACCTCTTATTTTTACCACTTTGCCCTTGCTTTGTAGAAAGCCAAGTGAGGGCAAAGTGGCAAAGTTAAGAGGTTGGAGTTTTTTGCTCGCGGGCTTCCCATGGTACTACAATGACCTTATGGTATGTATGCCCCGACCCCGGGCAATTCGGAGCACCTCTTATTTTTACCACTTTGCCCTTGCTTTGTAGAAAGCCAAGTGAGGGCAAAGTGGCAAAGTTAAGAGGTTGGAGTTTTTTGCTCGCGGGCTTCCCATGGTACTACAATGACCTTATGGTATGTATGCCCCGACCCCGGGCAATTCGGAGCACCTCTTATTTTTACCACTTTGCCCTTGCTTTGTAAAGCCAAGTGAGGGCAAAGTGGCAAAGTTAAGAGGTTGGAGTTTTTTGCTCGCGGGCTTCCCATGGTACTACAATGACCTTATGGTATGTATGCCCCGACCCCGGGCAATTCGGAGCACCTCTTATTTTTACCACTTTGCCCTTGCTTTGTAGAAAGCCAAGTGAGGGCAAAGTGGCAAAGTTAAGAGGTTGGAGTTTTTTGCTCGCGGGCTTCCCATGGTACTACAATGACCTTATGGTATGTATGCCCCGACCCCGGGCAATTCGGAGCACCTCTTATTTTTACCACTTTGCCCTTGCTTTGTAGAAAGCCAAGTGAGGGCAAAGTGGCAAAGTTAAGAGGTTGGAGTTTTTTGCTCGCGGGCTTCCCATGGTACTACAATGACCTTATGGTATGTATGCCCCGACCCCGGGCAATTCGGAGCACCTCTTATTTTTACCACTTTGCCCTTGCTTTGTAGAAAGCCAAGTGAGGGCAAAGTGGCAAAGTTAAGAGGTTGGAGTTTTTTGCTCGCGGGCTTCCCATGGTACTACAATGACCTTATGGTATGTATGCCCCGACCCCGGGCAATTCGGAGCACCTCTTATTTTTACCACTTTGCCCTTGCTTTGTAGAAAGCCAAGTGAGGGCAAAGTGGCAAAGTTAAGAGGTTGGAGTTTTTTGCTCGCGGGCTTCCCATGGTACTACAATGACCTTATGGTATGTATGCCCCGACCCCGGGCAATTCGGAGCACCTCTTATTTTTACCACTTTGCCCTTGCTTTGTGAAAGCCAAGTGAGGGCAAAGTGGCAAAGTTAAGAGGTTGGAGTTTTTTGCTCGCGGGCTTCCCATGGTACTACAATGACCTTATGGTATGTATGCCCCGACCCCGGGCAATTCGGAGCACCTCTTATTTTTACCACTTTGCCCTTGCTTTGTAGAAAGCCAAGTGAGGGCAAAGTGGCAAAGTTAAGAGGTTGGAGTTTTTTGCTCGCGGGCTTCCCATGGTACTACAATGACCTTATGGTATGTATGCCCCGACCCCGGGCAATTCGGAGCACCTCTTATTTTTACCACTTTGCCCTTGCTTTGTAGAAAGCCAAGTGAGGGCAAAGTGGCAAAGTTAAGAGGTTGGAGTTTTTTGCTCGCGGGCTTCCCATGGTACTACAATGACCTTATGGTATGTATGCCCCGACCCCGGGCAATTCGGAGCACCTCTTATTTTTACCACTTTGCCCTTGCTTTGTAGAAAGCCAAGTGAGGGCAAAGTGGCAAAGTTAAGAGGTTGGAGTTTTTTGCTCGCGGGCTTCCCATGGTACTACAATGACCTTATGGTATGTATGCCCCGACCCCGGGCAATTCGGAGCACCTCTTATTTTTACCACTTTGCCCTTGCTTTGTAGAAAGCCAAGTGAGGGCAAAGTGGCAAAGTTAAGAGGTTGGAGTTTTTTGCTCGCGGGCTTCCCATGGTACTACAATGACCTTATGGTATGTATGCCCCGACCCCGGGCAATTCGGAGCACCTCTTATTTTTACCACTTTGCCCTTGCTTTGTAGAAAGCCAAGTGAGGGCAAAGTGGCAAAGTTAAGAGGTTGGAGTTTTTTGCTCGCGGGCTTCCCATGGTACTACAATGACCTTATGGTATGTATGCCCCGACCCCGGGCAATTCGGAGCACCTCTTATTTTTACCACTTTGCCCTTGCTTTGTAGAAAGCCAAGTGAGGGCAAAGTGGCAAAGTTAAGAGGTTGGAGTTTTTTGCTCGCGGGCTTCCCATGGTACTACAATGACCTTATGGTATGTATGCCCCGACCCCGGGCAATTCGGAGCACCTCTTATTTTTACCACTTTGCCCTTGCTTTGTAGAAAGCCAAGTGAGGGCAAAGTGGCAAAGTTAAGAGGTTGGAGTTTTTTGCTCGCGGGCTTCCCATGGTACTACAATGACCTTATGGTATGTATGCCCCGACCCCGGGCAATTCGGAGCACCTCTTATTTTTACCACTTTGCCCTTGCTTTGTAGAAAGCCAAGTGAGGGCAAAGTGGCAAAGTTAAGAGGTTGGAGTTTTTTGCTCGCGGGCTTCCCATGGTACTACAATGACCTTATGGTATGTATGCCCCGACCCCGGGCAATTCGGAGCACCTCTTATTTTTACCACTTTGCCCTTGCTTTGTAGAAAGCCAAGTGAGGGCAAAGTGGCAAAGTTAAGAGGTTGGAGTTTTTTGCTCGCGGGCTTCCCATGGTACTACAATGACCTTATGGTATGTATGCCCCGACCCCGGGCAATTCGGAGCACCTCTTATTTTTACCACTTTGCCCTTGCTTTGTAAAGCCAAGTGAGGGCAAAGTGGCAAAGTTAAGAGGTTGGAGTTTTTTGCTCGCGGGCTTCCCATGGTACTACAATGACCTTATGGTATGTATGCCCCGACCCCGGGCAATTCGGAGCACCTCTTATTTTTACCACTTTGCCCTTGCTTTGTAGAAAGCCAAGTGAGGGCAAAGTGGCAAAGTTAAGAGGTTGGAGTTTTTTGCTCGCGGGCTTCCCATGGTACTACAATGACCTTATGGTATGTATGCCCCGACCCCGGGCAATTCGGAGCACCTCTTATTTTTACCACTTTGCCCTTGCTTTGTAGAAAGCCAAGTGAGGGCAAAGTGGCAAAGTTAAGAGGTTGGAGTTTTTTGCTCGCGGGCTTCCCATGGTACTACAATGACCTTATGGTATGTATGCCCCGACCCCGGGCAATTCGGAGCACCTCTTATTTTTACCACTTTGCCCTTGCTTTGTAGAAAGCCAAGTGAGGGCAAAGTGGCAAAGTTAAGAGGTTGGAGTTTTTTGCTCGCGGGCTTCCCATGGTACTACAATGACCTTATGGTATGTATGCCCCGACCCCGGGCAATTCGGAGCACCTCTTATTTTTACCACTTTGCCCTTGCTTTGTAGAAAGCCAAGTGAGGGCAAAGTGGCAAAGTTAAGAGGTTGGAGTTTTTTGCTCGCGGGCTTCCCATGGTACTACAATGACCTTATGGTATGTATGCCCCGACCCCGGGCAATTCGGAGCACCTCTTATTTTTACCACTTTGCCCTTGCTTTGTAGAAAGCCAAGTGAGGGCAAAGTGGCAAAGTTAAGAGGTTGGAGTTTTTTGCTCGCGGGCTTCCCATGGTACTACAATGACCTTATGGTATGTATGCCCCGACCCCGGGCAATTCGGAGCACCTCTTATTTTTACCACTTTGCCCTTGCTTTGTAGAAAGCCAAGTGAGGGCAAAGTGGCAAAGTTAAGAGGTTGGAGTTTTTTGCTCGCGGGCTTCCCATGGTACTACAATGACCTTATGGTATGTATGCCCCGACCCCGGGCAATTCGGAGCACCTCTTATTTTTACCACTTTGCCCTTGCTTTGTAGAAAGCCAAGTGAGGGCAAAGTGGCAAAGTTAAGAGGTTGGAGTTTTTTGCTCGCGGGCTTCCCATGGTACTACAATGACCTTATGGTATGTATGCCCCGACCCCGGGCAATTCGGAGCACCTCTTATTTTTACCACTTTGCCCTTGCTTTGTAGAAAGCCAAGTGAGGGCAAAGTGGCAAAGTTAAGAGGTTGGAGTTTTTTGCTCGCGGGCTTCCCATGGTACTACAATGACCTTATGGTATGTATGCCCCGACCCCGGGCAATTCGGAGCACCTCTTATTTTTACCACTTTGCCCTTGCTTTGTAGAAAGCCAAGTGAGGGCAAAGTGGCAAAGTTAAGAGGTTGGAGTTTTTTGCTCGCGGGCTTCCCATGGTACTACAATGACCTTATGGTATGTATGCCCCGACCCCGGGCAATTCGGAGCACCTCTTATTTTTACCACTTTGCCCTTGCTTTGTAGAAAGCCAAGTGAGGGCAAAGTGGCAAAGTTAAGAGGTTGGAGTTTTTTGCTCGCGGGCTTCCCATGGTACTACAATGACCTTATGGTATGTATGCCCCGACCCCGGGCAATTCGGAGCACCTCTTATTTTTACCACTTTGCCCTTGCTTTGTAGAAAGCCAAGTGAGGGCAAAGTGGCAAAGTTAAGAGGTTGGAGTTTTTTGCTCGCGGGCTTCCCATGGTACTACAATGACCTTATGGTATGTATGCCCCGACCCCGGGCAATTCGGAGCACCTCTTATTTTTACCACTTTGCCCTTGCTTTGTAGAAAGCCAAGTGAGGGCAAAGTGGCAAAGTTAAGAGGTTGGAGTTTTTTGCTCGCGGGCTTCCCATGGTACTACAATGACCTTATGGTATGTATGCCCCGACCCCGGGCAATTCGGAGCACCTCTTATTTTTACCACTTTGCCCTTGCTTTGTAGAAAGCCAAGTGAGGGCAAAGTGGCAAAGTTAAGAGGTTGGAGTTTTTTGCTCGCGGGCTTCCCATGGTACTACAATGACCTTATGGTATGTATGCCCCGACCCCGGGCAATTCGGAGCACCTCTTATTTTTACCACTTTGCCCTTGCTTTGTAGAAAGCCAAGTGAGGGCAAAGTGGCAAAGTTAAGAGGTTGGAGTTTTTTGCTCGCGGGCTTCCCATGGTACTACAATGACCTTATGGTATGTATGCCCCGACCCCGGGCAATTCGGAGCACCTCTTATTTTTACCACTTTGCCCTTGCTTTGTAGAAAGCCAAGTGAGGGCAAAGTGGCAAAGTTAAGAGGTTGGAGTTTTTTGCTCGCGGGCTTCCCATGGTACTACAATGACCTTATGGTATGTATGCCCCGACCCCGGGCAATTCGGAGCACCTCTTATTTTTACCACTTTGCCCTTGCTTTGTAGAAAGCCAAGTGAGGGCAAAGTGGCAAAGTTAAGAGGTTGGAGTTTTTTGCTCGCGGGCTTCCCATGGTACTACAATGACCTTATGGTATGTATGCCCCGACCCCGGGCAATTCGGAGCACCTCTTATTTTTACCACTTTGCCCTTGCTTTGTAGAAAGCCAAGTGAGGGCAAAGTGGCAAAGTTAAGAGGTTGGAGTTTTTTGCTCGCGGGCTTCCCATGGTACTACAATGACCTTATGGTATGTATGCCCCGACCCCGGGCAATTCGGAGCACCTCTTATTTTTACCACTTTGCCCTTGCTTTGTAGAAAGCCAAGTGAGGGCAAAGTGGCAAAGTTAAGAGGTTGGAGTTTTTTGCTCGCGGGCTTCCCATGGTACTACAATGACCTTATGGTATGTATGCCCCGACCCCGGGCAATTCGGAGCACCTCTTATTTTTACCACTTTGCCCTTGCTTTGTAGAAAGCCAAGTGAGGGCAAAGTGGCAAAGTTAAGAGGTTGGAGTTTTTTGCTCGCGGGCTTCCCATGGTACTACAATGACCTTATGGTATGTATGCCCCGACCCCGGGCAATTCGGAGCACCTCTTATTTTTACCACTTTGCCCTTGCTTTGTAGAAAGCCAAGTGAGGGCAAAGTGGCAAAGTTAAGAGGTTGGAGTTTTTTGCTCGCGGGCTTCCCATGGTACTACAATGACCTTATGGTATGTATGCCCCGACCCCGGGCAATTCGGAGCACCTCTTATTTTTACCACTTTGCCCTTGCTTTGTAGAAAGCCAAGTGAGGGCAAAGTGGCAAAGTTAAGAGGTTGGAGTTTTTTGCTCGCGGGCTTCCCATGGTACTACAATGACCTTATGGTATGTATGCCCCGACCCCGGGCAATTCGGAGCACCTCTTATTTTTACCACTTTGCCCTTGCTTTGTAGAAAGCCAAGTGAGGGCAAAGTGGCAAAGTTAAGAGGTTGGAGTTTTTTGCTCGCGGGCTTCCCATGGTACTACAATGACCTTATGGTATGTATGCCCCGACCCCGGGCAATTCGGAGCACCTCTTATTTTTACCACTTTGCCCTTGCTTTGTAGAAAGCCAAGTGAGGGCAAAGTGGCAAAGTTAAGAGGTTGGAGTTTTTTGCTCGCGGGCTTCCCATGGTACTACAATGACCTTATGGTATGTATGCCCCGACCCCGGGCAATTCGGAGCACCTCTTATTTTTACCACTTTGCCCTTGCTTTGTAGAAAGCCAAGTGAGGGCAAAGTGGCAAAGTTAAGAGGTTGGAGTTTTTTGCTCGCGGGCTTCCCATGGTACTACAATGACCTTATGGTATGTATGCCCCGACCCCGGGCAATTCGGAGCACCTCTTATTTTTACCACTTTGCCCTTGCTTTGTAGAAAGCCAAGTGAGGGCAAAGTGGCAAAGTTAAGAGGTTGGAGTTTTTTGCTCGCGGGCTTCCCATGGTACTACAATGACCTTATGGTATGTATGCCCCGACCCCGGGCAATTCGGAGCACCTCTTATTTTTACCACTTTGCCCTTGCTTTGTAGAAAGCCAAGTGAGGGCAAAGTGGCAAAGTTAAGAGGTTGGAGTTTTTTGCTCGCGGGCTTCCCATGGTACTACAATGACCTTATGGTATGTATGCCCCGACCCCGGGCAATTCGGAGCACCTCTTATTTTTACCACTTTGCCCTTGCTTTGTAGAAAGCCAAGTGAGGGCAAAGTGGCAAAGTTAAGAGGTTGGAGTTTTTTGCTCGCGGGCTTCCCATGGTACTACAATGACCTTATGGTATGTATGCCCCGACCCCGGGCAATTCGGAGCACCTCTTATTTTTACCACTTTGCCCTTGCTTTGTAGAAAGCCAAGTGAGGGCAAAGTGGCAAAGTTAAGAGGTTGGAGTTTTTTGCTCGCGGGCTTCCCATGGTACTACAATGACCTTATGGTATGTATGCCCCGACCCCGGGCAATTCGGAGCACCTCTTATTTTTACCACTTTGCCCTTGCTTTGTAGAAAGCCAAGTGAGGGCAAAGTGGCAAAGTTAAGAGGTTGGAGTTTTTTGCTCGCGGGCTTCCCATGGTACTACAATGACCTTATGGTATGTATGCCCCGACCCCGGGCAATTCGGAGCACCTCTTATTTTTACCACTTTGCCCTTGCTTTGTAGAAAGCCAAGTGAGGGCAAAGTGGCAAAGTTAAGAGGTTGGAGTTTTTTGCTCGCGGGCTTCCCATGGTACTACAATGACCTTATGGTATGTATGCCCCGACCCCGGGCAATTCGGAGCACCTCTTATTTTTACCACTTTGCCCTTGCTTTGTAGAAAGCCAAGTGAGGGCAAAGTGGCAAAGTTAAGAGGTTGGAGTTTTTTGCTCGCGGGCTTCCCATGGTACTACAATGACCTTATGGTATGTATGCCCCGACCCCGGGCAATTCGGAGCACCTCTTATTTTTACCACTTTGCCCTTGCTTTGTAGAAAGCCAAGTGAGGGCAAAGTGGCAAAGTTAAGAGGTTGGAGTTTTTTGCTCGCGGGCTTCCCATGGTACTACAATGACCTTATGGTATGTATGCCCCGACCCCGGGCAATTCGGAGCACCTCTTATTTTTACCACTTTGCCCTTGCTTTGTAGAAAGCCAAGTGAGGGCAAAGTGGCAAAGTTAAGAGGTTGGAGTTTTTTGCTCGCGGGCTTCCCATGGTACTACAATGACCTTATGGTATGTATGCCCCGACCCCGGGCAATTCGGAGCACCTCTTATTTTTACCACTTTGCCCTTGCTTTGTGAAAGCCAAGTGAGGGCAAAGTGGCAAAGTTAAGAGGTTGGAGTTTTTTGCTCGCGGGCTTCCCATGGTACTACAATGACCTTATGGTATGTATGCCCCGACCCCGGGCAATTCGGAGCACCTCTTATTTTTACCACTTTGCCCTTGCTTTGTAGAAAGCCAAGTGAGGGCAAAGTGGCAAAGTTAAGAGGTTGGAGTTTTTTGCTCGCGGGCTTCCCATGGTACTACAATGACCTTATGGTATGTATGCCCCGACCCCGGGCAATTCGGAGCACCTCTTATTTTTACCACTTTGCCCTTGCTTTGTAGAAAGCCAAGTGAGGGCAAAGTGGCAAAGTTAAGAGGTTGGAGTTTTTTGCTCGCGGGCTTCCCATGGTACTACAATGACCTTATGGTATGTATGCCCCGACCCCGGGCAATTCGGAGCACCTCTTATTTTTACCACTTTGCCCTTGCTTTGTAGAAAGCCAAGTGAGGGCAAAGTGGCAAAGTTAAGAGGTTGGAGTTTTTTGCTCGCGGGCTTCCCATGGTACTACAATGACCTTATGGTATGTATGCCCCGACCCCGGGCAATTCGGAGCACCTCTTATTTTTACCACTTTGCCCTTGCTTTGTAGAAAGCCAAGTGAGGGCAAAGTGGCAAAGTTAAGAGGTTGGAGTTTTTTGCTCGCGGGCTTCCCATGGTACTACAATGACCTTATGGTATGTATGCCCCGACCCCGGGCAATTCGGAGCACCTCTTATTTTTACCACTTTGCCCTTGCTTTGTAGAAAGCCAAGTGAGGGCAAAGTGGCAAAGTTAAGAGGTTGGAGTTTTTTGCTCGCGGGCTTCCCATGGTACTACAATGACCTTATGGTATGTATGCCCCGACCCCGGGCAATTCGGAGCACCTCTTATTTTTACCACTTTGCCCTTGCTTTGTAGAAAGCCAAGTGAGGGCAAAGTGGCAAAGTTAAGAGGTTGGAGTTTTTTGCTCGCGGGCTTCCCATGGTACTACAATGACCTTATGGTATGTATGCCCCGACCCCGGGCAATTCGGAGCACCTCTTATTTTTACCACTTTGCCCTTGCTTTGTAGAAAGCCAAGTGAGGGCAAAGTGGCAAAGTTAAGAGGTTGGAGTTTTTTGCTCGCGGGCTTCCCATGGTACTACAATGACCTTATGGTATGTATGCCCCGACCCCGGGCAATTCGGAGCACCTCTTATTTTTACCACTTTGCCCTTGCTTTGTAGAAAGCCAAGTGAGGGCAAAGTGGCAAAGTTAAGAGGTTGGAGTTTTTTGCTCGCGGGCTTCCCATGGTACTACAATGACCTTATGGTATGTATGCCCCGACCCCGGGCAATTCGGAGCACCTCTTATTTTTACCACTTTGCCCTTGCTTTGTAGAAAGCCAAGTGAGGGCAAAGTGGCAAAGTTAAGAGGTTGGAGTTTTTTGCTCGCGGGCTTCCCATGGTACTACAATGACCTTATGGTATGTATGCCCCGACCCCGGGCAATTCGGAGCACCTCTTATTTTTACCACTTTGCCCTTGCTTTGTAGAAAGCCAAGTGAGGGCAAAGTGGCAAAGTTAAGAGGTTGGAGTTTTTTGCTCGCGGGCTTCCCATGGTACTACAATGACCTTATGGTATGTATGCCCCGACCCCGGGCAATTCGGAGCACCTCTTATTTTTACCACTTTGCCCTTGCTTTGTAGAAAGCCAAGTGAGGGCAAAGTGGCAAAGTTAAGAGGTTGGAGTTTTTTGCTCGCGGGCTTCCCATGGTACTACAATGACCTTATGGTATGTATGCCCCGACCCCGGGCAATTCGGAGCACCTCTTATTTTTACCACTTTGCCCTTGCTTTGTAGAAAGCCAAGTGAGGGCAAAGTGGCAAAGTTAAGAGGTTGGAGTTTTTTGCTCGCGGGCTTCCCATGGTACTACAATGACCTTATGGTATGTATGCCCCGACCCCGGGCAATTCGGAGCACCTCTTATTTTTACCACTTTGCCCTTGCTTTGTAGAAAGCCAAGTGAGGGCAAAGTGGCAAAGTTAAGAGGTTGGAGTTTTTTGCTCGCGGGCTTCCCATGGTACTACAATGACCTTATGGTATGTATGCCCCGACCCCGGGCAATTCGGAGCACCTCTTATTTTTACCACTTTGCCCTTGCTTTGTAGAAAGCCAAGTGAGGGCAAAGTGGCAAAGTTAAGAGGTTGGAGTTTTTTGCTCGCGGGCTTCCCATGGTACTACAATGACCTTATGGTATGTATGCCCCGACCCCGGGCAATTCGGAGCACCTCTTATTTTTACCACTTTGCCCTTGCTTTGTAGAAAGCCAAGTGAGGGCAAAGTGGCAAAGTTAAGAGGTTGGAGTTTTTTGCTCGCGGGCTTCCCATGGTACTACAATGACCTTATGGTATGTATGCCCCGACCCCGGGCAATTCGGAGCACCTCTTATTTTTACCACTTTGCCCTTGCTTTGTAGAAAGCCAAGTGAGGGCAAAGTGGCAAAGTTAAGAGGTTGGAGTTTTTTGCTCGCGGGCTTCCCATGGTACTACAATGACCTTATGGTATGTATGCCCCGACCCCGGGCAATTCGGAGCACCTCTTATTTTTACCACTTTGCCCTTGCTTTGTAGAAAGCCAAGTGAGGGCAAAGTGGCAAAGTTAAGAGGTTGGAGTTTTTTGCTCGCGGGCTTCCCATGGTACTACAATGACCTTATGGTATGTATGCCCCGACCCCGGGCAATTCGGAGCACCTCTTATTTTTACCACTTTGCCCTTGCTTTGTAAAGCCAAGTGAGGGCAAAGTGGCAAAGTTAAGAGGTTGGAGTTTTTTGCTCGCGGGCTTCCCATGGTACTACAATGACCTTATGGTATGTATGCCCCGACCCCGGGCAATTCGGAGCACCTCTTATTTTTACCACTTTGCCCTTGCTTTGTAGAAAGCCAAGTGAGGGCAAAGTGGCAAAGTTAAGAGGTTGGAGTTTTTTGCTCGCGGGCTTCCCATGGTACTACAATGACCTTATGGTATGTATGCCCCGACCCCGGGCAATTCGGAGCACCTCTTATTTTTACCACTTTGCCCTTGCTTTGTAGAAAGCCAAGTGAGGGCAAAGTGGCAAAGTTAAGAGGTTGGAGTTTTTTGCTCGCGGGCTTCCCATGGTACTACAATGACCTTATGGTATGTATGCCCCGACCCCGGGCAATTCGGAGCACCTCTTATTTTTACCACTTTGCCCTTGCTTTGTAGAAAGCCAAGTGAGGGCAAAGTGGCAAAGTTAAGAGGTTGGAGTTTTTTGCTCGCGGGCTTCCCATGGTACTACAATGACCTTATGGTATGTATGCCCCGACCCCGGGCAATTCGGAGCACCTCTTATTTTTACCACTTTGCCCTTGCTTTGTAAAGCCAAGTGAGGGCAAAGTGGCAAAGTTAAGAGGTTGGAGTTTTTTGCTCGCGGGCTTCCCATGGTACTACAATGACCTTATGGTATGTATGCCCCGACCCCGGGCAATTCGGAGCACCTCTTATTTTTACCACTTTGCCCTTGCTTTGTAGAAAGCCAAGTGAGGGCAAAGTGGCAAAGTTAAGAGGTTGGAGTTTTTTGCTCGCGGGCTTCCCATGGTACTACAATGACCTTATGGTATGTATGCCCCGACCCCGGGCAATTCGGAGCACCTCTTATTTTTACCACTTTGCCCTTGCTTTGTAGAAAGCCAAGTGAGGGCAAAGTGGCAAAGTTAAGAGGTTGGAGTTTTTTGCTCGCGGGCTTCCCATGGTACTACAATGACCTTATGGTATGTATGCCCCGACCCCGGGCAATTCGGAGCACCTCTTATTTTTACCACTTTGCCCTTGCTTTGTAGAAAGCCAAGTGAGGGCAAAGTGGCAAAGTTAAGAGGTTGGAGTTTTTTGCTCGCGGGCTTCCCATGGTACTACAATGACCTTATGGTATGTATGCCCCGACCCCGGGCAATTCGGAGCACCTCTTATTTTTACCACTTTGCCCTTGCTTTGTAAAGCCAAGTGAGGGCAAAGTGGCAAAGTTAAGAGGTTGGAGTTTTTTGCTCGCGGGCTTCCCATGGTACTACAATGACCTTATGGTATGTATGCCCCGACCCCGGGCAATTCGGAGCACCTCTTATTTTTACCACTTTGCCCTTGCTTTGTAGAAAGCCAAGTGAGGGCAAAGTGGCAAAGTTAAGAGGTTGGAGTTTTTTGCTCGCGGGCTTCCCATGGTACTACAATGACCTTATGGTATGTATGCCCCGACCCCGGGCAATTCGGAGCACCTCTTATTTTTACCACTTTGCCCTTGCTTTGTAGAAAGCCAAGTGAGGGCAAAGTGGCAAAGTTAAGAGGTTGGAGTTTTTTGCTCGCGGGCTTCCCATGGTACTACAATGACCTTATGGTATGTATGCCCCGACCCCGGGCAATTCGGAGCACCTCTTATTTTTACCACTTTGCCCTTGCTTTGTAGAAAGCCAAGTGAGGGCAAAGTGGCAAAGTTAAGAGGTTGGAGTTTTTTGCTCGCGGGCTTCCCATGGTACTACAATGACCTTATGGTATGTATGCCCCGACCCCGGGCAATTCGGAGCACCTCTTATTTTTACCACTTTGCCCTTGCTTTGTAGAAAGCCAAGTGAGGGCAAAGTGGCAAAGTTAAGAGGTTGGAGTTTTTTGCTCGCGGGCTTCCCATGGTACTACAATGACCTTATGGTATGTATGCCCCGACCCCGGGCAATTCGGAGCACCTCTTATTTTTACCACTTTGCCCTTGCTTTGTAGAAAGCCAAGTGAGGGCAAAGTGGCAAAGTTAAGAGGTTGGAGTTTTTTGCTCGCGGGCTTCCCATGGTACTACAATGACCTTATGGTATGTATGCCCCGACCCCGGGCAATTCGGAGCACCTCTTATTTTTACCACTTTGCCCTTGCTTTGTAGAAAGCCAAGTGAGGGCAAAGTGGCAAAGTTAAGAGGTTGGAGTTTTTTGCTCGCGGGCTTCCCATGGTACTACAATGACCTTATGGTATGTATGCCCCGACCCCGGGCAATTCGGAGCACCTCTTATTTTTACCACTTTGCCCTTGCTTTGTAGAAAGCCAAGTGAGGGCAAAGTGGCAAAGTTAAGAGGTTGGAGTTTTTTGCTCGCGGGCTTCCCATGGTACTACAATGACCTTATGGTATGTATGCCCCGACCCCGGGCAATTCGGAGCACCTCTTATTTTTACCACTTTGCCCTTGCTTTGTAGAAAGCCAAGTGAGGGCAAAGTGGCAAAGTTAAGAGGTTGGAGTTTTTTGCTCGCGGGCTTCCCATGGTACTACAATGACCTTATGGTATGTATGCCCCGACCCCGGGCAATTCGGAGCACCTCTTATTTTTACCACTTTGCCCTTGCTTTGTAGAAAGCCAAGTGAGGGCAAAGTGGCAAAGTTAAGAGGTTGGAGTTTTTTGCTCGCGGGCTTCCCATGGTACTACAATGACCTTATGGTATGTATGCCCCGACCCCGGGCAATTCGGAGCACCTCTTATTTTTACCACTTTGCCCTTGCTTTGTAGAAAGCCAAGTGAGGGCAAAGTGGCAAAGTTAAGAGGTTGGAGTTTTTTGCTCGCGGGCTTCCCATGGTACTACAATGACCTTATGGTATGTATGCCCCGACCCCGGGCAATTCGGAGCACCTCTTATTTTTACCACTTTGCCCTTGCTTTGTAGAAAGCCAAGTGAGGGCAAAGTGGCAAAGTTAAGAGGTTGGAGTTTTTTGCTCGCGGGCTTCCCATGGTACTACAATGACCTTATGGTATGTATGCCCCGACCCCGGGCAATTCGGAGCACCTCTTATTTTTACCACTTTGCCCTTGCTTTGTAGAAAGCCAAGTGAGGGCAAAGTGGCAAAGTTAAGAGGTTGGAGTTTTTTGCTCGCGGGCTTCCCATGGTACTACAATGACCTTATGGTATGTATGCCCCGACCCCGGGCAATTCGGAGCACCTCTTATTTTTACCACTTTGCCCTTGCTTTGTAGAAAGCCAAGTGAGGGCAAAGTGGCAAAGTTAAGAGGTTGGAGTTTTTTGCTCGCGGGCTTCCCATGGTACTACAATGACCTTATGGTATGTATGCCCCGACCCCGGGCAATTCGGAGCACCTCTTATTTTTACCACTTTGCCCTTGCTTTGTAGAAAGCCAAGTGAGGGCAAAGTGGCAAAGTTAAGAGGTTGGAGTTTTTTGCTCGCGGGCTTCCCATGGTACTACAATGACCTTATGGTATGTATGCCCCGACCCCGGGCAATTCGGAGCACCTCTTATTTTTACCACTTTGCCCTTGCTTTGTAGAAAGCCAAGTGAGGGCAAAGTGGCAAAGTTAAGAGGTTGGAGTTTTTTGCTCGCGGGCTTCCCATGGTACTACAATGACCTTATGGTATGTATGCCCCGACCCCGGGCAATTCGGAGCACCTCTTATTTTTACCACTTTGCCCTTGCTTTGTAAAGCCAAGTGAGGGCAAAGTGGCAAAGTTAAGAGGTTGGAGTTTTTTGCTCGCGGGCTTCCCATGGTACTACAATGACCTTATGGTATGTATGCCCCGACCCCGGGCAATTCGGAGCACCTCTTATTTTTACCACTTTGCCCTTGCTTTGTAGAAAGCCAAGTGAGGGCAAAGTGGCAAAGTTAAGAGGTTGGAGTTTTTTGCTCGCGGGCTTCCCATGGTACTACAATGACCTTATGGTATGTATGCCCCGACCCCGGGCAATTCGGAGCACCTCTTATTTTTACCACTTTGCCCTTGCTTTGTAGAAAGCCAAGTGAGGGCAAAGTGGCAAAGTTAAGAGGTTGGAGTTTTTTGCTCGCGGGCTTCCCATGGTACTACAATGACCTTATGGTATGTATGCCCCGACCCCGGGCAATTCGGAGCACCTCTTATTTTTACCACTTTGCCCTTGCTTTGTAGAAAGCCAAGTGAGGGCAAAGTGGCAAAGTTAAGAGGTTGGAGTTTTTTGCTCGCGGGCTTCCCATGGTACTACAATGACCTTATGGTATGTATGCCCCGACCCCGGGCAATTCGGAGCACCTCTTATTTTTACCACTTTGCCCTTGCTTTGTAGAAAGCCAAGTGAGGGCAAAGTGGCAAAGTTAAGAGGTTGGAGTTTTTTGCTCGCGGGCTTCCCATGGTACTACAATGACCTTATGGTATGTATGCCCCGACCCCGGGCAATTCGGAGCACCTCTTATTTTTACCACTTTGCCCTTGCTTTGTAGAAAGCCAAGTGAGGGCAAAGTGGCAAAGTTAAGAGGTTGGAGTTTTTTGCTCGCGGGCTTCCCATGGTACTACAATGACCTTATGGTATGTATGCCCCGACCCCGGGCAATTCGGAGCACCTCTTATTTTTACCACTTTGCCCTTGCTTTGTAGAAAGCCAAGTGAGGGCAAAGTGGCAAAGTTAAGAGGTTGGAGTTTTTTGCTCGCGGGCTTCCCATGGTACTACAATGACCTTATGGTATGTATGCCCCGACCCCGGGCAATTCGGAGCACCTCTTATTTTTACCACTTTGCCCTTGCTTTGTAGAAAGCCAAGTGAGGGCAAAGTGGCAAAGTTAAGAGGTTGGAGTTTTTTGCTCGCGGGCTTCCCATGGTACTACAATGACCTTATGGTATGTATGCCCCGACCCCGGGCAATTCGGAGCACCTCTTATTTTTACCACTTTGCCCTTGCTTTGTAGAAAGCCAAGTGAGGGCAAAGTGGCAAAGTTAAGAGGTTGGAGTTTTTTGCTCGCGGGCTTCCCATGGTACTACAATGACCTTATGGTATGTATGCCCCGACCCCGGGCAATTCGGAGCACCTCTTATTTTTACCACTTTGCCCTTGCTTTGTAGAAAGCCAAGTGAGGGCAAAGTGGCAAAGTTAAGAGGTTGGAGTTTTTTGCTCGCGGGCTTCCCATGGTACTACAATGACCTTATGGTATGTATGCCCCGACCCCGGGCAATTCGGAGCACCTCTTATTTTTACCACTTTGCCCTTGCTTTGTAGAAAGCCAAGTGAGGGCAAAGTGGCAAAGTTAAGAGGTTGGAGTTTTTTGCTCGCGGGCTTCCCATGGTACTACAATGACCTTATGGTATGTATGCCCCGACCCCGGGCAATTCGGAGCACCTCTTATTTTTACCACTTTGCCCTTGCTTTGTAGAAAGCCAAGTGAGGGCAAAGTGGCAAAGTTAAGAGGTTGGAGTTTTTTGCTCGCGGGCTTCCCATGGTACTACAATGACCTTATGGTATGTATGCCCCGACCCCGGGCAATTCGGAGCACCTCTTATTTTTACCACTTTGCCCTTGCTTTGAAAGCCAAGTGAGGGCAAAGTGGCAAAGTTAAGAGGTTGGAGTTTTTTGCTCGCGGGCTTCCCATGGTACTACAATGACCTTATGGTATGTATGCCCCGACCCCGGGCAATTCGGAGCACCTCTTATTTTTACCACTTTGCCCTTGCTTTGTAGAAAGCCAAGTGAGGGCAAAGTGGCAAAGTTAAGAGGTTGGAGTTTTTTGCTCGCGGGCTTCCCATGGTACTACAATGACCTTATGGTATGTATGCCCCGACCCCGGGCAATTCGGAGCACCTCTTATTTTTACCACTTTGCCCTTGCTTTGTAGAAAGCCAAGTGAGGGCAAAGTGGCAAAGTTAAGAGGTTGGAGTTTTTTGCTCGCGGGCTTCCCATGGTACTACAATGACCTTATGGTATGTATGCCCCGACCCCGGGCAATTCGGAGCACCTCTTATTTTTACCACTTTGCCCTTGCTTTGTAGAAAGCCAAGTGAGGGCAAAGTGGCAAAGTTAAGAGGTTGGAGTTTTTTGCTCGCGGGCTTCCCATGGTACTACAATGACCTTATGGTATGTATGCCCCGACCCCGGGCAATTCGGAGCACCTCTTATTTTTACCACTTTGCCCTTGCTTTGTAGAAAGCCAAGTGAGGGCAAAGTGGCAAAGTTAAGAGGTTGGAGTTTTTTGCTCGCGGGCTTCCCATGGTACTACAATGACCTTATGGTATGTATGCCCCGACCCCGGGCAATTCGGAGCACCTCTTATTTTTACCACTTTGCCCTTGCTTTGTAGAAAGCCAAGTGAGGGCAAAGTGGCAAAGTTAAGAGGTTGGAGTTTTTTGCTCGCGGGCTTCCCATGGTACTACAATGACCTTATGGTATGTATGCCCCGACCCCGGGCAATTCGGAGCACCTCTTATTTTTACCACTTTGCCCTTGCTTTGTAGAAAGCCAAGTGAGGGCAAAGTGGCAAAGTTAAGAGGTTGGAGTTTTTTGCTCGCGGGCTTCCCATGGTACTACAATGACCTTATGGTATGTATGCCCCGACCCCGGGCAATTCGGAGCACCTCTTATTTTTACCACTTTGCCCTTGCTTTGTAGAAAGCCAAGTGAGGGCAAAGTGGCAAAGTTAAGAGGTTGGAGTTTTTTGCTCGCGGGCTTCCCATGGTACTACAATGACCTTATGGTATGTATGCCCCGACCCCGGGCAATTCGGAGCACCTCTTATTTTTACCACTTTGCCCTTGCTTTGTAGAAAGCCAAGTGAGGGCAAAGTGGCAAAGTTAAGAGGTTGGAGTTTTTTGCTCGCGGGCTTCCCATGGTACTACAATGACCTTATGGTATGTATGCCCCGACCCCGGGCAATTCGGAGCACCTCTTATTTTTACCACTTTGCCCTTGCTTTGTAGAAAGCCAAGTGAGGGCAAAGTGGCAAAGTTAAGAGGTTGGAGTTTTTTGCTCGCGGGCTTCCCATGGTACTACAATGACCTTATGGTATGTATGCCCCGACCCCGGGCAATTCGGAGCACCTCTTATTTTTACCACTTTGCCCTTGCTTTGTAGAAAGCCAAGTGAGGGCAAAGTGGCAAAGTTAAGAGGTTGGAGTTTTTTGCTCGCGGGCTTCCCATGGTACTACAATGACCTTATGGTATGTATGCCCCGACCCCGGGCAATTCGGAGCACCTCTTATTTTTACCACTTTGCCCTTGCTTTGTAGAAAGCCAAGTGAGGGCAAAGTGGCAAAGTTAAGAGGTTGGAGTTTTTTGCTCGCGGGCTTCCCATGGTACTACAATGACCTTATGGTATGTATGCCCCGACCCCGGGCAATTCGGAGCACCTCTTATTTTTACCACTTTGCCCTTGCTTTGTAGAAAGCCAAGTGAGGGCAAAGTGGCAAAGTTAAGAGGTTGGAGTTTTTTGCTCGCGGGCTTCCCATGGTACTACAATGACCTTATGGTATGTATGCCCCGACCCCGGGCAATTCGGAGCACCTCTTATTTTTACCACTTTGCCCTTGCTTTGTAAAGCCAAGTGAGGGCAAAGTGGCAAAGTTAAGAGGTTGGAGTTTTTTGCTCGCGGGCTTCCCATGGTACTACAATGACCTTATGGTATGTATGCCCCGACCCCGGGCAATTCGGAGCACCTCTTATTTTTACCACTTTGCCCTTGCTTTGTAGAAAGCCAAGTGAGGGCAAAGTGGCAAAGTTAAGAGGTTGGAGTTTTTTGCTCGCGGGCTTCCCATGGTACTACAATGACCTTATGGTATGTATGCCCCGACCCCGGGCAATTCGGAGCACCTCTTATTTTTACCACTTTGCCCTTGCTTTGTAGAAAGCCAAGTGAGGGCAAAGTGGCAAAGTTAAGAGGTTGGAGTTTTTTGCTCGCGGGCTTCCCATGGTACTACAATGACCTTATGGTATGTATGCCCCGACCCCGGGCAATTCGGAGCACCTCTTATTTTTACCACTTTGCCCTTGCTTTGTAGAAAGCCAAGTGAGGGCAAAGTGGCAAAGTTAAGAGGTTGGAGTTTTTTGCTCGCGGGCTTCCCATGGTACTACAATGACCTTATGGTATGTATGCCCCGACCCCGGGCAATTCGGAGCACCTCTTATTTTTACCACTTTGCCCTTGCTTTGTAGAAAGCCAAGTGAGGGCAAAGTGGCAAAGTTAAGAGGTTGGAGTTTTTTGCTCGCGGGCTTCCCATGGTACTACAATGACCTTATGGTATGTATGCCCCGACCCCGGGCAATTCGGAGCACCTCTTATTTTTACCACTTTGCCCTTGCTTTGTGAAAGCCAAGTGAGGGCAAAGTGGCAAAGTTAAGAGGTTGGAGTTTTTTGCTCGCGGGCTTCCCATGGTACTACAATGACCTTATGGTATGTATGCCCCGACCCCGGGCAATTCGGAGCACCTCTTATTTTTACCACTTTGCCCTTGCTTTGTAGAAAGCCAAGTGAGGGCAAAGTGGCAAAGTTAAGAGGTTGGAGTTTTTTGCTCGCGGGCTTCCCATGGTACTACAATGACCTTATGGTATGTATGCCCCGACCCCGGGCAATTCGGAGCACCTCTTATTTTTACCACTTTGCCCTTGCTTTGTAGAAAGCCAAGTGAGGGCAAAGTGGCAAAGTTAAGAGGTTGGAGTTTTTTGCTCGCGGGCTTCCCATGGTACTACAATGACCTTATGGTATGTATGCCCCGACCCCGGGCAATTCGGAGCACCTCTTATTTTTACCACTTTGCCCTTGCTTTGTAGAAAGCCAAGTGAGGGCAAAGTGGCAAAGTTAAGAGGTTGGAGTTTTTTGCTCGCGGGCTTCCCATGGTACTACAATGACCTTATGGTATGTATGCCCCGACCCCGGGCAATTCGGAGCACCTCTTATTTTTACCACTTTGCCCTTGCTTTGTAGAAAGCCAAGTGAGGGCAAAGTGGCAAAGTTAAGAGGTTGGAGTTTTTTGCTCGCGGGCTTCCCATGGTACTACAATGACCTTATGGTATGTATGCCCCGACCCCGGGCAATTCGGAGCACCTCTTATTTTTACCACTTTGCCCTTGCTTTGTAGAAAGCCAAGTGAGGGCAAAGTGGCAAAGTTAAGAGGTTGGAGTTTTTTGCTCGCGGGCTTCCCATGGTACTACAATGACCTTATGGTATGTATGCCCCGACCCCGGGCAATTCGGAGCACCTCTTATTTTTACCACTTTGCCCTTGCTTTGTAGAAAGCCAAGTGAGGGCAAAGTGGCAAAGTTAAGAGGTTGGAGTTTTTTGCTCGCGGGCTTCCCATGGTACTACAATGACCTTATGGTATGTATGCCCCGACCCCGGGCAATTCGGAGCACCTCTTATTTTTACCACTTTGCCCTTGCTTTGTAGAAAGCCAAGTGAGGGCAAAGTGGCAAAGTTAAGAGGTTGGAGTTTTTTGCTCGCGGGCTTCCCATGGTACTACAATGACCTTATGGTATGTATGCCCCGACCCCGGGCAATTCGGAGCACCTCTTATTTTTACCACTTTGCCCTTGCTTTGTAAAAGCCAAGTGAGGGCAAAGTGGCAAAGTTAAGAGGTTGGAGTTTTTTGCTCGCGGGCTTCCCATGGTACTACAATGACCTTATGGTATGTATGCCCCGACCCCGGGCAATTCGGAGCACCTCTTATTTTTACCACTTTGCCCTTGCTTTGTAGAAAGCCAAGTGAGGGCAAAGTGGCAAAGTTAAGAGGTTGGAGTTTTTTGCTCGCGGGCTTCCCATGGTACTACAATGACCTTATGGTATGTATGCCCCGACCCCGGGCAATTCGGAGCACCTCTTATTTTTACCACTTTGCCCTTGCTTTGTAGAAAGCCAAGTGAGGGCAAAGTGGCAAAGTTAAGAGGTTGGAGTTTTTTGCTCGCGGGCTTCCCATGGTACTACAATGACCTTATGGTATGTATGCCCCGACCCCGGGCAATTCGGAGCACCTCTTATTTTTACCACTTTGCCCTTGCTTTGTAGAAAGCCAAGTGAGGGCAAAGTGGCAAAGTTAAGAGGTTGGAGTTTTTTGCTCGCGGGCTTCCCATGGTACTACAATGACCTTATGGTATGTATGCCCCGACCCCGGGCAATTCGGAGCACCTCTTATTTTTACCACTTTGCCCTTGCTTTGTAGAAAGCCAAGTGAGGGCAAAGTGGCAAAGTTAAGAGGTTGGAGTTTTTTGCTCGCGGGCTTCCCATGGTACTACAATGACCTTATGGTATGTATGCCCCGACCCCGGGCAATTCGGAGCACCTCTTATTTTTACCACTTTGCCCTTGCTTTGTAGAAAGCCAAGTGAGGGCAAAGTGGCAAAGTTAAGAGGTTGGAGTTTTTTGCTCGCGGGCTTCCCATGGTACTACAATGACCTTATGGTATGTATGCCCCGACCCCGGGCAATTCGGAGCACCTCTTATTTTTACCACTTTGCCCTTGCTTTGTAGAAAGCCAAGTGAGGGCAAAGTGGCAAAGTTAAGAGGTTGGAGTTTTTTGCTCGCGGGCTTCCCATGGTACTACAATGACCTTATGGTATGTATGCCCCGACCCCGGGCAATTCGGAGCACCTCTTATTTTTACCACTTTGCCCTTGCTTTGTAAAAGCCAAGTGAGGGCAAAGTGGCAAAGTTAAGAGGTTGGAGTTTTTTGCTCGCGGGCTTCCCATGGTACTACAATGACCTTATGGTATGTATGCCCCGACCCCGGGCAATTCGGAGCACCTCTTATTTTTACCACTTTGCCCTTGCTTTGTAGAAAGCCAAGTGAGGGCAAAGTGGCAAAGTTAAGAGGTTGGAGTTTTTTGCTCGCGGGCTTCCCATGGTACTACAATGACCTTATGGTATGTATGCCCCGACCCCGGGCAATTCGGAGCACCTCTTATTTTTACCACTTTGCCCTTGCTTTGTAGAAAGCCAAGTGAGGGCAAAGTGGCAAAGTTAAGAGGTTGGAGTTTTTTGCTCGCGGGCTTCCCATGGTACTACAATGACCTTATGGTATGTATGCCCCGACCCCGGGCAATTCGGAGCACCTCTTATTTTTACCACTTTGCCCTTGCTTTGTAGAAAGCCAAGTGAGGGCAAAGTGGCAAAGTTAAGAGGTTGGAGTTTTTTGCTCGCGGGCTTCCCATGGTACTACAATGACCTTATGGTATGTATGCCCCGACCCCGGGCAATTCGGAGCACCTCTTATTTTTAGCACTTTGCCCTTGCTTTGTAGAAAGCCAAGTGAGGGCAAAGTGGCAAAGTTAAGAGGTTGGAGTTTTTTGCTCGCGGGCTTCCCATGGTACTACAATGACCTTATGGTATGTATGCCCCGACCCCGGGCAATTCGGAGCACCTCTTATTTTTACCACTTTGCCCTTGCTTTGTAGAAAGCCAAGTGAGGGCAAAGTGGCAAAGTTAAGAGGTTGGAGTTTTTTGCTCGCGGGCTTCCCATGGTACTACAATGACCTTATGGTATGTATGCCCCGACCCCGGGCAATTCGGAGCACCTCTTATTTTTACCACTTTGCCCTTGCTTTGTAGAAAGCCAAGTGAGGGCAAAGTGGCAAAGTTAAGAGGTTGGAGTTTTTTGCTCGCGGGCTTCCCATGGTACTACAATGACCTTATGGTATGTATGCCCCGACCCCGGGCAATTCGGAGCACCTCTTATTTTTACCACTTTGCCCTTGCTTTGTAGAAAGCCAAGTGAGGGCAAAGTGGCAAAGTTAAGAGGTTGGAGTTTTTTGCTCGCGGGCTTCCCATGGTACTACAATGACCTTATGGTATGTATGCCCCGACCCCGGGCAATTCGGAGCACCTCTTATTTTTACCACTTTGCCCTTGCTTTGGTAAAAGCCAAGTGAGGGCAAAGTGGCAAAGTTAAGAGGTTGGAGTTTTTTGCTCGCGGGCTTCCCATGGTACTACAATGACCTTATGGTATGTATGCCCCGACCCCGGGCAATTCGGAGCACCTCTTATTTTTACCACTTTGCCCTTGCTTTGTAGAAAGCCAAGTGAGGGCAAAGTGGCAAAGTTAAGAGGTTGGAGTTTTTTGCTCGCGGGCTTCCCATGGTACTACAATGACCTTATGGTATGTATGCCCCGACCCCGGGCAATTCGGAGCACCTCTTATTTTTACCACTTTGCCCTTGCTTTGTAGAAAGCCAAGTGAGGGCAAAGTGGCAAAGTTAAGAGGTTGGAGTTTTTTGCTCGCGGGCTTCCCATGGTACTACAATGACCTTATGGTATGTATGCCCCGACCCCGGGCAATTCGGAGCACCTCTTATTTTTACCACTTTGCCCTTGCTTTGTAGAAAAGCCAAGTGAGGGCAAAGTGGCAAAGTTAAGAGGTTGGAGTTTTTTGCTCGCGGGCTTCCCATGGTACTACAATGACCTTATGGTATGTATGCCCCGACCCCGGGCAATTCGGAGCACCTCTTATTTTTACCACTTTGCCCTTGCTTTGTAGAAAGCCAAGTGAGGGCAAAGTGGCAAAGTTAAGAGGTTGGAGTTTTTTGCTCGCGGGCTTCCCATGGTACTACAATGACCTTATGGTATGTATGCCCCGACCCCGGGCAATTCGGAGCACCTCTTATTTTTACCACTTTGCCCTTGCTTTGTAGAAAGCCAAGTGAGGGCAAAGTGGCAAAGTTAAGAGGTTGGAGTTTTTTGCTCGCGGGCTTCCCATGGTACTACAATGACCTTATGGTATGTATGCCCCGACCCCGGGCAATTCGGAGCACCTCTTATTTTTACCACTTTGCCCTTGCTTTGTAGAAAGCCAAGTGAGGGCAAAGTGGCAAAGTTAAGAGGTTGGAGTTTTTTGCTCGCGGGCTTCCCATGGTACTACAATGACCTTATGGTATGTATGCCCCGACCCCGGGCAATTCGGAGCACCTCTTATTTTTACCACTTTGCCCTTGCTTTGTAGAAAGCCAAGTGAGGGCAAAGTGGCAAAGTTAAGAGGTTGGAGTTTTTTGCTCGCGGGCTTCCCATGGTACTACAATGACCTTATGGTATGTATGCCCCGACCCCGGGCAATTCGGAGCACCTCTTATTTTTACCACTTTGCCCTTGCTTTGTAGAAAGCCAAGTGAGGGCAAAGTGGCAAAGTTAAGAGGTTGGAGTTTTTTGCTCGCGGGCTTCCCATGGTACTACAATGACCTTATGGTATGTATGCCCCGACCCCGGGCAATTCGGAGCACCTCTTATTTTTACCACTTTGCCCTTGCTTTGTAGAAAGCCAAGTGAGGGCAAAGTGGCAAAGTTAAGAGGTTGGAGTTTTTTGCTCGCGGGCTTCCCATGGTACTACAATGACCTTATGGTATGTATGCCCCGACCCCGGGCAATTCGGAGCACCTCTTATTTTTACCACTTTGCCCTTGCTTTGTAGAAAGCCAAGTGAGGGCAAAGTGGCAAAGTTAAGAGGTTGGAGTTTTTTGCTCGCGGGCTTCCCATGGTACTACAATGACCTTATGGTATGTATGCCCCGACCCCGGGCAATTCGGAGCACCTCTTATTTTTACCACTTTGCCCTTGCTTTGTAGAAAGCCAAGTGAGGGCAAAGTGGCAAAGTTAAGAGGTTGGAGTTTTTTGCTCGCGGGCTTCCCATGGTACTACAATGACCTTATGGTATGTATGCCCCGACCCCGGGCAATTCGGAGCACCTCTTATTTTTACCACTTTGCCCTTGCTTTGTAGAAAGCCAAGTGAGGGCAAAGTGGCAAAGTTAAGAGGTTGGAGTTTTTTGCTCGCGGGCTTCCCATGGTACTACAATGACCTTATGGTATGTATGCCCCGACCCCGGGCAATTCGGAGCACCTCTTATTTTTACCACTTTGCCCTTGCTTTGTAGAAAGCCAAGTGAGGGCAAAGTGGCAAAGTTAAGAGGTTGGAGTTTTTTGCTCGCGGGCTTCCCATGGTACTACAATGACCTTATGGTATGTATGCCCCGACCCCGGGCAATTCGGAGCACCTCTTATTTTTACCACTTTGCCCTTGCTTTGTAGAAAGCCAAGTGAGGGCAAAGTGGCAAAGTTAAGAGGTTGGAGTTTTTTGCTCGCGGGCTTCCCATGGTACTACAATGACCTTATGGTATGTATGCCCCGACCCCGGGCAATTCGGAGCACCTCTTATTTTTACCACTTTGCCCTTGCTTTGTAGAAAGCCAAGTGAGGGCAAAGTGGCAAAGTTAAGAGGTTGGAGTTTTTTGCTCGCGGGCTTCCCATGGTACTACAATGACCTTATGGTATGTATGCCCCGACCCCGGGCAATTCGGAGCACCTCTTATTTTTACCACTTTGCCCTTGCTTTGTAGAAAGCCAAGTGAGGGCAAAGTGGCAAAGTTAAGAGGTTGGAGTTTTTTGCTCGCGGGCTTCCCATGGTACTACAATGACCTTATGGTATGTATGCCCCGACCCCGGGCAATTCGGAGCACCTCTTATTTTTACCACTTTGCCCTTGCTTTGTAGAAAGCCAAGTGAGGGCAAAGTGGCAAAGTTAAGAGGTTGGAGTTTTTTGCTCGCGGGCTTCCCATGGTACTACAATGACCTTATGGTATGTATGCCCCGACCCCGGGCAATTCGGAGCACCTCTTATTTTTACCACTTTGCCCTTGCTTTGTAGAAAGCCAAGTGAGGGCAAAGTGGCAAAGTTAAGAGGTTGGAGTTTTTTGCTCGCGGGCTTCCCATGGTACTACAATGACCTTATGGTATGTATGCCCCGACCCCGGGCAATTCGGAGCACCTCTTATTTTTACCACTTTGCCCTTGCTTTGTGAAAGCCAAGTGAGGGCAAAGTGGCAAAGTTAAGAGGTTGGAGTTTTTTGCTCGCGGGCTTCCCATGGTACTACAATGACCTTATGGTATGTATGCCCCGACCCCGGGCAATTCGGAGCACCTCTTATTTTTACCACTTTGCCCTTGCTTTGTAGAAAGCCAAGTGAGGGCAAAGTGGCAAAGTTAAGAGGTTGGAGTTTTTTGCTCGCGGGCTTCCCATGGTACTACAATGACCTTATGGTATGTATGCCCCGACCCCGGGCAATTCGGAGCACCTCTTATTTTTACCACTTTGCCCTTGCTTTGTAGAAAGCCAAGTGAGGGCAAAGTGGCAAAGTTAAGAGGTTGGAGTTTTTTGCTCGCGGGCTTCCCATGGTACTACAATGACCTTATGGTATGTATGCCCCGACCCCGGGCAATTCGGAGCACCTCTTATTTTTACCACTTTGCCCTTGCTTTGTAGAAAGCCAAGTGAGGGCAAAGTGGCAAAGTTAAGAGGTTGGAGTTTTTTGCTCGCGGGCTTCCCATGGTACTACAATGACCTTATGGTATGTATGCCCCGACCCCGGGCAATTCGGAGCACCTCTTATTTTTACCACTTTGCCCTTGCTTTGTAGAAAGCCAAGTGAGGGCAAAGTGGCAAAGTTAAGAGGTTGGAGTTTTTTGCTCGCGGGCTTCCCATGGTACTACAATGACCTTATGGTATGTATGCCCCGACCCCGGGCAATTCGGAGCACCTCTTATTTTTACCACTTTGCCCTTGCTTTGTAGAAAGCCAAGTGAGGGCAAAGTGGCAAAGTTAAGAGGTTGGAGTTTTTTGCTCGCGGGCTTCCCATGGTACTACAATGACCTTATGGTATGTATGCCCCGACCCCGGGCAATTCGGAGCACCTCTTATTTTTACCACTTTGCCCTTGCTTTGTAGAAAGCCAAGTGAGGGCAAAGTGGCAAAGTTAAGAGGTTGGAGTTTTTTGCTCGCGGGCTTCCCATGGTACTACAATGACCTTATGGTATGTATGCCCCGACCCCGGGCAATTCGGAGCACCTCTTATTTTTACCACTTTGCCCTTGCTTTGTAGAAAGCCAAGTGAGGGCAAAGTGGCA
Source organism: Cyclocarya paliurus (assembly GCA_029856935.1). Classification (NCBI taxonomy): domain Eukaryota; kingdom Viridiplantae; phylum Streptophyta; class Magnoliopsida; order Fagales; family Juglandaceae; genus Cyclocarya; species Cyclocarya paliurus. Next base: position 41,066 of record JARVXP010000456.1, read on the forward strand.
AAGTTAAGAGGTTGGAGTTTTTTGCTCGCGGGCTTCCCATGGTACTACAATGACCTTATGGTATGTATGCCCCGACCCCGGGCAATTCGGAGCACCTCTTATTTTTACCACTTTGCCCTTGCTTTGTAAAGCCAAGTGAGGGCAAAGTGGCAAAGTTAAGAGGTTGGAGTTTTTTGCTCGCGGGCTTCCCATGGTACTACAATGACCTTATGGTATGTATGCCCCGACCCCGGGCAATTCGGAGCACCTCTTATTTTTACCACTTTGCCCTTGCTTTGTAGAAAGCCAAGTGAGGGCAAAGTGGCAAAGTTAAGAGGTTGGAGTTTTTTGCTCGCGGGCTTCCCATGGTACTACAATGACCTTATGGTATGTATGCCCCGACCCCGGGCAATTCGGAGCACCTCTTATTTTTACCACTTTGCCCTTGCTTTGTAGAAAGCCAAGTGAGGGCAAAGTGGCAAAGTTAAGAGGTTGGAGTTTTTTGCTCGCGGGCTTCCCATGGTACTACAATGACCTTATGGTATGTATGCCCCGACCCCGGGCAATTCGGAGCACCTCTTATTTTTACCACTTTGCCCTTGCTTTGTAGAAAGCCAAGTGAGGGCAAAGTGGCAAAGTTAAGAGGTTGGAGTTTTTTGCTCGCGGGCTTCCCATGGTACTACAATGACCTTATGGTATGTATGCCCCGACCCCGGGCAATTCGGAGCACCTCTTATTTTTACCACTTTGCCCTTGCTTTGTAGAAAGCCAAGTGAGGGCAAAGTGGCAAAGTTAAGAGGTTGGAGTTTTTTGCTCGCGGGCTTCCCATGGTACTACAATGACCTTATGGTATGTATGCCCCGACCCCGGGCAATTCGGAGCACCTCTTATTTTTACCACTTTGCCCTTGCTTTGTAGAAAGCCAAGTGAGGGCAAAGTGGCAAAGTTAAGAGGTTGGAGTTTTTTGCTCGCGGGCTTCCCATGGTACTACAATGACCTTATGGTATGTATGCCCCGACCCCGGGCAATTCGGAGCACCTCTTATTTTTACCACTTTGCCCTTGCTTTGTAGAAAGCCAAGTGAGGGCAAAGTGGCAAAGTTAAGAGGTTGGAGTTTTTTGCTCGCGGGCTTCCCATGGTACTACAATGACCTTATGGTATGTATGCCCCGACCCCGGGCAATTCGGAGCACCTCTTATTTTTACCACTTTGCCCTTGCTTTGTAAAGCCAAGTGAGGGCAAAGTGGCAAAGTTAAGAGGTTGGAGTTTTTTGCTCGCGGGCTTCCCATGGTACTACAATGACCTTATGGTATGTATGCCCCGACCCCGGGCAATTCGGAGCACCTCTTATTTTTACCACTTTGCCCTTGCTTTGTAGAAAGCCAAGTGAGGGCAAAGTGGCAAAGTTAAGAGGTTGGAGTTTTTTGCTCGCGGGCTTCCCATGGTACTACAATGACCTTATGGTATGTATGCCCCGACCCCGGGCAATTCGGAGCACCTCTTATTTTTACCACTTTGCCCTTGCTTTGTAGAAAGCCAAGTGAGGGCAAAGTGGCAAAGTTAAGAGGTTGGAGTTTTTTGCTCGCGGGCTTCCCATGGTACTACAATGACCTTATGGTATGTATGCCCCGACCCCGGGCAATTCGGAGCACCTCTTATTTTTACCACTTTGCCCTTGCTTTGTAGAAAGCCAAGTGAGGGCAAAGTGGCAAAGTTAAGAGGTTGGAGTTTTTTGCTCGCGGGCTTCCCATGGTACTACAATGACCTTATGGTATGTATGCCCCGACCCCGGGCAATTCGGAGCACCTCTTATTTTTACCACTTTGCCCTTGCTTTGTAGAAAGCCAAGTGAGGGCAAAGTGGCAAAGTTAAGAGGTTGGAGTTTTTTGCTCGCGGGCTTCCCATGGTACTACAATGACCTTATGGTATGTATGCCCCGACCCCGGGCAATTCGGAGCACCTCTTATTTTTACCACTTTGCCCTTGCTTTGTAGAAAGCCAAGTGAGGGCAAAGTGGCAAAGTTAAGAGGTTGGAGTTTTTTGCTCGCGGGCTTCCCATGGTACTACAATGACCTTATGGTATGTATGCCCCGACCCCGGGCAATTCGGAGCACCTCTTATTTTTACCACTTTGCCCTTGCTTTGTAGAAAGCCAAGTGAGGGCAAAGTGGCAAAGTTAAGAGGTTGGAGTTTTTTGCTCGCGGGCTTCCCATGGTACTACAATGACCTTATGGTATGTATGCCCCGACCCCGGGCAATTCGGAGCACCTCTTATTTTTACCACTTTGCCCTTGCTTTGTAGAAAGCCAAGTGAGGGCAAAGTGGCAAAGTTAAGAGGTTGGAGTTTTTTGCTCGCGGGCTTCCCATGGTACTACAATGACCTTATGGTATGTATGCCCCGACCCCGGGCAATTCGGAGCACCTCTTATTTTTACCACTTTGCCCTTGCTTTGTAGAAAGCCAAGTGAGGGCAAAGTGGCAAAGTTAAGAGGTTGGAGTTTTTTGCTCGCGGGCTTCCCATGGTACTACAATGACCTTATGGTATGTATGCCCCGACCCCGGGCAATTCGGAGCACCTCTTATTTTTACCACTTTGCCCTTGCTTTGTAGAAAGCCAAGTGAGGGCAAAGTGGCAAAGTTAAGAGGTTGGAGTTTTTTGCTCGCGGGCTTCCCATGGTACTACAATGACCTTATGGTATGTATGCCCCGACCCCGGGCAATTCGGAGCACCTCTTATTTTTACCACTTTGCCCTTGCTTTGTAGAAAGCCAAGTGAGGGCAAAGTGGCAAAGTTAAGAGGTTGGAGTTTTTTGCTCGCGGGCTTCCCATGGTACTACAATGACCTTATGGTATGTATGCCCCGACCCCGGGCAATTCGGAGCACCTCTTATTTTTACCACTTTGCCCTTGCTTTGTAGAAAGCCAAGTGAGGGCAAAGTGGCAAAGTTAAGAGGTTGGAGTTTTTTGCTCGCGGGCTTCCCATGGTACTACAATGACCTTATGGTATGTATGCCCCGACCCCGGGCAATTCGGAGCACCTCTTATTTTTACCACTTTGCCCTTGTTAGAAAGCCAAGTGAGGGCAAAGTGGCAAAGTTAAGAGGTTGGAGTTTTTTGCTCGCGGGCTTCCCATGGTACTACAATGACCTTATGGTATGTATGCCCCGACCCCGGGCAATTCGGAGCACCTCTTATTTTTACCACTTTGCCCTTGCTTTGTAGAAAGCCAAGTGAGGGCAAAGTGGCAAAGTTAAGAGGTTGGAGTTTTTTGCTCGCGGGCTTCCCATGGTACTACAATGACCTTATGGTATGTATGCCCCGACCCCGGGCAATTCGGAGCACCTCTTATTTTTACCACTTTGCCCTTGCTTTGTAGAAAGCCAAGTGAGGGCAAAGTGGCAAAGTTAAGAGGTTGGAGTTTTTTGCTCGCGGGCTTCCCATGGTACTACAATGACCTTATGGTATGTATGCCCCGACCCCGGGCAATTCGGAGCACCTCTTATTTTTACCACTTTGCCCTTGCTTTGTAGAAAGCCAAGTGAGGGCAAAGTGGCAAAGTTAAGAGGTTGGAGTTTTTTGCTCGCGGGCTTCCCATGGTACTACAATGACCTTATGGTATGTATGCCCCGACCCCGGGCAATTCGGAGCACCTCTTATTTTTACCACTTTGCCCTTGCTTTGTAGAAAGCCAAGTGAGGGCAAAGTGGCAAAGTTAAGAGGTTGGAGTTTTTTGCTCGCGGGCTTCCCATGGTACTACAATGACCTTATGGTATGTATGCCCCGACCCCGGGCAATTCGGAGCACCTCTTATTTTTACCACTTTGCCCTTGCTTTGTAGAAAGCCAAGTGAGGGCAAAGTGGCAAAGTTAAGAGGTTGGAGTTTTTTGCTCGCGGGCTTCCCATGGTACTACAATGACCTTATGGTATGTATGCCCCGACCCCGGGCAATTCGGAGCACCTCTTATTTTTACCACTTTGCCCTTGCTTTGTAGAAAGCCAAGTGAGGGCAAAGTGGCAAAGTTAAGAGGTTGGAGTTTTTTGCTCGCGGGCTTCCCATGGTACTACAATGACCTTATGGTATGTATGCCCCGACCCCGGGCAATTCGGAGCACCTCTTATTTTTACCACTTTGCCCTTGCTTTGTAGAAAGCCAAGTGAGGGCAAAGTGGCAAAGTTAAGAGGTTGGAGTTTTTTGCTCGCGGGCTTCCCATGGTACTACAATGACCTTATGGTATGTATGCCCCGACCCCGGGCAATTCGGAGCACCTCTTATTTTTACCACTTTGCCCTTGCTTTGTAGAAAGCCAAGTGAGGGCAAAGTGGCAAAGTTAAGAGGTTGGAGTTTTTTGCTCGCGGGCTTCCCATGGTACTACAATGACCTTATGGTATGTATGCCCCGACCCCGGGCAATTCGGAGCACCTCTTATTTTTACCACTTTGCCCTTGCTTTGTAGAAAGCCAAGTGAGGGCAAAGTGGCAAAGTTAAGAGGTTGGAGTTTTTTGCTCGCGGGCTTCCCATGGTACTACAATGACCTTATGGTATGTATGCCCCGACCCCGGGCAATTCGGAGCACCTCTTATTTTTACCACTTTGCCCTTGCTTTGTAGAAAGCCAAGTGAGGGCAAAGTGGCAAAGTTAAGAGGTTGGAGTTTTTTGCTCGCGGGCTTCCCATGGTACTACAATGACCTTATGGTATGTATGCCCCGACCCCGGGCAATTCGGAGCACCTCTTATTTTTACCACTTTGCCCTTGCTTTGTAGAAAGCCAAGTGAGGGCAAAGTGGCAAAGTTAAGAGGTTGGAGTTTTTTGCTCGCGGGCTTCCCATGGTACTACAATGACCTTATGGTATGTATGCCCCGACCCCGGGCAATTCGGAGCACCTCTTATTTTTACCACTTTGCCCTTGCTTTGTAGAAAGCCAAGTGAGGGCAAAGTGGCAAAGTTAAGAGGTTGGAGTTTTTTGCTCGCGGGCTTCCCATGGTACTACAATGACCTTATGGTATGTATGCCCCGACCCCGGGCAATTCGGAGCACCTCTTATTTTTACCACTTTGCCCTTGCTTTGTAGAAAGCCAAGTGAGGGCAAAGTGGCAAAGTTAAGAGGTTGGAGTTTTTTGCTCGCGGGCTTCCCATGGTACTACAATGACCTTATGGTATGTATGCCCCGACCCCGGGCAATTCGGAGCACCTCTTATTTTTACCACTTTGCCCTTGCTTTGTAGAAAGCCAAGTGAGGGCAAAGTGGCAAAGTTAAGAGGTTGGAGTTTTTTGCTCGCGGGCTTCCCATGGTACTACAATGACCTTATGGTATGTATGCCCCGACCCCGGGCAATTCGGAGCACCTCTTATTTTTACCACTTTGCCCTTGCTTTGTAGAAAGCCAAGTGAGGGCAAAGTGGCAAAGTTAAGAGGTTGGAGTTTTTTGCTCGCGGGCTTCCCATGGTACTACAATGACCTTATGGTATGTATGCCCCGACCCCGGGCAATTCGGAGCACCTCTTATTTTTACCACTTTGCCCTTGCTTTGTAGAAAGCCAAGTGAGGGCAAAGTGGCAAAGTTAAGAGGTTGGAGTTTTTTGCTCGCGGGCTTCCCATGGTACTACAATGACCTTATGGTATGTATGCCCCGACCCCGGGCAATTCGGAGCACCTCTTATTTTTACCACTTTGCCCTTGCTTTGTAGAAAGCCAAGTGAGGGCAAAGTGGCAAAGTTAAGAGGTTGGAGTTTTTTGCTCGCGGGCTTCCCATGGTACTACAATGACCTTATGGTATGTATGCCCCGACCCCGGGCAATTCGGAGCACCTCTTATTTTTACCACTTTGCCCTTGCTTTGTAGAAAGCCAAGTGAGGGCAAAGTGGCAAAGTTAAGAGGTTGGAGTTTTTTGCTCGCGGGCTTCCCATGGTACTACAATGACCTTATGGTATGTATGCCCCGACCCCGGGCAATTCGGAGCACCTCTTATTTTTACCACTTTGCCCTTGCTTTGTAGAAAGCCAAGTGAGGGCAAAGTGGCAAAGTTAAGAGGTTGGAGTTTTTTGCTCGCGGGCTTCCCATGGTACTACAATGACCTTATGGTATGTATGCCCCGACCCCGGGCAATTCGGAGCACCTCTTATTTTTACCACTTTGCCCTTGCTTTGTAGAAAGCCAAGTGAGGGCAAAGTGGCAAAGTTAAGAGGTTGGAGTTTTTTGCTCGCGGGCTTCCCATGGTACTACAATGACCTTATGGTATGTATGCCCCGACCCCGGGCAATTCGGAGCACCTCTTATTTTTACCACTTTGCCCTTGCTTTGTAGAAAGCCAAGTGAGGGCAAAGTGGCAAAGTTAAGAGGTTGGAGTTTTTTGCTCGCGGGCTTCCCATGGTACTACAATGACCTTATGGTATGTATGCCCCGACCCCGGGCAATTCGGAGCACCTCTTATTTTTACCACTTTGCCCTTGCTTTGTAGAAAGCCAAGTGAGGGCAAAGTGGCAAAGTTAAGAGGTTGGAGTTTTTTGCTCGCGGGCTTCCCATGGTACTACAATGACCTTATGGTATGTATGCCCCGACCCCGGGCAATTCGGAGCACCTCTTATTTTTACCACTTTGCCCTTGCTTTGTAGAAAGCCAAGTGAGGGCAAAGTGGCAAAGTTAAGAGGTTGGAGTTTTTTGCTCGCGGGCTTCCCATGGTACTACAATGACCTTATGGTATGTATGCCCCGACCCCGGGCAATTCGGAGCACCTCTTATTTTTACCACTTTGCCCTTGCTTTGTAGAAAGCCAAGTGAGGGCAAAGTGGCAAAGTTAAGAGGTTGGAGTTTTTTGCTCGCGGGCTTCCCATGGTACTACAATGACCTTATGGTATGTATGCCCCGACCCCGGGCAATTCGGAGCACCTCTTATTTTTACCACTTTGCCCTTGCTTTGTAGAAAGCCAAGTGAGGGCAAAGTGGCAAAGTTAAGAGGTTGGAGTTTTTTGCTCGCGGGCTTCCCATGGTACTACAATGACCTTATGGTATGTATGCCCCGACCCCGGGCAATTCGGAGCACCTCTTATTTTTACCACTTTGCCCTTGCTTTGTAGAAAGCCAAGTGAGGGCAAAGTGGCAAAGTTAAGAGGTTGGAGTTTTTTGCTCGCGGGCTTCCCATGGTACTACAATGACCTTATGGTATGTATGCCCCGACCCGGGCAATTCGGAGCACCTCTTATTTTTACCACTTTGCCCTTGCTTTGTAGAAAGCCAAGTGAGGGCAAAGTGGCAAAGTTAAGAGGTTGGAGTTTTTTGCTCGCGGGCTTCCCATGGTACTACAATGACCTTATGGTATGTATGCCCCGACCCCGGGCAATTCGGAGCACCTCTTATTTTTACCACTTTGCCCTTGCTTTGTAGAAAGCCAAGTGAGGGCAAAGTGGCAAAGTTAAGAGGTTGGAGTTTTTTGCTCGCGGGCTTCCCATGGTACTACAATGACCTTATGGTATGTATGCCCCGACCCCGGGCAATTCGGAGCACCTCTTATTTTTACCACTTTGCCCTTGCTTTGTAGAAAGCCAAGTGAGGGCAAAGTGGCAAAGTTAAGAGGTTGGAGTTTTTTGCTCGCGGGCTTCCCATGGTACTACAATGACCTTATGGTATGTATGCCCCGACCCCGGGCAATTCGGAGCACCTCTTATTTTTACCACTTTGCCCTTGCTTTGTAGAAAGCCAAGTGAGGGCAAAGTGGCAAAGTTAAGAGGTTGGAGTTTTTTGCTCGCGGGCTTCCCATGGTACTACAATGACCTTATGGTATGTATGCCCCGACCCGGGCAATTCGGAGCACCTCTTATTTTTACCACTTTGCCCTTGCTTTGTAGAAAGCCAAGTGAGGGCAAAGTGGCAAAGTTAAGAGGTTGGAGTTTTTTGCTCGCGGGCTTCCCATGGTACTACAATGACCTTATGGTATGTATGCCCCGACCCCGGGCAATTCGGAGCACCTCTTATTTTTACCACTTTGCCCTTGCTTTGTAGAAAGCCAAGTGAGGGCAAAGTGGCAAAGTTAAGAGGTTGGAGTTTTTTGCTCGCGGGCTTCCCATGGTACTACAATGACCTTATGGTATGTATGCCCCGACCCCGGGCAATTCGGAGCACCTCTTATTTTTACCACTTTGCCCTTGCTTTGTAGAAAGCCAAGTGAGGGCAAAGTGGCAAAGTTAAGAGGTTGGAGTTTTTTGCTCGCGGGCTTCCCATGGTACTACAATGACCTTATGGTATGTATGCCCCGACCCCGGCAATTCGGAGCACCTCTTATTTTTACCACTTTGCCCTTGCTTTGTAGAAAGCCAAGTGAGGGCAAAGTGGCAAAGTTAAGAGGTTGGAGTTTTTTGCTCGCGGGCTTCCCATGGTACTACAATGACCTTATGGTATGTATGCCCCGACCCCGGGCAATTCGGAGCACCTCTTATTTTTACCACTTTGCCCTTGCTTTGTAGAAAGCCAAGTGAGGGCAAAGTGGCAAAGTTAAGAGGTTGGAGTTTTTTGCTCGCGGGCTTCCCATGGTACTACAATGACCTTATGGTATGTATGCCCCGACCCCGGGCAATTCGGAGCACCTCTTATTTTTACCACTTTGCCCTTGCTTTGTAGAAAGCCAAGTGAGGGCAAAGTGGCAAAGTTAAGAGGTTGGAGTTTTTTGCTCGCGGGCTTCCCATGGTACTACAATGACCTTATGGTATGTATGCCCCGACCCCGGGCAATTCGGAGCACCTCTTATTTTTACCACTTTGCCCTTGCTTAGTAGAAAGCCAAGTGAGGGCAAAGTGGCAAAGTTAAGAGGTTGGAGTTTTTTGCTCGCGGGCTTCCCATGGTACTACAATGACCTTATGGTATGTATGCCCCGACCCCGGGCAATTCGGAGCACCTCTTATTTTTACCACTTTGCCCTTGCTTTGTAGAAAGCCAAGTGAGGGCAAAGTGGCAAAGTTAAGAGGTTGGAGTTTTTTGCTCGCGGGCTTCCCATGGTACTACAATGACCTTATGGTATGTATGCCCCGACCCCGGGCAATTCGGAGCACCTCTTATTTTTACCACTTTGCCCTTGCTTAGTAGAAAGCCAAGTGAGGGCAAAGTGGCAAAGTTAAGAGGTTGGAGTTTTTTGCTCGCGGGCTTCCCATGGTACTACAATGACCTTATGGTATGTATGCCCCGACCCCGGGCAATTCGGAGCACCTCTTATTTTTACCACTTTGCCCTTGCTTAGTAGAAAGCCAAGTGAGGGCAAAGTGGCAAAGTTAAGAGGTTGGAGTTTTTTGCTCGCGGGCTTCCCATGGTACTACAATGACCTTATGGTATGTATGCCCCGACCCCGGGCAATTCGGAGCACCTCTTATTTTTACCACTTTGCCCTTGCTTTGTAGAAAGCCAAGTGAGGGCAAAGTGGCAAAGTTAAGAGGTTGGAGTTTTTTGCTCGCGGGCTTCCCATGGTACTACAATGACCTTATGGTATGTATGCCCCGACCCCGGGCAATTCGGAGCACCTCTTATTTTTACCACTTTGCCCTTGCTTTGTAGAAAGCCAAGTGAGGGCAAAGTGGCAAAGTTAAGAGGTTGGAGTTTTTTGCTCGCGGGCTTCCCATGGTACTACAATGACCTTATGGTATGTATGCCCCGACCCCGGGCAATTCGGAGCACCTCTTATTTTTACCACTTTGCCCTTGCTTAGTAGAAAGCCAAGTGAGGGCAAAGTGGCAAAGTTAAGAGGTTGGAGTTTTTTGCTCGCGGGCTTCCCATGGTACTACAATGACCTTATGGTATGTATGCCCCGACCCCGGGCAATTCGGAGCACCTCTTATTTTTACCACTTTGCCCTTGCTTTGTAGAAAGCCAAGTGAGGGCAAAGTGGCAAAGTTAAGAGGTTGGAGTTTTTTGCTCGCGGGCTTCCCATGGTACTACAATGACCTTATGGTATGTATGCCCCGACCCCGGGCAATTCGGAGCACCTCTTATTTTTACCACTTTGCCCTTGCTTTGTTGAAAGCCAAGTGAGGGCAAAGTGGCAAAGTTAAGAGGTTGGAGTTTTTTGCTCGCGGGCTTCCCATGGTACTACAATGACCTTATGGCATGTATGCCCCGACCCCGGGCAATTCGGAGCTGATACCAGATTCAAATGGAGGCAAAGGAAACCCAACAATCAAAGAAAGAAATGAAAGATAGGAGTTCACCACCCAAGAAATAACACCAAAGGGATATAGAATATCACCACCCAAAGGATTAAAACAAGGGATACAAAACAATAGAAATTCACCACTCTAAGGATTATACCAAAGAGGTACAAAATTACAATAAGAAGAATTCTCTCTTCTCACAAAGCCAAAGGCTGGTTTAATTCATAAAACACTCTATGCTCTTACACTCACAAATACAAATATTTATAGAAACTTAGAATCAACCCTCTAACATAGAATTGAGAATAATCTGAAGACAAACATGCTAAATTCGTGGGAAAGTAGTCAAGGGGACAAACATGCTCTCAAAAGTGGGAAGGAGACAAGGATCCCGAAATCCGGAAAGTCCCGACCACTTTACTTAAAATGATCATATCTACTTATGCGCGCCTCCAAATCCACTGAAACTTGTCTTGTTGGAAAGCCAACATCTTAATCTTCAATTTAGACCTAAGAAGGTTGGAAATCAGATAAGTATTGTGTCGATTATGATGGGCTCAAAACTCCATTGGTTGTTGCATCAGGATCACTTCCATTTGGGCTTCTACCTTGCTTATTTGGCATGATGTTATGTGGCTCTTGTTGGACATACCCATGTCAGGCTCCCCCGGTTGTTGAGGACTTGTCCTCAAGTCCACGTTTTCTTCATTTTCTTCGTAGGGAGATAAGTCACTCACATTGAAAGTTGCAGAAACTCCATAATCACCAGGGAGTTCAATTTTGTAAGCATTTTCCCCAATACGTTGAAGTACCTTAAATGGACCATCAGCTCGTGGTAGAAGTTTAGACCGACGTTTCGAGGGAAAACGCTCCTTTCGAAGATGTATCCATACCAGGTCTCCTTCTTTGAAAACTGCAGGCTTTCTATGTTTATTGGCTTGTGTACGGTACTTCTCATTTTGCTTCTCAATATGACCCCTAATCTGCTCATGTAACTTCTTGATCTCATTTGTTCGTTTCTCGGCATCTCCACTGAATTGAGTAGTGGTGGGAAGTGGAGCCAAATCAAGAGGGCTAATGGGTTTTAGACCATAGACAGCTTCAAATGGGCTACAACCAGTGGTTTGGCTTGTAGACCTATTACAGGCAAATTCAGCTTGAGCTAGGAAGAGATCCCATTGACGGATGTTCTTCCCTACAAAGCTTCTCAAGAGATTTCCCAAACTCCGATTAACAACTTCAGTTTGGCCATCTGTTTGGGGGTGATAAGCAGAGCTGAATTGAAGGATAGTGCCAAGTTTCCGCCAAAGAGTACGCCAAAAATGTCCTACAAACTTGGAATCAAGATCAGAGGTGATCGTCTTAGGAATGCCATGAAGCTTGACTATTTCTCTGAAGTATAAATCAGCAACATGAGATGCATCAAGAGTTTTGTTGCAAGGAACAAAATGAGCCATCTTTGAGAATCGATCCACCACCACCATAATGGAGTCTTTGTTTTTTTGAGTTCTTGGCAAACCTACAACAAAATCAAGACTAACATCCTCCCAAGGAGCATTAGGAACAGGTAATGGGATGTATAGCCCGGTGTTCTGTTTGTGACTCTTTGCAAGGTGGCAAATTCGACATTGTTTCACATGTCGGACAACATCTCGCACCATTTTGGGCCAAACAAAATGTTCCTGCACAAGAGTTAAAGTTTTGTCTCTACCAAAATGACCAGCAAGTCCTCCTCCATGGGCTTCTTTGATAATGGCTTCTCGCAACGAACATTGAGGAATGCATAAGTGATTATCTTTGAAGAGAAAACCATCTTGTAACAAGAAATGGTTGTTAGGACCCTTAGAGCATTGCTTCCATGTATCGCCAAAATCAAGGTCATCTTTATAAAGTTCCTTTACAATTTCAAAACCCAAAACCTGCACTTGCATGGTATTAAGTAAAGAGTATCTTCGACTCAAGGCATCAGCAACTTGATTGAGTTTACCTGACTTGTGCTTGATGGAGAATGAGTAAGCTTGCAAAAATTCACTCCACTTTGCATGTCGCTTGTTGAGTTTTTGCTGACTGTTTAAGTACTTCAAAGCTTCATGATCTGAATGAAGTATAAACTCTCTAAAGAGTAGGTAATTACTCCAATGTTCCAATGCACGAACAAGAGCATAGAATTCTTTGTCATAGGTGGAATAATTTTTTCGAGATTCATTGAGCTTTTCACTAAAGAATGCAATTGGTTTACCTTCTTGACTAAGAACACCACCAATCCCTAAATTAGAGGCATCACACTCCACTTCGAATACCTTGGAGAAATCTGGGAGTGTAAGGATTGGGGCCTCCGTTACCTTCTGTTTGAGAAGCTCAAAGCTCTTGTGGGCTTCCTCCGTCCACTTGAACGTCCCTCCTTTAAGGCATTCCGTGATAGGAGCAATAATGGTGCTGAAGCCTTTGATGAACCGTCTATAGAATGATGCAAGTCCATGAAAGCTTCTTATGTCGTGAAGGGACTTGGGAATAGGCCAGCTGGTGATTGCCTCTATCTTACCTGGATCCATCATGATTCCTTCTTTGCAAACAACATAGCCTAAGAACACAAGGCTATTGGTGAAGAAATGACACTTCTTCAAGTTGACATACAGCTTTTGTTCTTGCAAGATTTGGAAAACTTGATGAAGATGTTCCATATGTTGCTCTTGAGACTTGTTGTAAACTAAGATATCATCAAAGTAAACAACAACAAATTGACCCAGAAATGGTTTGAAAATATGATTCATAAGACGCATAAAAGTACTTGGAGCATTAGATAGTCCAAATGGCATGACCATCCATTCATAAAGACCATCTCTCGTTTTGAACGCTGTCTTCCATTCATCACCATCTCTCATGCGAATTTGATGATATCCGCTGCGAAGATCGATGTTTGAGAAGATTGTGGCACCATGAAGCTGATCTAGGAGATCATCCAACCGCGGGATGGGAAAGCGGTACCGGATGGTGATTTTGTTAACAGCCCTGCTATCAATACACATATGCCATGAGCCATCCTTCTTTGGTACTAGAAGTGCTGGGACAGCGCAAGGACTCATGCTTTCTCGTACAAGGCCTTTGGAGATTAGCTCATCAACTTGCCTTTGCAACTCTTCGTGTTCCCTTGGATTCATCCTATAGGCTGCTTTGTTAGGTAAAATAGAACCTGGAATAAGATCAATATGGTGCTGCATACTCCTCATGGGCGGAAGGCCTGGTGGAAGTTCCTCGGGAATAACATCAGGAAATTCCTCAAGAAGTGGTTGTATTATAAGTGGGACTTCAATGGGGTCTTTTTTTTCCACTACCACAAGAGCATACCCCTCCCCACATTCAGTTAAAATTCTCTCAACTTCACCTATAGATAGTAAACTACAACCCTCCCCTTTAGAAGGTTTAGGAGTAATTTCTCTTTTCAATGGAGCTAAAGTCACTTTAACTCCATCTTTTACAAAAGAATAGGTATTTTTGAGACCATTATGGACTGTTTTCCTATCATACTGCCATGGTCTACCAAGCAATATATGGCATGCATCCATAGGAACAACATCACACATAACTTCATCCTCATAATTTTTTCCAATAGAGAATCGAACTAAGCATTTCTTAGTTACCTGTATGTCATTACCCTTTTGAAGCCATTGAAGTTTGTAAGGATGGGAATGAGCTTCTGTTTTTAGATTTAACTTCTCCACCATGGTTGTCGACACCACATTCTCACAACTTCCCCCATCAATGATGACATTACACACCTTGCCATTGGAAGTGCATTTGGTGTGAAAAATGTTGTTCCGAAGCCAATCATCTTCTGCATAAGTTGACTTCAATATTCTGCGAATGACAAGAGACTCTCCTTGATCCGCATATGTCAACTCCTCCTCGGATTCTTCCTCATCTTGGTCCCTCTCAGCATTATCTTCCAATTCTTCCTCAACAAAGGAGATTATTTTGCGATTTGGACAATCAGAAGCAATATGTCCAAAACCATGACATTTAAAGCATTTTCTACTTGAATTAGAAGTATTGAAGCGATTAGAACCTGATGGAGCATCATTCTTAGCAGGTGGTTTGACAGCTGCTGTTTTGGTTGATGGAATGACCTTGGAAGTAGAATTACTCCCCCGGTTTGTATCACGATTGAAAGGCCGATAGTTGCTCTTACCCTTTTCCTTTAATTGTTTCTCCACCTTGATAGCTAGCTTGCAAACATCATTGTAAGTCCAGTAAGGTTGTAATTGTACAACATTACTGATTTCAAGACGTAACCCTCCAAGATAGCGGGCAACCATTTGCTCTTCGGGTTCTACAATGTCACAACGCATCATAGAATGATCGAATTCTGCTGTATATTCTTCCACAGTAAGATCGTTTTGTCAGAAATTGTGGAACTTAAGAAAAATATCTTGTCTATAATGATCTGGCAAATACTTCTTCTTAAGAGCCTTCTTCATCTTTGCCCATGTCACAATGCGACTCTTCCTCTCACGTTCTCGCTGCCTCTTAAGGTGTTCCCACCAAATAGAAGCATGTTTTCGTAGCTTGATGGCAACAAGCTTCACCTTGTTGTGATCTGGAACATCTTTGTAATCAAATATTCGCTCAATGGTGTTAAGCCAATCAATGAATTCATCAGGTTGCATTCTTCCTTCAAATTCTGGAATGTCCAGCTTGACATCATAATGACGTTGGAAAATATGATTTCCTAGGTCACGTGGATGAGGTGGAGTGCTGTCACTTGAGGCGTGACTACGAGCGCGGTGGAATGGATTAACATTGTCTCCATCGTTGCTGGAAACTTCAACATCTGAACCATGATGAGAGGCACCATGTTCAGAAGCTTCATAACGATCTAGGCGTTGCTGGAGCTGTTGTATTTGTCTCCTCAAGGCATCCATTTCAATATCTCGTGGGTCTCGTTGGGCTGGTGCTACTGGAGGTGCTTCTGGATTAGTTCGAGCACGACGACCACGACCAGCCATAAAAACAAGAACTATGGAAACCAAGGTGTTAGAAATCACCTATAAGAAACCAAAGCTCTGATACCAATTTGATACCAGATTCAAATGGAGGCAAAGGAAACCCAACAATCAAAGAAAGAAATGAAAGATAGGAGTTCACCACCCAAGAAATAACACCAAAGGGATATAGAATATCACCACCCAAAGGATTAAAACAAGGGATACAGAACAATAGAAATTCACCACTCTAAGGATTATACCAAAAAGGTACAAAATTACAATAAGAAGAATTCTCTCTTCTCACAAAGCCAAAGGCTGGTTTAATTCATAAAACACTCTATGCTCTTACACTCACAAATACAAATATTTATAGAAACTTAGAATCAACCCTCTAACATAGAATTGAGAATAATCTGAAGACAAACATGCTAAATTCGTGGGAAAGTAGTCAAGGGGACAAACATGCTCTCAAAAGTGGGAAGGAGACAAGGATCCCGAAATCCGGAAAGTCCCGACCACTTTACTTAAAATGATCATATCTGCTTATGCGCGCCTCCAAATCCACTGAAACTTGTCTTGTTGGAAAGCTAACATCTTAATCTTCAATTTAGACCTAAGAAGGTCGGAAATCAGATAAGTATTGGGTCGATTATGATAAGAAAGATGTCGAACCCACGAGGACTATTTATCTATTAACTATTGAAATTGTTCTAATTCTAAGTTATTTGAAAATCAAGAAAAGTGGTGGATTTTGAATTTGAAAAACAGCAACAAATTAAAATAAATCAACAAATGAAGAATTGACCAAACACATGAAAAGAAGAAGATTTCCCTCAAGAAGAAAACACTAAGGCATCCGACTCACCTAACCAATCCAATCCCAAATCCTAACCATACAATCAATCAATTATCATCCAAATTAATGGCGAAATATTCTAACTTATCTAAGACCCTCTCTCGAGTAGAATTAGAATTACTCAACATACAATAACCCGCGATATGTCTATGCGAATTTAAAAGCATTTGAGCACATTAAGATTAATAATATTTCACATAGAAGCCGCACAAATCACGTTGGCACATTCTTGTCTTTCGTTCAATTCATGGCATAGATCATATGAAGCTAAAATACATGCATCATCTCTCAAATTAACATGCACAACAAATCATTCAACTACTGGCCAAATAATTGAAAGCATTAAACTCAATGATGTATACTCAAAATGAATGATAAAATTATGATCACATAGAACTAAGATTCGGGATTGTCATGGAGAGGTTACATCATAGCCTTAGCAATAAAAACTAGTTCATAATAGAATCAAAACAAACCCTAATAATTGTGAAATTCATAATGAAATTATACAAAGAAAAGATGAAAGAGTTAAGAAGGAAACTCTATGTAGATCGAGAATCTCTATTATTGATGGACTCCAATTCTGCAGATTTTCGACCTCCTGCTTCAAGCGCCGTTTCCTCTCTAAAGAAGTCTATTTTTCACTTCCCCTTAAATATGAAAGTTGTAGGATGTTCGTTTTCGGCAAAGGCTTTAACACAAATGTTCTAGGGTTTGCTCTTGGCTTTCTGTAGATACCGAAATTACCCTTATTGGACTTGTCTAGAAAAAGTTATCCCCCAAATACCGAAGGGTACTTCAGGGATTTCGAGAAATGAATGTTTCCTATTCTCTTGATAACTCCTTCAATTTCCATGACTCCTTCAATTTATTTATTCCTAAGCAAAAATAAATAAAACAAATAAAAACTCTAATAAATAAGAAAATTAAATACAAACCAGCATAAAATTAAGAGTAAAAGTATGACAAAACTTGTATAGAAATTAAACACATCAAACACCCCCAAACTTAAGATTTGCTAGTCCTCGAGCAAAAAAGAAAAGAAAAAAGAAAAAATAAAAAAACAGAATAAGTTGATTTCTCACAATCTTTGCCTCATGGATTGCATAAAGAAACTGATTCAAGCTAAACATTTAACAAGTTTTGAGATTAAT
This sequence comes from Cyclocarya paliurus, assembly GCA_029856935.1. Classification (NCBI taxonomy): domain Eukaryota; kingdom Viridiplantae; phylum Streptophyta; class Magnoliopsida; order Fagales; family Juglandaceae; genus Cyclocarya; species Cyclocarya paliurus. The sequence continues at coordinate 58,163 of JARVXP010000456.1, forward strand.
TCAAGAGCATGCTTAGGTTTACAAGAAAACCTTTGAGTGTGTGTGTGAGTAACCAATCTCAACTTGCTACTCTATTAACTCGGATCAATTTATGCAAACTCGATTGAATTATGATTGATCTCTATGAGGATGAGATTCTCGAACTTCATATGCCTATTTTTCAAATCAACTCTCCACTAATGTAGTACAAATACACCACCAAAGATCAAAAGGTCTTAATAAAAGCTTGTAATGTTCGGCTTAAGGTGATGGCAAAAGAAAAAATTGGTATGGAATTCAAAGCAAGAAAATTCAATACAAGCTTCACCAATGGAGAGAGACAGAGTTTTACATTCACTTCCTAGAGCAACTTATGAGCAATTTATTCATCTTCTTTTCTTTTTTTTTTCTCTCTCTATCTTTGTTTTTTTTTTTTTTAATAATTCCACAACCCCTAAACTTAGTTTTTTTTTTTTTTTTTTTTTGTACTTCGGGTTGTATTATTTGTATTTTTTTTTTTTTTTTAGAATACAATAACAAACCTTGCTCTTGCTCTTTTAACTCTTCAACAAATTTTGTTTTTCTTCTCCAATGACTAAGCAAGTAACAAATTTTCTTGGAAAGGTAGGATGAGTGTTTGTGGGTTAAAAGGTGTGGTAAATGTGGGTTAATGAAAGAAAAATGGCCAATGTGTTTAAGGCTCAAAGGGGTGACTAGAGATAGATAATTAGGGTAGGCTGGAAAAGCTCAAACGTTCCAAAGATGGCCTAGATCATTTCTCTAGTGGTGTGCTGCCTAGGATTTCGCCTCAAGAGATTATCAAATAGGTTCTAGAGTTCATTGAGATCTTAGAAAATATCTAATTCACATAAATATACTCTAAGCCAACAAAGCAACTTATTGATCATGGTATTGTGCAAAAGTGTTCAAAGGAATTCAAATAACCCAAGCTACCACAAGAATTAAGCACAAACAAGACAATTTTAGCATTTTCCAAAAATCCAACTCAATTTCAATCAGGTAATATCATAGGCTTGTGATCATCAACCCAAAAACAACACAAAAGGAAAACAAAATATTTTTGTGATTTTCAAAATTTTTTTTTTTTTTGTGAAAATAAATAGATACTCCAAAATAAATGGCACCTACCCCCAAACTTAAAGAACACATTGTCCCCAATGTGAAGAATCAAAAGATATGAAAAGTTGAAAGGATCAAAGTAAACTTCCCTGAAAATCTTGCATGAGTGCAATGGTAGGTTTGGGGAACATTGGAGGCAATCATTTGGGCGTTGCAGCGCTGACTCTCAAGTGTGTGAGCCTTGGTGTGTTAGGAGTGTTGTGGAAGGCTCTTTTATCACCGCGGCGCGGAGCTGCCCTCTTTTTTTTTTTTTTTTTTTTGAGAAAAAAAAAATTTGCAAAGTAAGAGCATGAAAAACAAAATAAAAGTGGAATAATCAGAAAAATAAACGAAAATAAAATAAAATAATGGAAAGAAATTTGGGTTGCCTCCCAAAAAGCGCTTGTTTATAGTCTTTAGCTTGACGTTTCCTTCTTTGAATCACCGATCAATCAAATCAATGGAAACTTTTTGCTTGTTGAAATCTCCTTCGAAGTAAGGCTTTAGACGTTGCCCATTAACTTTGAATGTGCCTTTTGAGTCATTAGAAACCTCAATGGCACCATACGGGAAAACTCCTGTTACAGTGAATGGTCCGGGCCATCGGGATCGTAATTTTCCAGGGAAGAGGCGAAGTCTAGAATTATAAAGTAGAACTCTTTGCCCAACTTCAAAGTTTCTCTTGAGAATGTGTCTATCATGCCATCTCTTAGTTCTCTCCTTGTATATGCGAGCATTCTCATAGGATGCATGTCGAAACTCATCCATCTCATTGAGTTGTAATATCCTCTTCTCACCTGCTGCCTCCATGTCAAAATTAAGAGTCTTGATAGCCCAATAAGCTCTATGTTCCAACTCCACCGGTAAGTGACATGCCTTCTCGAAAACTAGACGATAGGGGGACATACCAATTGGAGTTTTGAAGGCTGTCCGGTATGCCCATAGTGCATCGTCTAACTTTTTGGACCAATCTTTCCTTGAGTTGCTCACGGTTTTCTCTAATATTCGTTTCAGCTCTCGGTTGGAAATTTCAACTTGTCCACTAGTTTGAGGATGGTATGGAGTGGCAACCTTGTGTGTAACACCATATTTGCTCAAGAGTGCCTCAAATTGCCGGTTGCAAAAATGTTTTCCCCCATCACTAATTATTGCTCTTGGAGTTCCAAACCGAGTGAATATCTGCTTTCTCAAAAAATTCATCACAACTTTAGAATCATTTGTAGGGAGGGCCACGGCCTCTACCCATTTGGAAACATAATCCACAGCTACTAAAATGTATTGATTTGAGAAAGAAGGAGGGAACGGCCCCATGAAATCTATGCCCCAAATATCAAATAGCTCAACAACAAGTATATTATTTAATGGCATTTCATTTTTCCAGGAAATATTACCACTCCTTTGACATTTATCACAAGAAGAAACAAAAGCATAAGTATCTTTAAAAATGGTGGGCCAATAAAAACCTGATTGGAGCACTTTAGCTACCGTTTTGTTCACTCCATGGTGCCCACCAACCTCTAATGAATGGCAGTGTCTTAGGATCGACTCTATCTCTTCCTCAGGTACACATCTCCTAATCATTTGATCACTACAATGCTTGTAGAGAAAAGGTTCTTCCCAATAGTAGTGCTTGACCTCCGAAAAGAATTTCTTCCTTTGTTGGTATGTAAAATCTGGATTGATCATATTGCTTACCAAGTAGTTTACATAATCTGCATACCAAGGAACTTGTGTTAGAGTTACAACAAAGAGTTGTTCATCCGGGAATACCTCATTTATTGGAGAAAGTGGGGCTCCCTCTTCGATTGTGTGCTCAAGTCTAGAGAGATGATCGGCTACTTGATTCTCGGTTCCCTTTTTGTCTTTGATCTCCAAATCAAATTCTTGTAGGAGTAAAATCCACCAAAGTAACCTTGGTTTAGCTTCCTTTTTAGCTAACAAGTATTTAAGAGCAGAATGATCAGTATAAACAATTACTTTTGACCCAATTAAATATGATCTAAATTTATCAAAAGCAAAGACCACGGCTAACAATTCTTTTTCCGTAGTAGCATAATTTAATTGGGCATCCGTCAAGGTACGACTTGCATAGTAGATAACATGGAGAATCTTGATCTTCCTTTGTCCAAGCACAGCTCCTATTGCATAATCACTTGCATCACACATCAATTCAAATGGAAGTGCCCAATCCGGTGCACATATTATTGGGGCTGAACTTAACTTCTTCTTCAAAAGTTCAAATGCCTGCAAACAATCATTGGAAAAGTTAAATGGAGTATCTTTGACCAAAAGAGAACAAAGGGGTTTAACAATCTTAGAAAAATCTTGAATAAAACGACGATAAAACCCCGCATGTCCCAAGAAACTTCTCACGCCCTTGACCGTGCTAGGTGGAGGTAATTTTTCGATGACCTCTACTTTGGCTCGATCTACCTCAATGCCCTTTGAAGAAACTTTATGCCCAAGTACAATTCCTTCCTGCACCATAAAATGACATTTTTCCCAATTAAGAACAAGGTTAGTTTCTTCACATCTTTGTAGAACTAAAGATAGATTATTTAAACAATTATCAAATGAAGAACCAAAGACAGAAAAATCATCCATAAAAATCTCAATAAACTTTTCCACCATATCCGAAAAAATGGCCATCATGCATCGTTGAAATGTGGCTGGAGCATTGCATAAACCAAAGGGCATCCTTCGATAGGCAAATGTTCCATACGGGCAAGTGAAAGTGGTTTTTTCTTGATCTTCCGGTGAAATTTGGATTTGATTGTATCCCGAGTATCCATCTAGGAAACAATAATAAGCATGACCGGCGAGCCGTTCCAACATTTGATCAATGAAAGGAAGTGGAAAGTGATCTTTTCGTGTGGCATCATTGAGCTTGCGGTAGTCTATGCACACTCTCCAACCTGTGACCGTTCTTGTTGGGATGAGTTCATTATTTTCATTCTCTACCACTGTCACTCCTCCCTTCTTGGGTACTACTTGCACCGGACTTACCCATGAGCTATCAGAAATAGGGTAAATAATTCCAGCATCCAACAATTTGAGCACTTCCTTTTTTACAACTTCTTGCAAGTTAGGATTAAGTCTCCTTTGTGGCTGCACCGTAGGCTTATAATTGTCTTCCATTAAAATCTTGTGCATACAAAGTGAAGGGCTCATTCCCTTAATGTCAGCTATAGTCCATCCCAAAGCTTGCTTGTGAGCTCTCAAAACTCGAAGTAACTTCTCTTCTTCAAGACCTGTCAAAGATGAAGAAATTATTACGGGTAAAGAAGAATCATGTAAATAAACATATTTGAGATGAGAAGGAAGAGTTTTGAGTTCTAAAGAAGGGGCCTCAATAATTGATGGCTTTTGTGGAGTAGTGTTTTCGCCCAATGTTATGTTTTCCGACTTCCCTTTAGGCAAGTAAGGTGGAGATGCTTCCAAGTAGTGTGCACAATTGCTTATCTTGGGATTCTCAGAATTGGAAGTGCCGGATTGAACAAGACATGCCTCAAGTGGTTCCTTAGGATAACTCTCTTCAAAGATTTCTACCACAAGTTCATCAATCACATCTATGTTGAAGCATGTATCGGTTGTTGACGGATATTTCATTGCTTCAAACACATTGAATGTAACTTGTTCATCTTGCACCCGTAGTATTAGTTTTCCTTGTTGCACATCTATGAGAGTTCTTCCCGTGGCTAAGAATGGTCGACCAAGAATAAGTGGGGTTTCTCTATCTTCCTCCATATCTAAAACAATAAAATCTGCAGGGAAAATAAACTTGTCAACTTTAACAAGAACATCCTCTACTATGCCTCTTGGTCGTTTAATGGATCGGTCCGCCAATTGAAGTGAAACGGTAGTGGTCTTGACCTCTCCTATCCCCAATTGCCTGAAAATAGAAAAGGGCATCAAATTTATGCTAGCACCTAAATCACACAAAGCTTTTTCAAAATAAGAGTTTCCAATGGTACAAGGAATAGTAAAACTCCCTGGATCTTTAAGCTTTGGTGGTAACTTATTTTGCAAAATGGCGGTGCACTCTTCAGTTAACATCACGGTCTCATACTCTCCTAATTTCCTCTTATTTGATAGAATCTCCTTCATGAACTTCACATAGCTACGCATTTGCTCCAAGGCATCTGCAAAAGGAATGTTAATATGTAACTTTTTAAAAACATCAAGGAACTTAGAAAATTGTTTATCTAGCTTATTTTTCTGAAGTCTTTGAGGAAAAGGTATAGGAGGAACATAAGAAGAAGTAAGAGAAGAAGACTCGGGAGGATTTCCCAAGTTTTTCACTGTTGCGCTCAGAGCAGGGGTGGGTGATGCGACTCTCACTGTCATCTCCTCTTTTCCAGAATTTTTCTCTTTCTCTTCTAAATTAAGCTCCCTTCCACTTCTTAAAGAAATGGCCTTCACTTGCTCTTTCGGGTTGTTTTCCGTGGTGCTTGGAAGTGATCCTTGAGGCCTTTCAGACATTAATGTTGCCAATTGACCAAGTGACCTTTCAATGCTCCGCATAGTATTCTCATTGTTCTTTAGAGCAATGTCATGATCTTGAAATTTAGCATCCACCTTGGCCATAAATTGTGCCATTACCTCCTCCATATTCGGCTTCTTCTCTTGTTGTTGATTTTGAAAACTTGGTGGAGGCTTGAGAACATTCTGGGAGTTGCTCCATGAGAAATTTGGGTGGTTTCGCCATCCTGGATTGTAAGTGTTGGAATAAGGATTGCTTTGTCGTTGGTAATTCGACACAAAGTTTGCTTGCTCTGAACTATTGTTGGCGAATGGATTTCCCACTGGACAATCTACTCCCATATGATTTCCTGCACAAAATTCACAAATTGCATTAGTAGATTGAATGGAACTCACATTGACATTGTCTAATTTCTTAGATAAAGCTGCAACTTGAGCAGCTAAAGCAGAGAAAGAATCAATTTCATGAACTCCCTGAGTTCTTTTTGGTGTCACTCAATCCACTGGCCATTGATAATTGTTGGTTGCCATCTCCTCCACCAACTCATATGCATCTTCTGGTGATTTCTTCATCAAAGTCCCTCCCGCTGCTGCATCAATCATTGTACGTGTTGTAGGTTGCAAACCATTGTAGAAGGTTTGCACTTGAATCCACACAGGAAGTCCATGATGTGGGCACTTTCTAAGCAATTCTTTATACCTCTCCCAAGCTTCATAAAGTGATTGCATATCAAATTGGACAAAAGTGGTGATATCGTTTCTCATCTTCACAGTTTTGGCTGGGGGAAAGAACTTTGCTAGAAACTTTTTAGCCAAATCATCCCATGTAGTTATGGTTAACGGTGGAAGTGAGTTTAACCATGCCTTTGCCTTGTCTCGGAGGGAGAATGGAAAGAGTCTCAATCTAATAGCATCATCAGAAACTCCATTATGTTTAAAAGTATCACATAACTCCAGAAAATTAGCTATGTGAGCATTTGGATCATCATGTGGCATGCCACTGAATTGCACCGTTGAAGCCACCATTTGAAGAATAGCTGGCTTTATCTCAAAGTTATTGGCTTGAATGGCAGGCCGTCTAATGCTAGAAGTAGCTCCAGTGACCAAAGGGACAGCATAATCTCCCAAAGTCCTGTTTCCAAGTTGATATTCCATTGTTTCGTTCTCGGTTGTGGAATCCTCCTTCTCCTTATTCAAACGACGAAGGGTCCGTTCAATTTCAGAGTCAAAAGGTACCAAATCCAAGCTTCGAGTACGTCTCATGCACAACTCTTAAAACCTAAAAAGAAAACTAAAAGCAAAAATCACAATCAAGACTTAGAAGAAAAAAGAAAAGAAAAGAAAAAATCAAATTAACATAGAACTAGTTGGCATCAAAAGTAATAGAAAATAAATAGTCCCCGGCAACGGCGCCAAAAACTTGTTGTGTGATTTTGCAAGTGCACAAAATCGTACCAAGTAATATAATGATAAGAAAGATGTCGAACCCACGAGGACTATTTATCTATTAACTATTGAAATTGTTCTAATTCTCAGTTATTTGAAAATCAAGAAAAGTGGTGGATTTTGAATTTGAAAAACAGCAACAAATTAAAATAAATCAACAAATGAAGAATTGACCAAACACATGAAAAGAAGAAGATTTCACTCAAGAAGAAAACACTAAGGCATCCGACTCACCTAACCAATCCAATCCCAAATCCTAACCATACAACCAATCAATTATCATCCAAATTAACGGCGAAATATTCTAACTTATCTAAGACCCTCTCTCGAGTAGAATTAGAATTACTCAACATACAATAACCCGCGATATGTCTATGCGAATTTAAAAGCATTTGAGCACATTAAGATTAATAATATTTCACATAGAAACCGCACAAATCACGTTGGCACATTCTTGTCTTTCTTTCAATTCATGGCATAGATCATATGAAGCTAAAATACATGCATCATCTCTCAAATTAACATGCACAACAAATCATTCAACTACTGGCCAAATAATTGAAAGCATTAAACTCAATGATGTATACTCAAAATGAATGCTAAAATTATGATCACATAGAACTAAGATTCGGGATTGTCATGGAGAGGTTACATCATAGCCTTAGCAATAAAAACTAGTTCATAATAGAATCAAAACAAACCCTAATAATTGTGAAATTCATAATGAAATTATACAAAGAAAAGATGAAAGATTTAAGAAGGAAACTCTATGTAGATCGAGAATCTCTATTGCTGATGGACTCCAATTCTGCAGATTTTCGACCTCCTGCTTCAAGCGCCGTTTCCTCTCTGAAGAAGTCTATTTTTCACTTCCCCTTAAATATGAAAGTTGTAGGATGTTCGTTTTCGGCAAAGGCTTTAACACAAATGTTCTAGGGTTTGCTCTTGGCTTTCTGTAGATACCGAAATTACCCTTATTGGACTTGTCTAGAAAAAGTTATCCCCCAAATACCGAAGGGTACTTCAGGGATTTTGAGAAATGAACGTTTCCTATTCTCTTGATAACTCCTTCAATTTCCATGACTCCTTCAATTTATTTATTCCTAAGCAAAAATAAATAAAACAAATAAAAACTCTAATAAATAAGAAAATTAAATACAAACCAGCATAAAATTAAGAGTAAAAGTATGACAAAACTTGTATAGAAATTAAACACATCATGCCCCGACCCCGGGCAATTCGGAGCACCTCTTATTTTTACCCCTCTGCCCTTGCTTAGTAGAAAGCCAAGTGAGGGCAAAGTGGCAAAGTTAAGAGGTTGGAGTTTTTTGCTCGCGGGCTTCCCATGGTATTACAATGACCTTATGGTATGTATGCCCGGACCCCGGGCAATTCGGTGCACCTCTTATTTTTACCACTTTGCCCTTGCTTAGTAGAAAGCCAAGTGAGGGCAAAGTGCCAAAGTTAAGAGGTTGGAGTTTTTTGCTCGCGGGCTCCCCATGAAGGTACAATGACCTTATGGTATGTATGGCCTGACCACGGGCAATTCGGAGCACCTCTTATTTTTACCACTTTGCCCTTGCTTTGTTGAAAGCATAGGGAGGGCAAAGTGCCAAAGTTAAGAGGTTGGAGTTTTTTGCTCGCGGGCTTCCCATGGTACTACAATGACCTTATGGTATGTATGCCCCGACCCCGGGCAATTCGGAGCACCTCTTATTTTTACCAGTTTCCCCTTGCTTTGTTGAAAGCATAGGGAGGGCAAAGTGGCAAAGTTAAGAGGTTGGAGTTTTTTACTCGCGGGCTTCCCATGGTACTACAATGACCTTATGGCATGTATGCCCCGACCCCGGCAATTCGGAGCACGTCTTATTTTTACCCCTCTGCCCTTGCTTAGTAGAAAGCCAAGTGAGGGCAAAGTGGCAAAGTTAAGAGGTTGGAGTTTTTTGCTCGCGGGCTCCCCATGGTGGTACAATGACCTTATGGTATGTATGCCCCGACCACGGGCAATTCGGAGCACCTCTTATTTTTACCACTTTGCCCTTGCTTTGTTGAAAGTATAGGGAGGGCAAAGTGGCAAAGTTAAGAGGTTGGAGTTTTTTGCTCGCGGGCTTCCCATGGTACTACAATGACCTTATGGTATGTATGCCCCGACCCCGGACAATTCAGAGCACCTCTTATTTTTACCAGTTTCCCCTTGCTTTGTTGAAAGCATAGGGAGGGCAAAGTGGCAAAGTTAAGAGGTTGGAGTTTTTTACTCGCGGGCTTCCCATGGTACTACAATGACCTTATGGCATGTATGCCCCGACCCCGGGCAATTCGGAGCACCTCTTATTTTTACCACTTTGCCCTTGCTTAGTAGAAAGCCAAGTGAGGGCAAAGTGGCAAAGTTAAGAGGTTGGAGTTTTTTGCTCGCGGGCTTCCCATGGTACTACAATGACCTTATGGTATGTATGCCCGGACCTCGGGCAATTCGGAGCACCTCATATTTTTACCACTGTGCCCTTGCTTAGTAGAAAGCCAAGTGAGGGCAAAGTGGCAAAGTTAAGAGGTTGGAGTTTTTTGCTCGCGGGCTTCCCATGGTACTAAAATGACCTTATGGTATGTATGCCCCGACCCGGGCAATTCGGAGCACCTCTTATTTTTACCACTTTGCCCTTGCTTAGTAGAAAGCCAAGTGAGGGTAAAGTGGCAAAGTTAAGAGGTTGGAGTTTTTTGCTCGTGGGCTTCCCATGGTACTACAATCCCTTTTTGTTATGTATGCCCCGACCCCGGGCAATTCGGAGCACCTCTTATTTTTACCACTTTTCTCTTGCTTTGTTGAAAGCCTAGGGAGGGCAAAGTGGCAAAGTTAAGAGGTTGGAGTTTTTTCCTCGCAGGCTTCCCATGTGATATAAAACTCAATCAAGACAATGCAACCTTGTTTTATCCCAACTAGTAATTAGGTCTAAGAAACAAGAACAAGAAAAACAAGGAAGGAATAAAAATGACACAAGAATCAAGGAAATTGTGGCAACGAAAGAGTAACTAGAAGACAAGATACCAACTATAATAATGTATGTAGCTCCTTTGATGATAAGGCTCAAGAAAAAAAAAATTCCAGCTTTCCAATACTTTTTTTTTTTTTTGGACGAATTGTTTTTTTTTTTTTTTTTCTGGACGAATTTTTTTTTTTTTCCTTTCTTTTCTTTTCTTTTCTTTTATTTTCCTTTCTTTCTCTAATTCAATCACAAATAGCAATATTCAATTGAAAATCAAGCAATTGAATTGAAACAAACAAGAACTGACAACGAAATAGAAGAGAATCAATGGAACGGCACTCCAAGCAATTGACAAACTTAGAGATGCAAGAAACCCTAGAATTTTGAAACCCTAGAAGATGCAAATTTCAGCCAAACCCAAAACCCTAAGAATTTTGGCAGCATACTTTTTGTTTCAATTTTTTTTTTTTCGTAACCCTAGAACAATGAAGCCCTAGAATTAAAGATGCAATAAAAAATAAGATAGAATCAGACCTGATTGGAAACCGAGCTCTGATACCAAATAATATGAACGCGCGGGAATGGAATCCCTTGAACCCACAATCAATTTGAAAATGCACCCAAGAAAGCCAATATCAAGTCAACGAATGGGAAAATCTAGACCCGATGAGAACCCGTTTCAAGAACCTAGATTATATTAAAATCTAGACCCGATGAATAACCCGTCTCAAGAACCCAGATTACAAGGAGGAACGCCACAAAGGTTGTGATTTGCCTTTGATAAGTTCAAAAGTTCAATCAAGAACAAGAGGAGTAAACTCACTCACAAATAACATTCAATATTGTCTAATCTTTCAAATGAGGCTACAATGAGTGTTTTAACCAAAACTCTATTGAAACCCTAACCCAAAATAAACCCTACTTCCAAAACTACCGTCGGATGAACAGTACCCACGGCTACTGTACGGCGCTACATTGATTCGGACGTGAACAGTGCCGAGCTACAGTAACTCCTGAAACCCTAGTTTCTAAAATGTAACTTTTCCAAATAAGCCCTTGGCCAAAGTACAAGGCCTTCCCAAAAACCCTAATTCATAATAAATAAGACATATTTGGGCCAAGTATCATCTAGCCCACTTATTCTAAATGAAATAAATCTTTTAACTAAATTAAAAGCTTCTAATAACAATAGGGCCTATCTCTATGTCTTGTCTTCCACTGCTTGACTCAAATGGATCATAACTGGTTCTCCTTCTTTCAAGCCCATATTGAATGTTGGGCTCTTGCTAGCTTCATTCCAAGTGGATTGGACCAATCCTTGAATTGCTTCCTTAATCTTCATGGCTCTTGATCTTGTAATTGGTCCATCTGGAACTTGCAAATGATCTAGAAAACTAGGCCCACCTTGGTTCCCATCACCTATGCTTTCAACAAACAAAGGGCAAAGTGGTAAAAATAAGAGGTGCTCCGAATTGTCCGGGATCGGGGCATACATACCATAAGGTCATTGTAGTACCATGGGAAGCCCGCGAGCAAAAACTCCAACCTCTTAACTTTGCCACTTTGCCCTCACTTGGCTTTCTACAAAGCAAGGGAAGAGTGGTAAAAATAAGAGGTGCTCCGAATTGCCCGGGGTCGGCGCATACATACCATAAGGTCATTGTAGTACCATGGGAAGCCCGCGAGCAAAAAACTCCAACCTCTTAACTTTGCCACTTTGCCCTCACTTGGCTTTCTACTAAGCAAGGGCATAGTGGTAAAAATAAGAGGTCGTCCGAATTAATCGGGGTCGGGGCTTACATACCATAAGGTCATTGTAGTACCATGGGAAGCCCGCGAGTAAAAACTCCAACCTCTTAACTTTGCCACTTTGCCCTCCCTATGCTTTCAACAAAGCAAGAGAAAAGTGGTAAAAATAAGAGGTGCTCCGAATTGCCCGGGTCGGGGCATACATACCATAAGGTCATTGTAGTACCATGGGAAGCCCGCGAGCAAAAAACTCCAACCTCTTAACTTTGCCACTTTGCCCTCACTTGGCTTTCTACAAAGCAAGGGCAAAGTGGTAAAAATAAGAGGTGCTCCGAATTGCCCGGGGTCGGGGCATACATACCATAAGGTCATTGTAGTACCATGGGAAGCCTGCGAGCAAAAAACTCCAACCTCTTAACTTTGCCACTTTGCCCTCACTTGGCTTTCAACAAAGCAAGGGCAAAGTGGTAAAAATAAGAGGTGCTCCGAATTGCCCGGGGTCGGGGCATACATACCATAAGGTCATTGTAGTACCATGGGAAGCCCGCGAGCAAAAAACTCCAACCTCTTAACTTTGCCACTTTGCCCTCACTTGGCTTTCTACAAAGCAGGGCAAAGTGGTAAAAATAAGAGGTGCTCCGAATTGCCCGGGGTCGGGGCATACATACCATAAGGTCATTGTAGTACCATGGGAAGCCCGCGAGCAAAAAACTCCAACCTCTTAACTTTGCCACTTTGCCCTCACTTGGCTTTCTACAAAGCAAGGGCAAAGTGGTAAAAATAAGAGGTGCTCCGAATTGCCCGGGGTCGGGGCATACATACCATAAGGTCATTGTAGTACCATGGGAAGCCCGCGAGCAAAAAACTCCAACCTCTTAACTTTGCCACTTTGCCCTCACTTGGCTTTCTACAAAGCAAGGGCAAAGTGGTAAAAATAAGAGGTGCTCCGAATTGCCCGGGGTCGGGGCATACATACCATAAGGTCATTGTAGTACATGGGAAGCCCGCGAGCAAAAAACTCCAACCTCTTAACTTTGCCACTTTGCCCTCACTTGGCTTTCTACAAAGCAAGGGCAAAGTGGTAAAAATAAGAGGTGCTCCGAATTGCCCGGGGTCGGGGCATACATACCATAAGGTCATTGTAGTACCATGGGAAGCCCGCGAGCAAAAAACTCCAACCTCTTAACTTTGCCACTTTGCCCTCACTTGCTTTCAACAAAGCAAGGGCAAAGTGGTAAAAATAAGAGGTGCTCCGAATTGCCCGGGGTCGGGGCATACATACCATAAGGTCATTGTAGTACCATGGGAAGCCCGCGAGCAAAAAACTCCAACCTCTTAACTTTGCCACTTTGCCCTCACTTGGCTTTCTACAAAGCAAGGGCAAAGTGGTAAAAATAAGAGGTGCTCCGAATTGCCCGGGTCGGGGCATACATACCATAAGGTCATTGTAGTACCATGGGAAGCCCGCGAGCAAAAAACTCCAACCTCTTAACTTTGCCACTTTGCCCTCACTTGGCTTTCTACAAAGCAAGGGCAAAGTGGTAAAAATAAGAGGTGCTCCGAATTGCCCGGGTCGGGGCATACATACCATAAGGTCATTGTAGTACCATGGGAAGCCCGCGAGCAAAAAACTCCAACCTCTTAACTTTGCCACTTTGCCCTCACTTGGCTTTCTACAAAGCAAGGGCAAAGTGGTAAAAATAAGAGGTGCTCCGAATTGCCCGGGTCGGGGCATACATACCATAAGGTCATTGTAGTACCATGGGAAGCCCGCGAGCAAAAAACTCCAACCTCTTAACTTTGCCACTTTGCCCTCACTTGGCTTTCTACAAAGCAAGGGCAAAGTGGTAAAAATAAGAGGTGCTCCGAATTGCCCGGGGTCGGGGCATACATACCATAAGGTCATTGTAGTACCATGGGAAGCCCGCGAGCAAAAAACTCCAACCTCTTAACTTTGCCACTTTGCCCTCACTTGGCTTTCTACAAAGCAAGGGCAAAGTGGTAAAAATAAGAGGTGCTCCGAATTGCCCGGGGTCGGGGCATACATACCATAAGGTCATTGTAGTACCATGGGAAGCCCGCGAGCAAAAAACTCCAACCTCTTAACTTTGCCACTTTGCCCTCACTTGGCTTTCTACAAAGCAAGGGCAAAGTGGTAAAAATAAGAGGTGCTCCGAATTGCCCGGGGTCGGGGCATACATACCATAAGGTCATTGTAGTACCATGGGAAGCCCGCGAGCAAAAAACTCCAACCTCTTAACTTTGCCACTTTGCCCTCACTTGCTTTCAACAAAGCAAGGGCAAAGTGGTAAAAATAAGAGGTGCTCCGAATTGCCCGGGGTCGGGGCATACATACCATAAGGTCATTGTAGTACCATGGGAAGCCCGCGAGCAAAAAACTCCAACCTCTTAACTTTGCCACTTTGCCCTCACTTGGCTTTCTACTAAGCAAGGGCAAAGTGGTAAAAATAAGAGGTGCTCCGAATTGCCCGGGGTCGGGGCATACATACCATAAGGTCATTGTAGTACCATGGGAAGCCCGCGAGCAAAAAACTCCAACCTCTTAACTTTGCCACTTTGCCCTCACTTGCTTTCAACAAAGCAAGGGCAAAGTGGTAAAAATAAGAGGTGCTCCGAATTGCCCGGGGTCGGGGCATACATACCATAAGGTCATTGTAGTACCATGGGAAGCCCGCGAGCAAAAAACTCCAACCTCTTAACTTTGCCACTTTGCCCTCACTTGCTTTCAACAAAGCAAGGGCAAAGTGGTAAAAATAAGAGGTGCTCCGAATTGCCCGGGTCGGGGCATACATACCATAAGGTCATTGTAGTACCATGGGAAGCCCGCGAGCAAAAAACTCCAACCTCTTAACTTTGCCACTTTGCCCTCACTTGGCTTTCTACAAAGCAAGGGCAAAGTGGTAAAAATAAGAGGTGCTCCGAATTGCCCGGGGTCGGGGCATACATACCATAAGGTCATTGTAGTACCATGGGAAGCCCGCGAGCAAAAAACTCCAACCTCTTAACTTTGCCACTTTGCCCTCCCTCTGCTTTCAACAAAGCAAGGGCAAAGTGGTAAAAATAAGAGGTGCTCCGAATTGCCCGGGGTCGGGGCATACATACCATAAGGTCATTGTAGTACCATGGGAAGCCCGCGAGCAAAAAACTCCAACCTCTTAACTTTGCCACTTTGCCCTCACTTGGCTTTCTACAAAGCAAGGGCAAAGTGGTAAAAATAAGAGGTGCTCCGAATTGCCCGGGGTCGGGGCATACATACCATAAGGTCATTGTAGTACCATGGGAAGCCCGCGAGCAAAAAACTCCAACCTCTTAACTTTGCCACTTTGCCCTCACTTGGCTTTCTACAAAGCAAGGGCAAAGTGGTAAAAATAAGAGGTGCTCCGAATTGCCCGGGGTCGGGGCATACATACCATAAGGTCATTGTAGTACCATGGGAAGCCCGCGAGCAAAAAACTCCAACCTCTTAACTTTGCCACTTTGCCCTCACTTGGCTTTCAACAAAGCAAGGGCAAAGTGGTAAAAATAAGAGGTGCTCCGAATTGCCCGGGGTCGGGGCATACATACCATAAGGTCATTGTAGTACCATGGGAAGCCGCGAGCAAAAAACTCCAACCTCTTAACTTTGCCACTTTGCCCTCACTTGGCTTTCTACTAAGCAAGGGCAAAGTGGTAAAAATAAGAGGTGCTCCGAATTGCCCGGGTCGGGGCATACATACCATAAGGTCATTGTAGTACCATGGGAAGCCCGCGAGCAAAAAACTCCAACCTCTTAACTTTGCCACTTTGCCCTCACTATGGCTTTCAACAAAGCAAGGGCAAAGTGGTAAAAATAAGAGGTGCTCCGAATTGCCCGGGGTCGGGGCATACATACCATAAGGTCATTGTAGTACCATGGGAAGCCCGCGAGCAAAAAACTCCAACCTCTTAACTTTGCCACTTTGCCCTCACTTGGCTTTCTACTAAGCAAGGGCAAAGTGGTAAAAATAAGAGGTGCTCCGAATTGCCCGGGGTCGGGGCATACATACCATAAGGTCATTGTAGTACCATGGGAAGCCCGCGAGCAAAAAACTCCAACCTCTTAACTTTGCCACTTTGCCCTCACTTGGCTTTCTACAAAGCAAGGGCAAAGTGGTAAAAATAAGAGGTGCTCCGAATTGCCCGGGGTCGGGGCATACATACCATAAGGTCATTGTAGTACCATGGGAAGCCCGCGAGCAAAAAACTCCAACCTCTTAACTTTGCCACTTTGCCCTCACTTGGCTTTCAACAAAGCAAGGGCAAAGTGGTAAAAATAAGAGGTGCTCCGAATTGCCCGGGGTCGGGGCATACATACCATAAGGTCATTGTAGTACCATGGGAAGCCCGCGAGCAAAAAACTCCAACCTCTTAACTTTGCCACTTTGCCCTCACTTGGCTTTCTACAAAGCAAGGGCAAAGTGGTAAAAATAAGAGGTGCTCCGAATTGCCCGGGGTCGGGGCATACATACCATAAGGTCATTGTAGTACCATGGGAAGCCCGCGAGCAAAAAACTCCAACCTCTTAACTTTGCCACTTTGCCCTCACTTGGCTTTCAACAAAGCAAGGGCAAAGTGGTAAAAATAAGAGGTGCTCCGAATTGCCCGGGGTCGGGGCATACATACCATAAGGTCATTGTAGTACCATGGGAAGCCCGCGAGCAAAAAACTCCAACCTCTTAACTTTGCCACTTTGCCCTCACTTGGCTTTCTACAAAGCAAGGGCAAAGTGGTAAAAATAAGAGGTGCTCCGAATTGCCCGGGGTCGGGGCATACATACCATAAGGTCATTGTAGTACCATGGGAAGCCCGCGAGCAAAAAACTCCAACCTCTTAACTTTGCCACTTTGCCCTCACTTGGCTTTCTACAAAGCAAGGGCAAAGTGGTAAAAATAAGAGGTGCTCCGAATTGCCCGGGTCGGGGCATACATACCATAAGGTCATTGTAGTACCATGGGAAGCCCGCGAGCAAAAAACTCCAACCTCTTAACTTTGCCACTTTGCCCTCACTTGGCTTTCTACAAAGCAAGGGCAAAGTGGTAAAAATAAGAGGTGCTCCGAATTGCCCGGGGTCGGGGCATACATACCATAAGGTCATTGTAGTACCATGGGAAGCCCGCGAGCAAAAAACTCCAACCTCTTAACTTTGCCACTTTGCCCTCACTTGGCTTTCTACAAAGCAAGGGCAAAGTGGTAAAAATAAGAGGTGCTCCGAATTGCCCGGGGTCGGGGCATACATACCATAAGGTCATTGTAGTACCATGGGAAGCCCGCGAGCAAAAAACTCCAACCTCTTAACTTTGCCACTTTGCCCTCACTTGGCTTTCTACAAAGCAAGGGCAAAGTGGTAAAAATAAGAGGTGCTCCGAATTGCCCGGGGTCGGGGCATACATACCATAAGGTCATTGTAGTACCATGGGAAGCCCGCGAGCAAAAAACTCCAACCTCTTAACTTTGCCACTTTGCCCTCACTTGGCTTTCTACAAAGCAAGGGCAAAGTGGTAAAAATAAGAGGTGCTCCGAATTGCCCGGGGTCGGGGCATACATACCATAAGGTCATTGTAGTACCATGGGAAGCCCGCGAGCAAAAAACTCCAACCTCTTAACTTTGCCACTTTGCCCTCACTTGGCTTTCTACAAAGCAAGGGCAAAGTGGTAAAAATAAGAGGTGCTCCGAATTGCCCGGGGTCGGGGCATACATACCATAAGGTCATTGTAGTACCATGGGAAGCCCGCGAGCAAAAAACTCCAACCTCTTAACTTTGCCACTTTGCCCTCACTTGGCTTTCTACAAAGCAAGGGCAAAGTGGTAAAAATAAGAGGTGCTCCGAATTGCCCGGGGTCGGGGCATACATACCATAAGGTCATTGTAGTACCATGGGAAGCCCGCGAGCAAAAAACTCCAACCTCTTAACTTTGCCACTTTGCCCTCACTTGGCTTTCTACAAAGCAAGGGCAAAGTGGTAAAAATAAGAGGTGCTCCGAATTGCCCGGGGTCGGGGCATACATACCATAAGGTCATTGTAGTACCATGGGAAGCCCGCGAGCAAAAAACTCCAACCTCTTAACTTTGCCACTTTGCCCTCACTTGGCTTTCTACAAAGCAAGGGCAAAGTGGTAAAAATAAGAGGTGCTCCGAATTGCCCGGGGTCGGGGCATACATACCATAAGGTCATTGTAGTACCATGGGAAGCCCGCGAGCAAAAAACTCCAACCTCTTAACTTTGCCACTTTGCCCTCACTTGGCTTTCAACAAAGCAAGGGCAAAGTGGTAAAAATAAGAGGTGCTCCGAATTGCCCGGGGTCGGGGCATACATACCATAAGGTCATTGTAGTACCATGGGAAGCCCGCGAGCAAAAAACTCCAACCTCTTAACTTTGCCACTTTGCCCTCACTTGGCTTTCTACAAAGCAAGGGCAAAGTGGTAAAAATAAGAGGTGCTCCGAATTGCCCGGGTCGGGGCATACATACCATAAGGTCATTGTAGTACCATGGGAAGCCCGCGAGCAAAAAACTCCAACCTCTTAACTTTGCCACTTTGCCCTCACTTGGCTTTCTACAAAGCAAGGGCAAAGTGGTAAAAATAAGAGGTGCTCCGAATTGCCCGGGGTCGGGGCATACATACCATAAGGTCATTGTAGTACCATGGGAAGCCCGCGAGCAAAAAACTCCAACCTCTTAACTTTGCCACTTTGCCCTCACTTGGCTTTCTACAAAGCAAGGGCAAAGTGGTAAAAATAAGAGGTGCTCCGAATTGCCCGGGGTCGGGGCATACATACCATAAGGTCATTGTAGTACCATGGGAAGCCCGCGAGCAAAAAACTCCAACCTCTTAACTTTGCCACTTTGCCCTCACTTGGCTTTCTACAAAGCAAGGGCAAAGTGGTAAAAATAAGAGGTGCTCCGAATTGCCGTGGTCGGGGCATACATACCATAAGGTCATTGTAGTACCATGGGAAGCCCGCGAGCAAAAAACTCCAACCTCTTAACTTTGCCACTTTGCCCTCACTTGGCTTTCTACAAAGCAAGGGCAAAGTGGTAAAAATAAGAGGTGCTCCGAATTGCCCGGGGTCGGGGCATACATACCATAAGGTCATTGTAGTACCATGGGAAGCCCGCGAGCAAAAAACTCCAACCTCTTAACTTTGCCACTTTGCCCTCACTTGGCTTTCTACAAAGCAAGGGCAAAGTGGTAAAAATAAGAGGTGCTCCGAATTGCCCGGGGTCGGGGCATACATACCATAAGGTCATTGTAGTACCATGGGAAGCCCGCGAGCAAAAAACTCCAACCTCTTAACTTTGCCACTTTGCCCTCACTTGGCTTTCTACTAAGCAAGGGCAAAGTGGTAAAAATAAGTGGTGCTCCGAATTTCCCGGGTCGGAGCATACATACCATAAGGTCATTGTAGTACCATGGGAAGCCCGCGAGCAAAAAACTCCAACCTCTTAACTTTGCCACTTTGCCCTCACTTGGCTTTCAACAAAGCAAGGGCAAAGTGGTAAAAATAAGAGGTGCTCCGAATTGCCCGGGGTCGGGGCATACATACCATAAGGTCATTGTAGTACCATGGGAAGCCCGCGAGCAAAAAACTCCAACCTCTTAACTTTGCCACTTTGCCCTCACTTGGCTTTCTACAAAGCAAGGGCAAAGTGGTAAAAATAAGAGGTGCTCCGAATTGCCCGGGGTCGGGGCATACATACCATAAGGTCATTGTAGTACCATGGGAAGCCCGCGAGCAAAAAACTCCAACCTCTTAACTTTGCCACTTTGCCCTCACTTGGCTTTCAAAGCAAGGGCAAAGTGGTAAAAATAAGAGGTGCTCCGAATTGCCCGGGGTCGGGGCATACATACCATAAGGTCATTGTAGTACCATGGGAAGCCCGCGAGCAAAAAACTCCAACCTCTTAACTTTGCCACTTTGCCCTCACTTGGCTTTCTACAAAGCAAGGGCAAAGTGGTAAAAATAAGAGGTGCTCCGAATTGCCCGGGTCGGGGCATACATACCATAAGGTCATTGTAGTACCATGGGAAGCCCGCGAGCAAAAAACTCCAACCTCTTAACTTTGCCACTTTGCCCTCACTTGGCTTTCTACAAAGCAAGGGCAAAGTGGTAAAAATAAGAGGTGCTCCGAATTGCCCGGGGTCGGGGCATACATACCATAAGGTCATTGTAGTACCATGGGAAGCCCGCGAGCAAAAAACTCCAACCTCTTAACTTTGCCACTTTGCCCTCACTTGGCTTTCTACAAAGCAAGGGCAAAGTGGTAAAAATAAGAGGTGCTCCGAATTGCCCGGGGTCGGGGCATACATACCATAAGGTCATTGTAGTACCATGGGAAGCCCGCGAGCAAAAAACTCCAACCTCTTAACTTTGCCACTTTGCCCTCACTTGGCTTTCTACAAAGCAAGGGCAAAGTGGTAAAAATAAGAGGTGCTCCGAATTGCCCGGGGTCGGGGCATACATACCATAAGGTCATTGTAGTACCATGGGAAGCCCGCGAGCAAAAAACTCCAACCTCTTAACTTTGCCACTTTGCCCTCACTTGGCTTTCTACAAAGCAAGGGCAAAGTGGTAAAAATAAGAGGTGCTCCGAATTGCCCGGGGTCGGGGCATACATACCATAAGGTCATTGTAGTACCATGGGAAGCCCGCGAGCAAAAAACTCCAACCTCTTAACTTTGCCACTTTGCCCTCACTTGGCTTTCTACAAAGCAAGGGCAAAGTGGTAAAAATAAGAGGTGCTCCGAATTGCCCGGGTCGGGGCATACATACCATAAGGTCATTGTAGTACCATGGGAAGCCCGCGAGCAAAAAACTCCAACCTCTTAACTTTGCCACTTTGCCCTCACTTGGCTTTCTACAAAGCAAGGGCAAAGTGCTAAAAATAAGAGGTGCTCCGAATTGCCCGGGGTCGGGGCATACATACCATAAGGTCATTGTAGTACCATGGGAAGCCCGCGAGCAAAAAACTCCAACCTCTTAACTTTGCCACTTTGCCCTCACTTGGCTTTCTACAAAGCAAGGGCAAAGTGGTAAAAATAAGAGGTGCTCCGAATTGCCCGGGGTCGGGGCATACATACCATAAGGTCATTGTAGTACCATGGGAAGCCCGCGAGCAAAAAACTCCAACCTCTTAACTTTGCCACTTTGCCCTCACTTGGCTTTCTACAAAGCAAGGGCAAAGTGGTAAAAATAAGAGGTGCTCCGAATTGCCCGGGGTCGGGGCATACATACCATAAGGTCATTGTAGTACCATGGGAAGCCCGCGAGCAAAAAACTCCAACCTCTTAACTTTGCCACTTTGCCCTCACTTGGCTTTCTACAAAGCAAGGGCAAAGTGGTAAAAATAAGAGGTGCTCCGAATTGCCCGGGGTCGGGGCATACATACCATAAGGTCATTGTAGTACCATGGGAAGCCCGCGAGCAAAAAACTCCAACCTCTTAACTTTGCCACTTTGCCCTCACTTGGCTTTCTACAAAGCAAGGGCAAAGTGGTAAAAATAAGAGGTGCTCCGAATTGCCCGGGGTCGGGGCATACATACCATAAGGTCATTGTAGTACCATGGGAAGCCCGCGAGCAAAAAACTCCAACCTCTTAACTTTGCCACTTTGCCCTCACTTGGCTTTCTACAAAGCAAGGGCAAAGTGGTAAAAATAAGAGGTGCTCCGAATTGCCCGGGGTCGGGGCATACATACCATAAGGTCATTGTAGTACCATGGGAAGCCCGCGAGCAAAAAACTCCAACCTCTTAACTTTGCCACTTTGCCCTCACTTGGCTTTCTACAAAGCAAGGGCAAAGTGGTAAAAATAAGAGGTGCTCCGAATTGCCCGGGGTCGGGGCATACATACCATAAGGTCATTGTAGTACCATGGGAAGCCCGCGAGCAAAAAACTCCAACCTCTTAACTTTGCCACTTTGCCCTCACTTGGCTTTCTACAAAGCAAGGGCAAAGTGGTAAAAATAAGAGGTGCTCCGAATTGCCCGGGGTCGGGGCATACATACCATAAGGTCATTGTAGTACCATGGGAAGCCCGCGAGCAAAAAACTCCAACCTCTTAACTTTGCCACTTTGCCCTCACTTGGCTTTCTACAAAGCAAGGGCAAAGTGGTAAAAATAAGAGGTGCTCCGAATTGCCCGGGGTCGGGGCATACATACCATAAGGTCATTGTAGTACCATGGGAAGCCCGCGAGCAAAAAACTCCAACCTCTTAACTTTGCCACTTTGCCCTCACTTGGCTTTCTACAAAGCAAGGGCAAAGTGGTAAAAATAAGAGGTGCTCCGAATTGCCCGGGGTCGGGGCATACATACCATAAGGTCATTGTAGTACCATGGGAAGCCCGCGAGCAAAAAACTCCAACCTCTTAACTTTGCCACTTTGCCCTCACTTGGCTTTCTACAAAGCAAGGGCAAAGTGGTAAAAATAAGAGGTGCTCCGAATTGCCCGGGGTCGGGGCATACATACCATAAGGTCATTGTAGTACCATGGGAAGCCCGCGAGCAAAAAACTCCAACCTCTTAA
The DNA here is from genome assembly GCA_029856935.1 of Cyclocarya paliurus. Lineage (NCBI taxonomy): Eukaryota > Viridiplantae > Streptophyta > Magnoliopsida > Fagales > Juglandaceae > Cyclocarya > Cyclocarya paliurus. The sequence goes on from JARVXP010000456.1 coordinate 80,478, forward strand.
CTTTGCCACTTTGCCCTCACTTGGCTTTCTACAAAGCAAGGGCAAAGTGGTAAAAATAAGAGGTGCTCCGAATTGCCCGGGGTCGGGGCATACATACCATAAGGTCATTGTAGTACCATGGGAAGCCCGCGAGCAAAAAACTCCAACCTCTTAACTTTGCCACTTTGCCCTCACTTGGCTTTCTACAAAGCAAGGGCAAAGTGGTAAAAATAAGAGGTGCTCCGAATTGCCCGGGGTCGGGGCATACATACCATAAGGTCATTGTAGTACCATGGGAAGCCCGCGAGCAAAAAACTCCAACCTCTTAACTTTGCCACTTTGCCCTCACTTGGCTTTCTACAAAGCAAGGGCAAAGTGGTAAAAATAAGAGGTGCTCCGAATTGCCCGGGGTCGGGGCATACATACCATAAGGTCATTGTAGTACCATGGGAAGCCCGCGAGCAAAAAACTCCAACCTCTTAACTTTGCCACTTTGCCCTCACTTGGCTTTCTACAAAGCAAGGGCAAAGTGGTAAAAATAAGAGGTGCTCCGAATTGCCCGGGTCGGGGCATACATACCATAAGGTCATTGTAGTACCATGGGAAGCCCGCGAGCAAAAAACTCCAACCTCTTAACTTTGCCACTTTGCCCTCACTTGGCTTTCTACAAAGCAAGGGCAAAGTGGTAAAAATAAGAGGTGCTCCGAATTGCCCGGGGTCGGGGCATACATACCATAAGGTCATTGTAGTACCATGGGAAGCCCGCGAGCAAAAAACTCCAACCTCTTAACTTTGCCACTTTGCCCTCACTTGGCTTTCTACTAAGCAAGGGCAAAGTGGTAAAAATAAGAGGTGCTCCGAATTGCCCGGGTCGGGGCATACATACCATAAGGTCATTGTAGTACCATGGGAAGCCCGCGAGCAAAAAACTCCAACCTCTTAACTTTGCCACTTTGCCCTCACTTGGCTTTCTCAAAGCAAGGGCAAAGTGGTAAAAATAAGAGGTGCTCCGAATTGCCCGGGGTCGGGGCATACATACCATAAGGTCATTGTAGTACCATGGGAAGCCCGCGAGCAAAAAACTCCAACCTCTTAACTTTGCCACTTTGCCCTCACTTGGCTTTCTACAAAGCAAGGGCAAAGTGGTAAAAATAAGAGGTGCTCCGAATTGCCCGGGGTCGGGGCATACATACCATAAGGTCATTGTAGTACCATGGGAAGCCCGCGAGCAAAAAACTCCAACCTCTTAACTTTGCCACTTTGCCCTCACTTGGCTTTCTACAAAGCAAGGGCAAAGTGGTAAAAATAAGAGGTGCTCCGAATTGCCCGGGGTCGGGCATACATACCATAAGGTCATTGTAGTACCATGGGAAGCCGCGAGCAAAAAACTCCAACCTCTTAACTTTGCCACTTTGCCTCACTTGGCTTTCTACAAAGCAAGGGCAAAGTGGTAAAAATAAGAGGTGCTCCGAATTGCCCGGGGTCGGGGCATACATACCATAAGGTCATTGTAGTACCATGGGAAGCCCGCGAGCAAAAAACTCCAACCTCTTAACTTTGCCACTTTGCCCTCACTTGGCTTTCTACAAAGCAAGGGCAAAGTGGTAAAAATAAGAGTGCTCCGAATTGCCCGGGGTCGGGCATACATACCATAAGGTCATTGTAGTACCATGGGAAGCCCGCGAGCAAAAAACTCCAACCTCTTAACTTTGCCACTTTGCCCTCACTTGGCTTTCAACAAAGCAAGGGCAAAGTGGTAAAAATAAGAGGTGCTCCGAATTGCCCGGGGTCGGGGCATACATACCATAAGGTCATTGTAGTACCATGGGAAGCCCGCGAGCAAAAAACTCCAACCTCTTAACTTTGCCACTTTGCCCTCACTTGGCTTTCAACAAAGCAAGGGCAAAGTGGTAAAAATAAGAGGTGCTCCGAATTGCCCGGGGTCGGGGCATACATACCATAAGGTCATTGTAGTACCATGGAAGCCCGCGAGCAAAAAACTCCAACCTCTTAACTTTGCCACTTTGCCCTCACTTGGCTTTCTACAAAGCAAGGGCAAAGTGGTAAAAATAAGAGGTGCTCCGAATTGCCCGGGGTCTGGGCATACATACCATAAGGTCATTGTAGTACCATGGGAAGCCGCGAGCAAAAAACTCCAACCTCTTAACTTTGCCACTTTGCCCTCACTTGGCTTTCATCAAAGCATAAGGAAAGTGGTAAAAATAAGAGGTGCTCCAAATCGGCCGGGGTCGGGCATACATAACATAAGGTCATTGTAGTACCATGGGAAGACCGCGAGCAAAAAACTCCAATCTCTTAAGTTTGCCACTTTGCCCTCACTTGGCTTTCATCAAAGCAAGGGCAAAGTGGTAAAAATAAGAGGTGCTCCGAATTGCCCGGGGTCGGGGCATACATACCATAAGGTCATTGTAGTACCATGGAAAGCCCGCGAGCAAAAAACTCCAACCTCTTAACTTTGCCACTTTGCCCTCACTTGGCTTTCATCAAAGCATAAGGAAAGTGGTAAAAATAAGAGGTGCTCCAAATCGCCGGGGTCGGGGCATACATACCATAAGGTCATTGTAGTACCATGGGAAGACCGCGAGCAAAAAACTCCAACCTCTTAACTTTGCCACTTTGCCCTCACTTGGCTTTCATCAAAGCAAGGGCAAAGTGGTAAAAATAAGACGTGCTCCGAATTGCCCGGGGTCGGGGCATACATACCATAAGGTCATTGTAGTAACATGGAAGCCCGCGAGCAAAAAACTCCAACCTCTTAACTTTGCCACTTTGCCCTCACTAGGCTTTCCACAAAGAAGGGAAAAGTGGTAAAAATAAGAGTGCTCCGAATTGCCCGGGGTCGGGCATACATACCATAAGGTCATTGTAGTACCATGGGAGCCCGCGAGCAAAAACTCCAACCTCTTAACTTTGCCACTTTGCCCTCACTTGGCTTTCATCAAAGCAAGGGCAAAGTGGTAAAAATAAGAGGTGCTCCGAATTGCCCGGGGTCGGGGCATACATACCATAAGGTCATTGTAGTACCATGGAAGCCCGCGAGCAAAAAACTCCAACCTCTTAACTTTGCCACTTTGCCCTCACTTGGCTTTCATCAAAGCAAGGGCAAAGTGGTAAAAATAAGAGGTGCTCCAAATCGGCCGGGGTCGGGCATACATAACCATAAGGTCATTGTAGTACCATGGGAAGACCGCGAGCAAAAAACTCCAATCTCTTAAGTTTGCCACTTTGCCCTCACTTGGCTTTCATCAAAGCAAGGGCAAAGTGGTAAAAATAAGACGTGCTCCGAATTGCCCGGGGTCGGGCATACATACCATAAGGTCATTGTAGTACCATGGGAGCCCGCGAGCAAAAACTCCAACCTCTTAACTTTGCCACTTTGCCCTCACTAGGCTTTCCACAAAGAAGGGCAAAGTGGTAAAAATAAGAGGTGCTCCAAATCGCCGGGTCGGGGCATACATACCATAAGGTCATTGTAGTACCATGGGAAGCCCACGAGCAAAAAACTCCAACCTCTTAACTTTGCCACTTTGCCCTCACTAGGCTTTTCACAAAGAAGGGCAAAGTGGTAAAAATAAGAGGTGCTCCAAATCGGCCGGGGTCGGGGCATACATACCATAAGGTCATTGTAGTACCATGGAATGCCCGCGAGCAAAAAACTCCAATCTCTTAAGTTTGCCACTTTGCCCTCACTTGGCTTTTCACAAAGAAGGGCAAAGTGGTAAAAATAAGAGGTGCTCCAAATCGGCCGGGGTCGGGCATACATACCATAAGGTCATTGTAGTACCATGGAATGCCCGCGAGCAAAAAACTCCAATCTCTTAAGTTTGCCACTTTGCCCTCACTTGGCTTTCATCAAAGCAAGGGCAAAGTGGTAAAAATAAGAGGTGCTCCGAATTGCCCGGGGTCGTGGCATACATACCATAAGGTCATTGTAGTACCATGGGAGGCCCGCGAGCAAAAAACTCCAACCTCTTAACTTTGCCACTTTGCCCTCACTTGGCTTTCATCAAAGCAAGGGCAAAGTGGTAAAAATAAGAGTGCTCAAATTGCCCGGGGTCGGGGCATACATACCATAAGGTCATTGTAGTACCATGGAATGCCCGCGAGCAAAAAACTCCAACCTCTTAACTTTGCCACTTTGCCCTCACTTGGCTTTCATCACAGCAAGGACAAATTGGTAAAAATAAGACGTGCTCCGAATTGCCCGGGGTCGTGGCATACATACCATAAGGTCATTGTAGTACCATGGGAGGCCCGCGAGCAAAAAACTCCAACCTCTTAACTTTGCCACTTTGCCCTCACTTGGCTTTCATCAGAGCAAGGGCAAAGTGGTAAAAATAAGACGTGCTCCGAATTGCCCAGGGTCGTGGCATACATACCATAAGGTCATTGTAGTACCATGGGAAGCCCGCGAGCAAAAAACTCCAACCTCTTAACTTTGCCTTATGGTATGTATGCCACGACCCCGGGCAATTAGGAGCAACTCTTATTTTTACCACTTTGCCCTTGCTTTGATGAAAGCCAAGTGAGGGCAAGGTGGCAAAGTTAAGAGGTTGGAGTTTTTTCCTCGCGGGCTCCCATGGTACTACAATGACCTTATGGTATGTATGCCACGACCCCGAGCAATTCGGAGCACCTCTTATTTTTACCACTTTGCCCTTGCTTTGATGAAAGCCAAGTGAGGGCAAAGTGGCAAAGTTAAGAGGTTGGAGTTTTTTGCTCGCGGGCTCCCATGGTACTACAATGACCTTATGGTATGTATGCCACGACCCCGGCAATTCGGAGCACCCCTTATTTTTACCACTTTGCCCTTGCTTTGATGAAAGCCAAGTGAGGGCAAAGTGGCAAAGTTAAGGGGTTGGAGTTTTTTGCTCGCGGGATTCTCATGTTACTACAATGACCTTATGGTATGTATTCCCCGACCCCGGGCAATTCGGAGCACGTCTTATTTTTACCACTTTGCCCTTGCTTTGATGAAAGCAAAGTGAGGGCAAAGTGGCAAATTTAAGAGGTTGGAGTTTTTTCCTCGCGGTCTTCCCATGGTACTACAATGACCTTATGTTATGTATGCCCCGACCCCGGCAATTCGGAGCACCTCTTATTTTTACCACTTTGCCCTTCTTTGGGAAAGCCAAGTGAGGGCAAAGTGGCAAAGTTAAGAGGTTGGAGTTTTTTGCTCGCGGGCATTCCATGGTACTACAATGACCTTATGGTATGTATGCCACGACCCCGGGCAATTCGGAGCACCTCTTATTTTTACCACTTTGCCCTTGCTTTGATGAAAGCCAAGTGAGGGCAAAGTGGCAAAGTTAAGAGGTTGGAGTTTTTTGCTCGCGGGCTATTCCATGGTACTACAATGACCTTATGGTATGTATGCCCCGACCCCGGCAATTCGGAGCACCTCTTATTTTTACCACTTTGCCCTTACTTTGATGAAAGCCAAGTGAGGGCAAAGTGGCAAAGTTAAGAGGTTGGAGTTTTTTCCTCGCGGGCATCCCATGGTACTACAATGACCTTATGGTTTGTATGCCACGACCCCGGGCAATTCGGAGCACCTCTTATTTTTACCACTTTGCCCTTGCTTTGATGAAAGCCAAGTGAGGGCAAAGTGGCAAAGTTAAGAGGTTGGAGTTTTTTGCTCGCGGCTCCCATGGTACTACAATGACCTTATGGTTTGTATGCCACGACCCCGGGCAATTCGGAGCACCTCTTATTTTTACCACTTTGCCCTTGCTTTGATGAAAGCCAAGTGAGGGCAAAGTGGCAAAGTTAAGAGGTTGGAGTTTTTTTGCTCGCGGGCCTCCCATGGTACTACAATGACCTTATGGTATGTATGCCCCGACCCCGGGCAATTCGGAGCACCTCTTATATTTTACCACTTTGCCCTTGCTTTGCTGAAAGCCAAGTGAGGGCAAAGTGGCAAACTTAAGAGATTGGAGTTTTTTGCTCGCGGTCTTCCCATGGTACTACAATGGCCTTATGTTATGTATGCCCCGACCCCGGCCGATTTGGAGCACCTCTTATTTTTACCACTTGCCCTTGCTTTGATGAAAGCCAAGTGAGGGCAAAGTGGCAAAGTTAAGAGGTTGGAGTTTTTTGCTCGCGGGCCTCCCATGGTACTACAATGACCTTATGGTATGTATGCCACGACCCCGGGCAATTCGAAGCACGTCTTATTTTTACCACTTTGCCCTTGCTTTGATGAAAGCCAAGTGAGGGCAAAGTGGCAAAGTTAAGAGGTTGGAGTTTTTTGCTCGCGGGCATTCCATGGTACTACAATGACCTTATGGTATGTATGCCCCGACCCCGGCCGATTTGGAGCACCTCTTATTTTTACCACTTTGCCCTTGCTTTGATGAAAGCCAAGTGAGGGCAAAGTGGCAAACTTAAGAGATTGGAGTTTTTTGCTCGCGGTCTTCCATGGTACTACAATGACCTTATGGTATGTATGCCACGACCCCGGGCAATTCGGAGCAACTCTTATTTTTACCACTTTGCCCTTGCTTTGATGAAAGCCAAGTGAGGGCAAAGTGGCAAAGTTAAGAGGTTGGAGTTTTTTGCTCGCGGGCATTCCATGGTACTACAATGACCTTATGGTATGTATGCCCCGACCCCGGCCGATTTGGAGCACCTCTTATTTTTACCACTTTGCCCTTGCTTTGATGAAAGCCAAGTGAGGGCAAAGTGGCAAACTTAAGAGATTGGAGTTTTTTGCTCGCGGGCTTCCCATGGTACTACAATGACCTTATGGTATGTATGCCACGACCCGGGCAATTCGGAGCACCTCTTATTTTTACCACTTTGCCCTTGCTTTGATGAAAGCCAAGTGAGGGCAAAGTGGCAAAGTTAAGAGGTTGGAGTTTTTTGCTCGCGGGCCTCCCATGGTACTACAATGACCTTATGGTATGTATGCCCACGACCCCGGCAATTCGGAGCACGTCTTATTTTTACCACTTTGCCCTTGCTTTGATGAAAGCCAAGTGAGGGCAAAGTGGCAAAGTTAAGAGGTTGGAGTTTTTTGCTCGCGGGCATTCCATGGTACTACAATGACCTTATGGTATGTATGCCCCGACCCCGGCAATTCGGAGCAAGTCTTATTTTTACCACTTTGCCCTTACTTTGATGAAAGCCAAGTGAGGGCAAAGTGGCAAACTTAAGAGATTGGAGTTTTTTGCTCGCGGTCTTCCCATGGTACTACAATGGCCTTATGTTATGTATGCCCCGACCCCGGCCGATTCGGAGCACCTCTTATTTTTACCACTTTGCCCTTCTTTGTGAAAGCCTAGTGAGGGCAAAGTGGCAAAGTTAAGAGGTTGGAGTTTTTTGCTCGCGGGCTTCCCATGGTACTACAATGACCTTATGGTATGTATGCCACGACCCCGGGCAATTCGGAGCACCTCTTATTTTTACCACTTTGCCCTTGCTTTGATGAAAGCCAAGTGAGGGCAAAGTGGCAAAGTTAAGAGGTTGGAGTTTTTTGCTCGCGGGCCTCCCATGGTACTACAATGACCTTATGTATGTATGCCCCGACCCCGGCAATTCGGAGCACTCTTATTTTTACCACTTTGCCCTTGCTTTGATGAAAGCCAAGTGAGGGCAAAGTGGCAAACTTAAGAGATTGGAGTTTTTTGCTCGCGGTCTTCCCATGGTACTACAATGACCTTATGGTATGTATGCCCGACCCCGGCCGATTTGGAGCACCTCTTATTTTTACCACTTTGCCCTTGCTTTGATGAAAGCCAAGTGAGGGCAAAGTGGCAAAGTTAAGAGGTTGGAGTTTTTTGCTCGCGGGCTCCCATGGTACTACAATGACCTTATGGTATGTATGCCACGACCCCGGGCAATTCGGAGCACCTCTTATTTTTACCACTTTGCCCTTGCTTTGATGAAAGCCAAGTGAGGGCAAAGTGGCAAAGTTAAGAGGTTGGAGTTTTTTGCTCGCGGGTTCGCATGGTACTACAATGACCTTATGGTATGTATGCCCCGACCCCGGCAATTCGGAGCACCTCTTATTTTTACCACTTTGCCCTTGCTTTGATGAAAGCCAAGTGAGGGCAAAGTGGCAAAGTTAAGAGGTTGGAGTTTTTTGCTCGCGGGCTTCCATGGTACTACAATGACCTTATGGTATGTATGCCCCGACCCCGGGCAATTCGGAGCACCTCTTATTTTTACCACTTTGCCCTTGCTTTGATGAAAGCCAAGTGAGGGCAAAGTGGCAAAGTTAAGAGGTTGGAGTTTTTTGCTCGCGGGCATTCCATGGTACTACAATGACCTTATGGTATGTATGCCCCGACCCCGGGCAATTCGGAGCACCTCTTATTTTTACCACTTTGCCCTTGCTTTGATGAAAGCCAAGTGAGGGCAAAGTGGCAAAGTTAAGAGATTGGAGTTTTTTGCTCGCGGGCTTCCCATGGTACTACAATGACCTTATGGTATGTATGCCCCGACCCCGGCCGATTCGGAGCACCTCTTATTTTTACCACTTTGCCCTTGCTTTTTGAAAGCCAAGTGAGGGCAAAGTGGCAAAGTTAAGAGGTTGGAGTTTTTTCCTCGCGGGCATCCCATGGTACTACAATGACCTTATGGTATGTATGCCACGACCCCGGGCAATTCGGAGCACCTCTTATTTTTACCACTTTGCCCTTGCTTTGATGAAAGCCAAGTGAGGGCAAAGTGGCAAAGTTAAGAGGTTGGAGTTTTTTGCTCGCGGGCATTCCATGGTACTACAATGACCTTATGGTATGTATGCCCCGACCCCGGGCAATTCGGAGCACCTCTTATTTTTACCACTTTGCCCTTGCTTTGATGAAAGCCAAGTGAGGGCAAAGTGGCAAAGTTAAGAGGTTGGAGTTTTTTGCTCGCGGGCTTCCCATGGTACTACAATGACCTTATGGTATGTATGCCCGACCCCGGGCAATTTGGAGCACCTCTTATTTTTACCACTTTGCCCTTGCTTTGATGAAAGCCAAGTGAGGGCAAAGTGGCAAAGTTAAGAGGTTGGAGTTTTTTGCTCGCGGGCTTCCCATGGTACTACAATGACCTTATGGTATGTATGCCACGACCCCGGCAATTCGGAGCACCTCTTATTTTTACCACTTTGCCCTTGCTTTGATGAAAGCCAAGTGAGGGCAAAGTGGCAAAGTTAAGAGTTGGAGTTTTTTGCTCGCGGGCTTCCATGGTACTACAATGACCTTATGGTATGTATGCCCCGACCCCGGGCAATTCGGAGCACCTCTTATTTTTACCACTTTGCCCTTGCTTTGATGAAAGCCAAGTGAGGGCAAAGTGGCAAAGTTAAGAGGTTGGAGTTTTTTGCTCGCGGGCTTCCCATGGTACTACAATGACCTTATGGTATGTATGCCCCGACCCCGGCCGATTCGGAGCACCTCTTATTTTTACCACTTTGCCCTTGCTTTGATGAAAGCCAAGTGAGGGCAAAGTGGCAAAGTTAAGAGGTTGGAGTTTTTTGCTCGCGGGCTTCCCATGGTACTACAATGACCTTATGGTATGTATGCCACGACCCCGGGCAATTCGGAGCACCTCTTATTTTTACCACTTTGCCCTTGCTTTGATGAAAGCCAAGTGAGGGCAAAGTGGCAAAGTTAAGAGGTTGGAGTTTTTTGCTCGCGGGCTTCCCATGGTACTACAATGACCTTATGGTATGTATGCCACGACCCCGGGCAATTCGGAGCACCTCTTATTTTTACCACTTTGCCCTTGCTTTGATGAAAGCCAAGTGAGGGCAAAGTGGCAAAGTTAAGAGGTTGGAGTTTTTTGCTCGCGGGCTTCCATGGTACTACAATGACCTTATGGTATGTATGCCCCGACCCCGGGCAATTCGGAGCACGTCTTATTTTTACCACTTTGCCCTTGCTTTGTGAAAGCCAAGTGAGGGCAAAGTGGCAAAGTTAAGAGGTTGGAGTTTTTTGCTCGCGGCTCCTCCATGGTACTACAATGACCTTATGTATGTATGCCCCGACCCCGGCCGATTCGGAGCACCTCTTATTTTTACCACTTTGCCCTTCTTTGTGGAAAGCCTAGTGAGGGCAAAGTGGCAAAGTTAAGAGGTTGGAGTTTTTTGCTCGCGGGCTTCCCATGGTACTACAATGACCTTATGGTATGTATGCCCCGACCCCGGCAATTCGGAGCACCTCTTATTTTTACCACTTTGCCCTTGCTTTGATGAAAGCCAAGTGAGGGCAAAGTGGCAAAGTTAAGAGGTTGGAGTTTTTTGCTCGCGGGCTCCCATGGTACTACAATGACCTTATGGTATGTATGCCCCGACCCCGGGCAATTCGGAGCACCTCTTATTTTTACCACTTTGCCCTTGCTTTGTGAAAGCCAAGTGAGGGCAAAGTGGCAAAGTTAAGAGGTTGGAGTTTTTTGCTCGCGGGCTTCCCATGGTACTACAATGACCTTATGGTATGTATGCCCCGACCCCGGGCAATTTGGAGCACCTCTTATTTTTACCACTTTGCCCTTGCTTTGATGAAAGCCAAGTGAGGGCAAAGTGGCAAAGTTAAGAGGTTGGAGTTTTTTGCTCGCGGGCTTCCCATGGTACTACAATGACCTTATGGTATGTATGCCACGACCCCGGGCAATTCGGAGCACCTCTTATTTTTACCACTTTGCCCTTGCTTTGATGAAAGCCAAGTGAGGGCAAAGTGGCAAAGTTAAGAGGTTGGAGTTTTTTGCTCGCGGGCATTCCATGGTACTACAATGACCTTATGGTATGTATGCCCCGACCCCGGCCAATTCGGAGCACCTCTTATTTTTACCACTTTGCCCTTGCTTTGATGAAAGCCAAGTGAGGGCAAAGTGGCAAAGTTAAGAGGTTGGAGTTTTTTTGCTCGCGGGCTTCCCATGGTACTACAATGACCTTATGGTATGTATGCCACGACCCCGGCAATTCGGAGCACCTCTTATTTTTACCACTTTGCCCTTGCTTTGATGAAAGCCAAGTGAGGGCAAAGTGGCAAAGTTAAGAGGTTGGAGTTTTTTGCTCGCGGGCTTCCATGGTACTACAATGACCTTATGGTATGTATGCCCCGACTTCCGGCAATTCGGAGCACCTCTTATTTTTACCACTTTGCCCTTGCTTTGATGAAAGCCAAGTGAGGGCAAAGTGGCAAAGTTAAGAGGTTGGAGTTTTTTTGCTCGCGGTCTTCCCATGGTACTACAATGACCTTATGTTATGTATGCCCCGACCCCGGCAATTCGGAGCACCTCTTATTTTTACCACTTTGCCCTTCTTTGTGGAAAGCCTAGTGAGGGCAAAGTGGCAAAGTTAAGAGGTTGGAGTTTTTTGCTCGCGGGCTTCCCATGGTACTACAATGACCTTATGGTATGTATGCCACGACCCCGGCAATTCGGAGCACCTCTTATTTTTACCACTTTGCCCTTGCTTTGATGAAAGCCAAGTGAGGGCAAAGTGGCAAAGTTAAGAGGTTGGAGTTTTTTGCTCGCGGGCATTCCATGGTACTACAATGACCTTATGGTATGTATGCCCCGACCCCGGCAATTCGGAGCACCTCTTATTTTTACCACTTTGCCCTTGCTTTGATGAAAGCCAAGTGAGGGCAAAGTGGCAAAGTTAAGAGGTTGGAGTTTTTTGCTCGCGGGCTTCCCATGGTACTACAATGACCTTATGGTATGTATGCCCCGACCCCGGCAATTCGGAGCACCTCTTATTTTTACCACTTTGCCCTTGCTTTGATGAAAGCCAAGTGAGGGCAAAGTGGCAAAGTTAAGAGGTTGGAGTTTTTTGCTCGCGGGCTTCCCATGGTACTACAATGACCTTATGGTATGTATGCCCCGACCCCGGGCAATTCGGAGCACCTCTTATTTTTACCACTTTGCCCTTGCTTTGATGAAAGCCAAGTGAGGGCAAAGTGGCAAAGTTAAGAGGTTGGAGTTTTTTGCTCGCGGGCTTCCATGGTACTACAATGACCTTATGGTATGTATGCCCCGACCCCGGGCAATTCGGAGCACCTCTTATTTTTACCACTTTGCCCTTGCTTTGATGAAAGCCAAGTGAGGGCAAAGTGGCAAAGTTAAGAGGTTGGAGTTTTTTGCTCGCGGTCTTCCCATGGTACTACAATGACCTTATGGTATGTATGCCCCGACCCCGCCGATTCGGAGCACCTCTTATTTTTACCACTTTGCCCTTGCTTTGTGAAAGCCAAGTGAGGGCAAAGTGGCAAAGTTAAGAGGTTGGAGTTTTTTGCTCGCGGGCTTCCCATGGTACTACAATGACCTTATGGTATGTATGCCACCGACCCCGGGCAATTCGGAGCACCTCTTATTTTTACCACTTTGCCCTTGCTTTGATGAAAGCCAAGTGAGGGCAAAGTGGCAAAGTTAAGAGGTTGGAGTTTTTTGCTCGCGGGCCTCCCATGGTACTACAATGACCTTATGGTATGTATGCCACGACCCCGGCAATTCGGAGCACCTCTTATTTTTACCACTTTGCCCTTGCTTTGATGAAAGCCAAGTGAGGGCAAAGTGGCAAAGTTAAGAGGTTGGAGTTTTTTGCTCGCGGGCATTCCATGGTACTACAATGACCTTATGGTATGTATGCCCCGACCCCGGGCAATTCGGAGCACCTCTTATTTTTACCACTTTGCCCTTACTTTGATGAAAGCCAAGTGAGGGCAAAGTGGCAAAGTTAAGAGATTGGAGTTTTTTGCTCGCGGGCCTCCCATGGTACTACAATGACCTTATGGTATGTATGCCCCGACCCCGGGCATTTCGGAGCACCTCTTATTTTTACCACTTTGCCCTTGCTTTGTGAAAGCCAAGTGAGGGCAAAGTGGCAAAGTTAAGAGGTTGGAGTTTTTGCTCGCGGGCTTCCCATGGTACTACAATGACCTTATGGTATGTATGCCACGACCCCGGGCAATTCGGAGCACCTCTTATTTTTACCACTTTGCCCTTGCTTTGATGAAAGCCAAGTGAGGGCAAAGTGGCAAAGTTAAGAGGTTGGAGTTTTTTGCTCGCGGGCTTCCCATGGTACTACAATGACCTTATGGTATGTATGCCCCGACCCCGGGCAATTCGGAGCACCTCTTATTTTTACCACTTTGCCCTTGCTTTGTGAAAGCCAAGTGAGGGCAAAGTGGCAAAGTTAAGAGGTTGGAGTTTTTTGCTCGCGGGCTTCCCATGGTACTACAATGACCTTATGGTATGTATGCCCCGACCCCGGCCGAATTGGAGCACCTCTTATTTTTACCACTTTGCCCTTGCTTTGATGAAAGCCAAGTGAGGGCAAAGTGGCAAAGTTAAGAGGTTGGAGTTTTTTGCTCGCGGGCCTCCCATGGTACTACAATGACCTTATGGTATGTATGCCCCGACCCCGGGCAATTCGGAGCACCTCTTATTTTTACCACTTTGCCCTTGCTTTGATGAAAGCCAAGTGAGGGCAAAGTGGCAAAGTTAAGAGGTTGGAGTTTTTTGCTCGCGGGCATTCCATGGTACTACAATGACCTTATGGTATGTATGCCCCGACCCCGGCCGATTTGGAGCACCTCTTATTTTTACCACTTTGCCCTTGCTTTGATGAAAGCCAAGTGAGGGCAAAGTGGCAAAGTTAAGAGATTGGAGTTTTTTGCTCGCGGGCTTCCCATGGTACTACAATGACCTTATGGTATGTATGCCACGACCCCGGGCAATTCGGAGCACCTCTTATTTTTACCACTTTGCCCTTGCTTTGATGAAAGCCAAGTGAGGGCAAAGTGGCAAAGTTAAGAGGTTGGAGTTTTTTGCTCGCGGGCATTCCATGGTACTACAATGACCTTATGGTATGTATGCCCCGACCCCGGGCAATTCGGAGCACCTCTTATTTTTACCACTTTGCCCTTGCTTTGATGAAAGCCAAGTGAGGGCAAAGTGGCAAACTTAAGAGGTTGGAGTTTTTTGCTCGCGGTCTTCCCATGGTACTACAATGACCTTATGTTATGTATGCCCCGACCCCGGCCGATTTGGAGCACCTCTTATTTTTACCACTTTGCCCTTCTTTGTGGAAAGCCTAGTGAGGGCAAAGTGGCAAAGTTAAGAGGTTGGAGTTTTTTGCTCGCGGGCTTCCCATGGTACTACAATGACCTTATGGTATGTATGCCACGACCCCGGCAATTCGGAGCACCTCTTATTTTTACCACTTTGCCCTTGCTTTGATGAAAGCCAAGTGAGGGCAAAGTGGCAAAGTTAAGAGGTTGGAGTTTTTTGCTCGCGGGCATTCCATGGTACTACAATGACCTTATGGTATGTATGCCCCGACCCCGGCAATTCGGAGCACCTCTTATTTTTACCACTTTGCCCTTGCTTTGATGAAAGCCAAGTGAGGGCAAAGTGGCAAACTTAAGAGATTGGAGTTTTTTGCTCGCGGTCTTCCCATGGTACTACAATGACCTTATGGTATGTATGCCACGACCCCGGGCAATTCGGAGCACCTCTTATTTTTACCACTTTGCCCTTGCTTTGATGAAAGCCAAGTGAGGGCAAAGTGGCAAAGTTAAGAGGTTGGAGTTTTTTGCTCGCGGCCTCTCCATGGTACTACAATGACCTTATGGTATGTATGCCACGACCCCGGGCAATTCGGAGCACCTCTTATTTTTACCACTTTGCCCTTGCTTTGATGAAAGCCAAGTGAGGGCAAAGTGGCAAAGTTAAGAGGTTGGAGTTTTTTGCTCGCGGGCATTCCATGGTACTACAATGACCTTATGGTACGTATGCCCCGACCCGGGCAATTCGGAGCACGTCTTATTTTTACCACTTTGCCCTTGCTTTGATGAAAGCCAAGTGAGGGCAAAGTGGCAAACTTAAGAGGTTGGAGTTTTTTGCTCGCGGCTTCCCATGGTACTACAATGACCTTATGGTATGTATGCCCCGACCCCGGCCGATTCGGAGCACCTCTTATTTTTACCACTTTGCCCTTCTTTGTGGAAAGCCTAGTGAGGGCAAAGTGGCAAAGTTAAGAGGTTGGAGTTTTTTCCTCGCGGGCATCCCATGGTACTACAATGACCTTATGGTATGTATGCCACGACCCCGGGCAATTCGGAGCACCTCTTATTTTTACCACTTTGCCCTTGCTTTGATGAAAGCCAAGTGAGGGCAAAGTGGCAAAGTTAAGAGGTTGGAGTTTTTTGCTCGCGGGCCTCCCATGGTACTACAATGACCTTATGGTATGTATGCCACGACCCCGGGCAATTCGGAGCACCTCTTATTTTTACCACTTTGCCCTTGCTTTGATGAAAGCCAAGTGAGGGCAAAGTGGCAAAGTTAAGAGGTTGGAGTTTTTTGCTCGCGGGCATTCCATGGTACTACAATGACCTTATGGTATGTATGCCCCGACCCCGGGCAATTCGGAGCACGTCTTATTTTTACCACTTTGCCCTTACTTTGATGAAAGCCAAGTGAGGGCAAAGTGGCAAACTTAAGAGATTGGAGTTTTTTGCTCGCGCTCCTCCCATGGTACTACAATGGCCTTATGTTATGTATGCCCCGACCCCGGCCGATTTGGAGCACCTCTTATTTTTACCACTTTGCCCTTGCTTTGTGAAAGCCAAGTGAGGGCAAAGTGGCAAAGTTAAGAGGTTGGAGTTTTTTGCTCGCGGGCTTCCCATGGTACTACAATGACCTTATGGTATGTATGCCCCGACCCCGGCAATTCGGAGCACCTCTTATTTTTACCACTTTGCCCTTGCTTTGTGAAAGCCAAGTGAGGGCAAAGTGGCAAAGTTAAGAGGTTGGAGTTTTTTGCTCGCGGCTTCCATGGTACTACAATGACCTTATGGTATGTATGCCCCGACCCCGGGAAATTCGGAGCACCTCTTATTTTTACCACTTTGCCCTTGCTTTGTGAAAGCCAAGTGAGGGCAAAGTGGCAAAGTTAAGAGGTTGGAGTTTTTTGCTCGCGGGCTTCCCATGGTACTACAATGACCTTATGGTATGTATGCCCCGACCCCGGGCAATTCGGAGCACCTCTTATTTTTACCACTTTGCCCTTGCTTTGTGAAAGCCAAGTGAGGGCAAAGTGGCAAAGTTAAGAGGTTGGAGTTTTTTGCTCGCGGGCTTCCCATGGTACTACAATGACCTTATGGTATGTATGCCCCGACCCCGGCAATTCGGAGCACCTCTTATTTTTACCACTTTGCCCTTGCTTTGATGAAAGCCAAGTGAGGGCAAAGTGGCAAAGTTAAGAGGTTGGAGTTTTTTGCTCGCGGGCTTCCCATGGTACTACAATGACCTTATGGTATGTATGCCCCGACCCCGGGCAATTCGGAGCACCTCTTATTTTTACCACTTTGCCCTTGCTTTGAGAAAGCCAAGTGAGGGCAAAGTGGCAAAGTTAAGAGGTTGGAGTTTTTGCTCGCGGGCTCCCATGGTACTACAATGACCTTATGGTATGTATGCCCCGACCCCGGGCAATTCGGAGCACCTCTTATTTTTACCACTTTGCCCTTGCTTTGTGGAAAGCCAAGTGAGGGCAAAGTGGCAAAGTTAAGAGGTTGGAGTTTTTCCCGCGGGCTTCCCATGGTACTACAATGACCTTATGGTATGTATGCCCCGACCCCGGGCAATTCGGAGCACCTCTTATTTTTACCACTTTGCCCTTGCTTTGTGAAAGCCAAGTGAGGGCAAAGTGGCAAAGTTAAGAGGTTGGAGTTTTTTGCTCGCGGCTTCCCATGGTACTACAATGACCTTATGGTATGTATGCCCCGACCCCGGGCAATTCGGAGCACCTCTTATTTTTACCAATTTGCCCTTGCTTAGAAAGCCAAGTGAGGGCAAAGTGGCAAAGTTAAGAGGTTGGAGTTTTTTGCTCGCGGGCTTCCCCATGGTACTACAATGACCTTATGGTATGTATGCCCCGACCCCGGCAATTCGGAGCACCTCTTATTTTTACCACTTTGCCTTGCTTTGTAGAAAGCCAAGTGAGGGCAAAGTGGCAAAGTTAAGAGGTTGGAGTTTTTGCTCGCGGGCTTCCATGGTACTACAATGACCTTATGGTATGTATGCCCCGACCCCGGGCAATTCGGAGCACCTCTTATTTTTACCACTTTGCCCTTACTTGAGTAAAAGCCAAGTGAGGGCAAAGTGGCAAAGTTAAGAGGTTGGAGTTTTTTTGCTCGCGGGCTTCCATGGTACTACAATGACCTTATGGTATGTATGCCCCGACCCCGGGCAATTCGGAGCACCTCTTATTTTTACCACTTTGCCCTTGCTTTGAGAAAGCCAAGTGAGGGCAAAGTGGCAAAGTTAAGAGGTTGGAGTTTTTTGCTCGCGGGGCTTCCCATGGTACTACAATGACTTATGGTATGTATGCCCCGACCCCGGGCAATTCGGAGCACCTCTTATTTTTACCACTTTGCCCTGCTTTGTGAAAGCCAAGTGAGGGCAAAGTGGCAAAGTTAAGAGGTTGGAGTTTTTTGCTCGGGGCTTCCCATGGTACTACAATGACCTATGGTATGTATGCCACGACCCCGGGCAATTCGGAGCACCTCTTATTTTTACCACTTTCCCCTTGCTTTGATGAAAGCCAAGTTGAGGGCAAAGTGGCAAAGTTAAGAGGTTGGAGTTTTTTGCTCGTCGGGGCTTCCCATGGTACTACAATGACCTTATGGTATGTATGCCCCGACCCCGGGCAATTTGGAGCACCTCTTATTTTTACCACTTTGCCCTTGCTTTGTGAAAGCCAAGTGAGGGCAAAGTGGCAAAGTTAAGAGGTTGGAGTTTTTTGCTCGCGGGCTTCCCATGGTACTACAATGACCTTATGGTATGTATGAACGACCCCGGCAATTCGGAGCACCTCTTATTTTTACACATTTGCCCTTGCTTTGATTGAAAGCAAGTGAGGGCAAAGTGGCAAAGTTAAGAGGTTGGAGTTTTTTGCTCGCGGTTCCATGGTACTACAATGACCTTATGGTATGTATGCCCGACCCCGGCAATTCGGAGCACCTCTTATTTTAACCACTTTGCCTTGCTTTGTGAAAGCCAAGTGAGGGCAAAGTGGCAAAGTTAAGAGGTTGGAGTTTTTGCTCTCGCGGGTTCCCATGGTACTACAATGACCTTATGGTATGTATGCCCCGACCCCGGCAATTCGGAGCACCTCTTATTTTTACCACTTTGCCCTTGCTTTGTGAAAGCCAAGTGAGGGCAAAGTGGCAAAGTTAAGAGGTTGGAGTTTTTTCCTCGCGGGCTTCCCATGGTACTACAAATGACCTTATGGTAATGTATGCCCCGACCCCGGCAATTCGGAGCACCTCTTATTTTTACCACTTTGCCTTGCTTTCATGAAAGCCAAGTGAGGGCAAAGTGGCAAAGTTAAGAGGTTGGATTATTTTGCTCGCGGGTGCATTCCCATGGTACTACAATGACCTTATGGTATGTATCCCCGACCCCGGCCAATTTTGGAGCACCTCTTATTTTTACCAATTTGCCCTTCTTGTGAAAAGCCATAGTGAGGGCAAAGTGGCAAAGTTAAGAGGATGGAGTTTTTTGCTCGCGGGGCTTCCCATGGTACTACAATGACCTTATGGTATCATATGTATGCCCCGACCCCGCCGTTTGGAGCACCTCTTATTTTTACCACTTGCCATTCTTTGTGAAAGCCAAGTGAGGGCAAAGTGGCAAAGTTAAGAGGTTGGAGTTTTTTGCTACGCGGGCTTCCCATGGTACTACAATGACCTTATGGTATGTATGCCCCGACCCCGGCAATCGGAGCACCTCTTTTTTTACCACTTTGGCCTTGCTTTGTAGAAAGCCAAGTGAGGGCAAAGTGGCAAAGTTAAGAGGTTGAGTTTCTTTGCTCGCTGGCCTCCATGGTACTACAATGACCTTATGGGTATGTATCCCCGACCCCGGCCA
>JARVXP010000458.1:0-11642 GCA_029856935.1 Cyclocarya paliurus
GAAGCCTTTTGGGTGCGATCATAGCAGCACTAATGCACCGGATCCCGTAAGAACTCCGTTGTTAAGCTTGCTTGGGCGAGAGTATACTAGGGTGGGTGACCTCCTGGGAAATTCTCGTGTTCCACCCCTCGTTTTTATTGTTGATTTGAATTTTCAGAAAGAAGCCTTTTGGGTGCGATCATAGCAGCACTATTGCAGCGGATCCCGTAAGAACTCCGTTGTTAAGCTTGCTTGGCGAGAGTAGTACTAGGGTGGGTGACCTCCTGGGAAGTCTCGTGTTCCACCCCTCGTTTTTATTGTTGGATTTGAATTTTTCAGAAAGAAGCATTTTGGGTGCGATCATAGCAGCAGTAATGCAGCGGATCCCGTAAGAACTCCGTTGTTAAGCTTGCTTGGGCGAGAGTAGTACTAGGATGGGTGACCTCCTGGGAAGTCCTCGTGTTCAACCTCTCTTTTTATTGTTGATTTGAATTTTCTGCTGCGTGCAGCCTTTTGGGTGCGATCATAGCAGCACAAATGCACCGGGTCCCGTAAGAACTCCGTTGTTAAGCTTGCTTGGGCGAGAGTAGTACTAGGGTGGGTGACCTCCTGGGAAATTCTCGTGTTCCACCCCTTGTTTTTATTGTGGATTTGAATTTTCAGAACAAAGCCTTTTGGGTGCGATCATAGCAGCACTAATGCACCGGATCCCGTAAGAACTCCGTTGTTAAGCTTGCTTGGGCGAGAGTAGTACTAGGTTGGGTGACCTCCTGGGAAATTCTCGTGTTCCACCCCTTGTTTTTATTGTGGATTTGAATTTTCAGAACAAAGCCTTTTGGGTGCTATCATAGCAGCACTAATGCACCGGATCCCGTAAGAACTCTCCGTTGTTAAGCTTGCTTGGGCGAGAGTAGTACTAGGTTGGGTGACCTCCTGGGAAATTCTCGTGTTCCACCCCTCGTTTTTATTGTGGATTTGAATTTTCAGAAAGAAGCCTTTTGGGTGCGATCATAGCAGCACTAATGCAGCGTATCCCATAAGAACTCCGTTGTTAAGCTTGCTTGGGCGAGAGTAGTACTAGGATGGGTGACCTCCTGGGAAGTCCTCGTGTTCAACCTCTCGTTTTTATTGTTGATTTGAATTTTCTGCGTGCAGCCTTTTGGGTGCGATCATAGCAGCACAAATGCACCGGATCCCGTAAGAACTCCGTTGTTAAGCTTGCTTGGGCGAGAGTAGTACTAGTGTGGGTGAGCTCCTGAGAAATTCTCGTGTTCCTCCCCTCGTTTTTATTGTGGATTTGAATTTTCAGAACAAAGCCTTTTGGGTGCGATCATAGCAGCACTAATGCACCGGATCCCGTAAGATCTCCGTTGTTAAGCTTGCTTGGGCGAGAGTAGTACTAGGGTGGGTGACCTCCTGGGAAATTCTCGTGTTCCACCCCTCGTTTTTATTGTGGATTTGAATTTTCAGAACAAAGCCTTTTGGGTGCGATCATAGCAGCACTAATGCACCGGATCCCGTAAGAACTCCGTTGTTAAGCTTGCTTGGGCGAGAGTAGTACTAGGATGGGTGACCTCCTGGGAAATTCTCGTGTTCCACGCCTCGTTTTTATTGTGGATTTGAATTTTCAGAACAAAGCCTTTTGGGTGCGATCATAGCAGCACAAATGCCCCGGATCCCGTAAGAACTCCGTTGTTAAGCTTGCTTGGGCGAGAGTAGTACTAGGGTGGGTGACCTCCTGGGAAATTCTCGTGTTCCACCCCTCGTTTTTATTGTGGATTTGAATTTTCAGAAAGAAGCATTTTGGGTGCGATCATAGCAGCAGTAATGCAGCGGATCCCGTAAGAACTCCGTTGTTAAGCTTGCTTGGGCGAGAGTAGTACTAGGATGGGTGACCTCCTGGGAAGTCCGTGTGTTCAACCTCTCTTTTTTATTGTTGATTTGAATTTTCTGCGTGCAGCTTTTGGGTGCGATCATAGCAGCACAAATGCACCGGATCCCGTAAGAACTCCGTTGTTAAGCTTGCTTGGGCGAGAGTAGTACTAGGGTGGGTGACCTCCTGGGAAATTCTCGTGTTCCACCCCTCGTTTTTATTGTGGATTTGAATTTTCAGAACAAAGCCTTTTGGGTGCGATCATAGCAGCACTAATGCACCGGATCCCGTAAGATCTCCGTTGTTAAGCTTGCTTGGGCGAGAGTAGTACTAGGGTGGGTGACCTCCTGGGAAATTCTCGTGTTCCACCCCTCGTTTTTATTGTGGATTTGAATTTTCAGAACAAAGCCTTTTGGGTGCGATCATAGCAGCACTAATGCACCGGATCCCGTAAGAACTCCGTTGTTAAGCTTGCTTGGGCGAGAGTAGTACTAGGATGGGTGACCTCCTGGGAAGTCCTCGTGTTCCACCCCTCGTTTTTATTGTTGATTTGAATTTTCTGCGTGAAGCCTTTTGGGTGCGATCATAGCAGCACAAATGCACCGGATCCCGTAAGAACTCCGTTGTTAAGCTTGCTTGGGCGAGAGTAGTACTAGGATGGGTGACCTCCTGGGAAGTCCTCGTGTTCCACCCCTCATTTTTATTGTTGATTTGAATTTTCTGCGTGCATCCTTTTGGGTGCGATCATAGCAGCACTAATGCACCGGATCCCGTAAGAACTCTGTTGTTAAGCTTGCTTGGGTGAGAGTAGTACTAGGATGGGTGACCTCCTGGGAAGTCCTCATGTTCAACCTCTCGTTTTTATTGTTGATTTGAATTTTCTCCGTGCAGTCTTTTGGGTGCGATCATAGCAGCACAAATGCACCGGATCCCGTAAGATCTCCGTTGTTAAGCTTGCTTGGGCGAGAGTAGTACTAAGGTGGGTTAGACCTCCTGGGAAATTCTCGTGTTCCACCCCTCGTTTTTATTGTGGATTTGAATTTTCAGAACAAAGCCTTTTGGGTGCGATCATAGCAGCACTAATGCACCGGATCCCGTAAGATCTCCGTTGTTAAGCTTGCTTGGGCGAGAGTAGTACTAGGGTGGGTGACCTCCTGGGAAATTCTCGTGTTCCACCCCTCGTTTTTATTGTGGATTTGAATTTTCAAAACAAAGCCTTTTGGGTGCGATCATAGCAGCACTAATGCACCGGATCCCGTAAGAACTCCGTTGTTAAGCTTGCTTGGGCGAGAGTAGTACTAGGGTGGGTGACCTCCTGGGAAATTCTCGTGTTCCACCCCTCGTTTTTATTGTGGATTTGAATTTTCAGAAAGAAGCATTTTGGGTGCGATCATAGCAGCAGTAATGCAGCGGATCCCGTAAGAACTCCGTTGTTAAGCTTGCTTGGGCGAGAGTAGTACTAGGATGGGTGACCTCCTGGGAAGTCCTCGTGTTCAACCTCTCTTTTTTATTGTTGATTTGAATTTTCTGCGTGCAGCTTTTGGGTGCGATCATAGCAGCACAAATGCACCGGGTCCCGTAAGAACTCCGTTGTTAAGCTTGCTTGGGCGAGAGTAGTACTAGGGTGGGTGACCTCCTGAGAAATTCTCGTGTTCCACCCCTTGTTTTTATTGTGGATTTGAATTTTCAGAACAAAGCCTTTTGGGTGCGATCATAGCAGCACTAATGCACCAGATCCCGTAAGATCTCCGTTGTTAAGCTTGCTTGGGCGAGAGTAGTACTAGGGTGGGTGACCTCCTGGGAAATTCTTGTGTTCCACCCCTCTTTTTTATTGTGGATTTGAATTTTCAGAACAAAGCCTTTTGGGTGCGATCATAGCAGCACTAATGCACCGGATCCCGTAAGAACTCCGTCGTTAAGCTTGCTTGGGCGAGCGTAGTACTAGGATGGGTGACCTCCTGGGAAGTCCTCGTGTTCCACCTCTCGTTTTTATTGTTGATTTGAATTTTCTGCGTGAAGCCTTTTGGGTGCGATCATAGCAGCACAAATGCCCCGGATCCCGTAAAAACTCCGTTGTTAAGCTTGCTTGGGCGAGAGTAGTACTAGGATGGGTGACCTCCTGGGAAGTCCCTCATTTTTTTGGTTGATTTGAATTTTCTGCGTGCATCCTTTTGGGTGCGATCATAGCAGCACTAATGCACCGGATCCCGTAAGAACTCCGTTGTTAAGCTTGCTCGGGTGAGAGTAGTACTAGGATGGGTGACCTCCCGGGAAGTCCCTCTATTCCACCTCTCGTTTTTATTGTTGATTTGAATTTTCTGCGTGCAGCCTTTTGGGTGCGATCATAGCAGCACAAATGCACCGGATCCCGTAAGAACTCCGTTGTTAAGCTTGCATCGGCGAGAGTGGTTCTAGGATGGGTGACCTCCTGGGAAGTCCTCGTGTTCCACCCCTCGTTTTTATGGTTGATTTGAATTTTCTTCGTGCAGCCTTTTGGGTGCGATCATGCAGCAAAAATGCACCGTATCCCGTAAGAACTCCTTTGTTAAGCTTGCTTGGGCGAGAGTAGTACTAGGGTGGGTGACCTCCTGGGAAGTCCTCGTGTTCCACCCCTCGTTTTTATTGTGGATTTGAATTTTCAGCAAGAAGCGATTTAGGTGCGATCATAGCAGCCTTTTGGGTGCGATCATAGCAGCACTAATGCACCAGATCCCGTAAGATCTCCGTTGTTAAGCTTGCTTGGGCGAGAGTAGTACTAGGGTGGGTGATCTCCTGGGAAGTCCTCGTGTTCCACCCCTCGTTTTTATGGTTGATTAGAATTTTCTTCGTGCAGCCTTTTGGGTGCGATCATGTAGCAAAAATGCACTGTATCCCGTAAGAACTCCTTTGTTAAGCTTGCTTGGGCGAGAGTAGTACTAGGGTGGGTGACCTCCTGGGAAGCCCTCGTGTTCCACCCATCGTTTTTATTGTTGATTTGAATTTTCTGCGTGCAGCCTTTTGGGTGCGATCATAACAGCACAAACGCACCGGATCCCGTAAGAACTCCGTTGTTAAGCTTGCTTGGGCGAGAGTAGTACTAGGATGGGTGACCTCCTGGGAAGTCCTCGTGTTCCACCCCTCGTTTTTATTGTGGATTTGAATTTTCAGCAAGAAGCGATTTAGGTGCGATCATAGCAGCACTAATGCACCGGATCCCGTAAGAACTCCGTTGTTAAGCTTGCTTGGGCGAGAGTAGTTCTAGGATGGGTGACCTCCTGGGAAGTCCTCGTGTTCCACCCCTCGTTTTTATGGTTGATTTGAATTTTCGTCGTGCAGCCTTTTGGGAGCGATCATGCAGCAAAAATGCACCGTATCCCGTAAGAACTCCGTTGTTAAGCTTGCTTGGGCGAGAGTAGTACTAGGATGGGTGACCTCCTGGGAAGTCCTCGTGTTCCACCCCTCGTTTTTATTGTGGATTTGAATTTTCAGCAAGAAGCGATTTAGGTGCGATCATAGCAGCACTAATGCACCGGATCCCGTAAGAACTCCGTTGTTAAGCTTGCTTCGGCGAGAGTGGTTCTAGGATGGGTGACCTCCTGGGAAGTCCTCGTGTTCCACCCCTCGTTTTTATGGTTGATTTGAATTTTCGTCGTGCAGCCTTTTGGGAGCGATCATGCAGCAAAAATGCACCGTATCCCGTAAGAACTCCTTTGTTAAGCTTGCTTGGGCGAGGGTAGTACTAGGGTGGGTGACGTCCTGGGAAGTCCTCGTGTTCCACCCATCGTTTTTATTGTTGATTTGAATTTTCTGCGTGCAGCCTTTTGGGTGCGATCATAACAGCACAAATGCACCGGATCTCGTAAGAACTCCGTCATTAAGCTTGCTTGGGCGAGAGTAGTACTAGGATGGGTGACCTCCTGGGAAGTCCTCGTGTTCCACCCCTCGTTTTTATGGTTGATTTGAATTTTCTGAGTGCAGCCTTTTGGGTGCGATCATAGCAGGACAATTGCACTGGATCCCGTAAGAACTCCGTTGTGAAGCTTGCATCGGCGAGAGTGGTTCTAGGATGGGTGACCTCCTGGGAAGTCCTCGTGTTCCACCCCTCGTTTTTGTGGTTGATTTGAATTTTCTTCGTGCAGCCTTTTGGGTGCGATCATACAGCAAAAATGCACCGTATCCCATAAGAACTCCTTTGTTAAGCTTGCTTGGGCGAGAGTAGTACTAGGGTGGGTGACCTCCTGGGAAGTCCTCGTGTTCCACCCATCGTTTTTATTGTTGATTTGAATTTTCTGCGTGCAGCCTTTTGGGTGCGATCATAACAGCACAAACGCACCGGATCCCGTAAGAACTCCGTTGTTAAGCTTGCTTGGGCGAGAGTAGTACTAGGATGGGTGACCTCCTGGGAAGTCCTCGTGTTCCACCCCTCGTTTTTATTGTGGATTTGAATTTTCAGCAAGAAGCGATTTAGGTGCGATCATAGCAGCACTAATGCACCGGATCCCGTAAGAACTCCGTTGTTAAGCTTGCTTCGGCGAGAGTGGTTCTAGGATGGGTGACCTCCTGGGAAGTCCTCGTGTTCCACCCCTCGTTTTTATGGTTGATTTGAATTTTCGTCGTGCAGCCTTTTGGGTGCGATCATGCAGCAAAAATGCACCGTATCCCGTAAGAACTCCTTTGTTAAGCTTGCTTGGGCGAGGGTAGTACTAGGGTGGGTGACCTCCTGGGAAGTCCTCGTGTTCCACCCATCGTTTTTATTGTTGATTTGAATTTTCTGCGTGCAGCCTTTTGGGTGCGATCATAACAGCACAAATGCACCGGATCCCGTAAGAACTCCGTCGTTAAGCTTGGTTGGGCGAGAGTAGTACTAGGATGGGTGACCTCCTGGGAAGTCCTCGTGTTCCACCCCTCGTTTTTTTTGTTGATTTGAATTTTCTGCGTGCATCCTTTTGGGTGCGATCATAGCAGCACTAATGCACCGGATCCCGTAAGAACTCCGTTGTTAAGCTTGCTTGGGCGAGAGTAGTACTAGGATGGGTGACCTCCTGGGAAGTCCTCGTGTTCCACCCCTCGTTTTTATTGTGGATTTGAATTTTCAGCAAGAAGCCTTTTAGGTGCGATCATAGCAGCACAAATGCCCCGGATCCCGTAAGAACTCCGTTGTTAAGCTTGCTTGGGCGAGAGTAGTACTAGGATGGGTGACATCCTGGGAAGTCCTCGTGTTCCACCCCTCATTTTTTTGGTTGATTTGAATTTTCTGCGTGCATCCTTTTGGGTGCGATCATAGCAGCACTAATGCACCGGATCCCGTAAGAACTCCGTTGTTAAGCTTGCTCGGGTGAGAGTAGTACTAGGATGGGTGACCTCCCGGGAAGTCCTCGTCTTCCACCTCTCGTTTTTATTGTTGATTTGAATTTTCTTCGTGCAGCCTTTTGGGTGCGATCATAGCAGCACAAATGCACCGGATCTCGTAAGAAGTCCGTCGTTAAGCTTCCTTGGGCAAGAGTAGTTCCAGGATGGGTGACCTCCTGGGAAGTCCTCGTTTTCCACCCCTCGTTTTTATTGTTGATTTGAATTTTCGGCGTGAATCCTTTTGGGTGTGATCATAGCAGCACTAATGCACCGGATCCCGTAAGAACTCCGTTGTTAAGCTTGCTTGGGCGATAGTAGTACTAGGATGGGTGACCTCCTGGGAAGTCCTCGTGTTCCACCTCTCGTTTTTATTGTTGATTTGAATTTTCTGGGTGCAGCCTTTTGGGTGCGATCATAGCAGCACAAATGCACCGGATCCCGTAAGAACTCCGTTGTTAAGCTTGCTTGGGAGATAGTAGTACTAGGATGGGTGACCTCCTGGGAAGTCCTCGTGTTCCACCCCTCGTTTTTATGGTTGATTTGAATTTTCGTCGTGCAGCCTTTTGGGTGCGATCATAGCAGCACAAATGCACCGGATCTCGTAAGAACTCCGTCGTTAAGCTTCCTTGGGCAAGAGTAGTTCCAGGATGGGTGACCTCCAGGGAAGTCCTCGTGTTCCACACCTTGTTTTTATTGTTGATTTGAATTTTCTGAGTGCAGCTTTTTTGGTGCGATCATAGCAGCACAAATGCACCGGATCCCGTAAGAACTCCGTTGTTAAGCTTGCTTGGGTGACAGTAGTACTAGGATGGGTGACCTCCTGGGAAGTCCTCGTGTTCCACCCCTCGTTTTTATGGTTGATTTGAATTTTCGTCGTGCAGCCTTTTGGGTGCGATCATAGCAGCACAAATGCACCGGATCTCGTAAGAACTCCGTCGTTAAGCTTCCTTGGGCAAGAGTAGTTCCAGGATGGGTGACCTCCAGGGAAGTCCTCGTGTTCCACACCTCGTTTTTATTGTTGATTTGAATTTTCTGAGTGCAGCTTTTTTGGTGCGATCATAGCAGCACAAATGCACCGGATCCCGTAAGAACTCCGTTGTTAAGCTTGCTTGGGTGAGAGTAGTACTAGGATGGGTGACCTCCTGGGAAGTCCTCGTGTTCCACCCCTCATTTTTATTGTTGATTTGAATTTTCTACGTGCAGCCTTTTGGGTGCGATCATAACAGCACAAACGCACCGGATCCCGTAAGAACTCCGTTGTTAAGCTTGCTTGGGCGAGAGTAGTACTAGGATGGGTGACCTCCTGGGAAGTCCTCGTGTTCCACCCCTCGTTTTTATTGTGGATTTGAATTTTCAGCAAGAAGCGATTTAGGTGCGATCATAGCAGCACTAATGCACCGGATCCCGTAAGAACTCCGTTGTTAAGCTTGCTTCGGCGAGAGTGGTTCTAGGATGGGTGACCTCCTGGGAAGTCCTCGTGTTCCACCCCTCGTTTTTATGGTTGATTTGAATTTTCGTCGTGCAGCCTTTTGGGTGCGATCATGCAGCAAAAATGCACCGTATCCCGTAAGAACTCCTTTGTTAAGCTTGCTTGGGCGAGGGTAGTACTAGGGTGGGTGACGTCCTGGGAAGTCCTCGTGTTCCACCCATCGTTTTTATTGTTGATTTGAATTTTCTGCGTGCAGCCTTTTGGGTGCGATCATAACAGCACAAATGCACCGGATCCCGTAAGAACTCCGTCATTAAGCTTGCTTGGGCAAGAGTAGTACTAGGATGGGTGACCTCCTGGGAAGTCCTCGTGTTCCACCCCTCGTTTTTATGGTTGATTTGAATTTTCTGAGTGCAGCCTTTTGGGTGCGATCATAGCAGGACAATTGCACTGGATCCCGTAAGAACTCCGTTGTGAAGCTTGCATCGGCGAGAGTGGTTCTAGGATGGGTGACCTCCTGGGAAGTCCTCGTGTTCCACCCCTCGTTTTTATTGTGGATTTGAATTTTCAGCAAGAAGCGATTTAGGTGCGATCATAGCAGCACTAATGCACCGGATCCCGTAAGAACTCCGTTGTTAAACTTGCTTGGGCGAGAGTAGTTCTAGGATGGGTGACATCCAGGGAAGTCCTCATGTTCCACCCCTCGTTTTTATTGTTGATTTGAATTTTCTGAGTGCAGCTTTTTTGGTGCGATCATAGCAGCATAAATGCACCGGATCCCGTAAGAACTCCGTTGTTAAGCTTGCTTGGGTGAGAGTAGTACTAGGATGGGTGACCTCCTGGGAAGTCCTCGTGTTCCACCCCTCTTTTTTATTGTTGATTTGAATTTTCGTCGTGCAGCCTTTTGGGTGCGATCATAGCAACACAAATGCACCGGATCTCGTAAGAACTCCATCGTTAAGCTTCCTTGGGCAAGAGTAGTTCCAGGATGGGTGACCTCCAGGGAAGTCCTCGTGTTCCACACCACGTTTTTATTGTTGATTTGAATTTTCTGAGTGCAGCTTTTTTGGTGCGATCATAGCAGCACAAATGCACCGGATCCCGTAAGAACTCCGTTGTTAAGCTTGCTTGGGTGAGAGTAGTACTAGGATGGGTGACCTCCTGGGAAGTCCTCGTGTTCCACCCCTCGTTTTTATTGTGGATTTGAATTTTCAGCAAGAAGCGATTTAGGTGCGATCATAGCAGCACTAATGCACCGGATCCCGTAAGAACTCCGTTGTTAAGCTTGCTTCGGCGAGAGTGGTTCTAGGATGGGTGACCTCTTGGGAAGTCCTCGTGTTCCACCCCTCGTTTTTATGGTTGATTTGAATTTTCGTCGTGGAGACTTTTGGGTGCGATCATGCAGCAAAATGCACCGTATCCCGTAAGAACTCCTTTGTTAAGCTTGCTTGGGCGAGAGTAGTACTAGGGTGGGTGACCTCCTGGGAAGTCCTTGTGTTCCACCCATCGTTTTTATTGTTGATTTGAATTTTCTGCGTGCAGCCTTTTGGGTGCGATCATAACAGCACAAATGCACCGGATCCCGTAAGAACTCCGTCGTTAAGCTTGGTTGGGCGAGAGTAGTACTAGGATGGGTGACCTCCTGGGAAGTCCTCGTGTTCCACCCCTCATTTTTTTTGTTGATTTGAATTTTCTGCGTGCATCCTTTTGGGTGCGATCATAGCAGCACTAATGCACCGGATCCCGTAAGAACTCCGTTGTTAAGCTTGCTTGGGCGAGAGTAGTACTAGGATGGGTGACCTCCTGGGAAGTCCTCGTGTTCCACCCCTCGTTTTTATTGTGGATTTGAATTTTCAGCAAGAAGCCTTTTAGGTGCGATCATAGCAGCACAAATGCCCCGGATCCCGTAAGAACTCCGTTGTTAAGCTTGCTTGGGCGAGAGTAGTACTAGGATGGGTGACATCCTGGGAAGTCCTCGTGTTCCACCCCTCATTTTTTTGGTTGATTTGAATTTTCTGCGTGCATCCTTTTGGGTGCGATCATAGCAGCACTAATGCACCGGATCCCGTAAGAACTCCGTTGTTAAGCTTGCTCGGGTGAGAGTAGTACTAGGATGGGTGACCTCCCGGGAAGTCCTCGTCTTCCACCTCTCGTTTTTATTGTTGATTTGAACTTTCTGCGTGCAGCCTTTTGGGTGCAATCATAGCAGCACAAATGCACCGGATCTCGTAAGAAGTCCGTCGTTAAGCTTCCTTGGGCAAGAGATGTTCCAGGATGGGTGACCTCCTGGGAAGTCCTCGTTTTCCACCCCTCTTTTTTATTGTTGATTTGAATTTTCGGCGTGAATCCTTTTGGGTGTGATCATAGCAGCACTAATGCACCGGATCCCGTAAGAACTCCATTGTTAAGCTTGCTTGGGCGATAGTAGTACTAGGATGGGTGACCTCCTGGGAAGTCCTCGTGTTCCACCTCTCGTTTTTATTGTTGATTTGAATTTTCTGCGTGCAGCCTTTTGGGTGCGATCATAGCAGCACAAATGCACCGGATCCCGTAAGAACTCCGTTGTTAAGCTTGCTTGGGCGATAGTAGTACTAGGATGGGTGACCTCCTGGGAAGTCCTCGTGTTCCACCCCTCGTTTTTATGGTTGATTTGAATTTTCGTCGTGCAGCATTTTGGGTGCGATCATAGCAGCACAAATGCACCGAATCACGTAAGAACTCCATCGTTAAGCTTCCTTGGGCAAGAGTAGTTCCAGGATGGGTGACCTCCAGGGAAGTCCTCGTGTTCCACACCTCGTTTTTATTGTTGATTTGAATTTTCTGAGTGCAGCTTTTTTGGTGCGATCATAGCAGCACAAATGCACCGGATCCCGTAAGAACTCCGTTGTTAAGCTTGCTTGGGTGACAGTAGTACTAGGATGGGTGACCTCCTGGAAGTCCTCGTGTTCCACCCCCTCGTTTTTATGGTTGATTTGAATTTTCGTCGTGCAGCCATTTTGGGTGCGATCATAGCAGCACAAATGCACCGAATCC
>JARVXP010000459.1:0-17546 GCA_029856935.1 Cyclocarya paliurus
GGTAGAATTCGTAAGAAGCTTCATTGCTTCCTTGACTTGGAACGAATCCACCATCTCTCATTCCACCAACGATCATTACATGACCGTCACGCATTGGTTCCATTGTGGCATACCAACGTTCTTTCATCAAACCTTTTCGGTCTGTTTCATCCAAACGCAATCACTACCACTGCAAGGAGATAAGAAACGCATTGCTTGACACCATTTTCGGTCATAATATGGAGATTTGTTTTGTGATGCGGTCACACCACCTGGACCAACGGCTTTATTTCACCGACGACTAACCAACGACCGTCGCCCAAAGTCATTCCACCTGCACAAAATGGATTCGTTTTCATATTATCTGCTGCAAACGGTATTATCTCTGTAATTATAAATACTGCTGCTGCTGGACCTTGACCGTTTGGTTTTTTGATTGGATTATTTTCTACTTTATCTAAAATGGCAACTTGACCATTAGATATGCAAAAACATCATTTGTGCTGAAACACCGGATTTCCTACCGTTTGTACTGTGCCTGCTTTTTGCGCGTTTACCGAAGCCAATGTGATGGCCAAAGCCACCATTGATGATTTCAAAAATGATACATGATTGGCTATGTTTAAAAAGAAAAGAGGGAATTGCGGAAAAGAATGTATGCTGTTATGTGTTGTGGATCGTTTAGCGAAAATGTTGGACAAAAAAATGAAAGTGGGATCGATGGACTTAAAATCGAATCTTGTGTTGGAGAAAGTTGCAGAATAAATGGCTGCAAACTTGAGGAGGGCGATCGAAATGCGCAATTTTTTGTTGTTGGCGTAAATGAGTGTAGGGGTCAAAACTTAAACGAAAAGGGGGAAAGGGAGAATAAACGAGTCCAACCAAACACACAACAAGAGGGGACCGAGGGATGATGATGATGGTGATGAAAGATGTAATATCAACATAAATCTATAAGCGTACATTCAAAAGCGGCAGCGGCGGACTTCATCTCAACAAATTTCTGTCCGTAGAAAAGTCTGTGTGTTATTTGATTAATGTACGGATAAATCCCCTTCCATCCCGTTCAATGGCACATCCGCAAGTCCTCTTCCGCACGAACAAGGACAAAATCTTTAGGTCGCAGCCTTTCCTCCTCTCTCTCAAGACTCCATGAAAAGAAAAAAAAAGCCGCAACCCGCAATGGATCAGGGACCGATCGTGTTACAATATCAAAAATAGAATTGCCTGCATAAATCGCGCGGGGGTCCCCTTCTCTCCTGAACTAAAACAGATAAATCCCTCAAGGCAATGTTCAGCGAGTGGCTTTCACTCTTTAAAAAAAATACTCTCAGAAAGAAAGAAGCAGTCCGAGTTTGAAAGATATTACTGATGCTAATACGTTCAATTGCGTAGCGCCCTGCATATAATTACTGTGCAAATTGGTGCACTGCAGATCTGTTTTTTTCGGGTGTATTGTCCTGTGACAAGAACAAACAAATCTCTCAAAGAAAAAGCATTATTGTTATTGTATTATATGTACAACGAACACACATGACAAACAAATCAACTTTTAGGCAAAAGAACAGTACGAGAGAAAAAATAATAATCTGCGGGTTAAAAAAAGCTGGTCAGGTCCTCGAAGAAGGTGTTTCTGTAAAGAAATTCTAATCGTCACACGTCCGTTGCGCAGCGCCAACGAACCTGTGCAACGCGTCCCTTATTTTGCTTGGCGTATGCAAAATTTAGGTGCAAGCGTATGCGTCTATTGCATTTATATACTTCAATAGATGGGTAACCCGAAGTAGCCTTTGAACTTGGCAAGAACCCGAGGTATTTCTGGGCACCTTTCTTTCTTTTTGAAACTGGACGAGTGGCTTGGATGTGTCAATCATGATGATGTCAATATAGACTTCTGTAGAAGATAATCAATTGATATTGGCCAGCAGCTTTGACATTTTATTAGAAGAAAAAAAGACGGTACAATTTTTCTGAACTTTTCCGCTCAGACTAGCTTGATTAGGGTGTGCCAAGTCAAGCTAAGGCGAGTCGGCGGAAACACTGTACCTAAAAGCGTTCCCGCCCGTTTCATTAGCGCGAAAAATGTTCTTTGATACCGCAACGTATTACCGGCGCATGGAGCTAAAAGTATCACAGCATCACTTTGCTTCTATACATTTTTTCTAGCATATGATCATGGCATGCATACAACATAGATTACATAAGTGAAAAAAGGATTCTTGATTGTATTAAAAAAGATCAACATTGATACACTTTTAATTCCGAATGCAACTTAACAGCCACATTTGCTGAGAGGCTTTTTTTAACTAAATACGCTTTGTAAGCTTAAGTCCTTCCGAACTCCACACATATAATCTTCAATTTGAAATGATAACAAGATCGTGTATTTTCCGCTAATTTGAACTTAACTCCATCTTGTTGGAAATTATAAATAGATAGAAAGTTTGAATCATTCTCAGGTCATTCTCTCTATCCACGTAATTATATACAAAAAATACATATAAAATGTCGCATATTACGAAAAAGGACGTTTGGCAGTACAGGCATAAATGTAGGACAGATTGGATTTGGTGCAATGAGTTAGCTGGAATGACAAAGCCTGCAGTAGAGAAAGATAAAGTGAATGAAATCTTACAAGAATGTTTGGAGAACGGTATCAATGTGATCGATACAAGTGATATTTACACTCAAACTGCAACACAACAATTAGGTTATGGAGAAAAACAAATTGGACAATTTTTAGCAAAGAATAAAAATCGAAGGAATGAGATATTTTTATGTACGAAATTTGCTATGAAGATTTATTGATGGATCGATGATCAAAGACAGTTCGGCAAATTGGTGTTTAGAAGCATGCAAGAATTCATTAGAACGTTTACAAGTCGATTTTATCGATTTATATTATTGTCATAGATATGATGGTAAAACAGATCCAAAAGAAACGGCAAAAGCAATGAAACAACTTAAAGAAGAAGGAAAGATTCGATTCGTTGGCGTTTTCAGAATTTCCTATTGAAAAATTAAAAGATTTAACGAAATCTGTCATGTTGATGCAATTCAAAACGAATTCAGTCCTTTTACTCCGGAAGTTTTACGATTGGGCATCATTAAGTGGTGTGAAGAAAGTGAGTATTGAATGGTGTTACATTATGTAAAACAGTAATAGACTGACTGCATTATCACTACCATCAGACGAACTGCATATGTTGCATATTCTCCACTCGGTAGAGGTGTATTCACAGGAGCAATAAAAAAAACCGGAAGATGTTGATCCATTATACAAACAAATAAATTTACCAACGATTTATCAAGTGAAAATTTTGATAAAAATGTAAGTTAGTGGAGAAAATTGAATCTATTTGCGACACAAAAAGGTGTAAAACCAGGTCATATAACGTTAGCTTGGGTAATTGCAAAATCTCCAATGATTTTACCCATTCTGGTACGTCCAAATTGGAAAATTTAAAAGACAATATTGCTGCTTCAAAGACAAAATTAACACCAGAAGAAATTAAGCGATTGATGATATCGTTAATTCGTTCAAAGTGTCAGGTCAAAGATACTTTGGTGCAGGTAACGATAATCTGTCACATTGAATCCAAAGCATGCATAAAACTATATAATGAAATTAGTCTGCTTCTAAAAGAAGTTTTGTGCGCTAAGAAATCAATCATTAATAAAGGCTCTCTTCCATTCGTTACAGATTCTACAGTATACAAGATAGATTTACCCTTGCATTTAAAGCTGTTAAAAAAAAAAAGTTGACGTCAGTCTAAGCTCAATCAACAATGTTTTCTTACCATTACTCACCTTTGATCCCATAATCAAATCTTTTAAACCTTGGGGATCCAATTGAGAATCTGGATATGGCAAACCAAGGACCGGGAAATGTGAGCAGCACCATCAACAACAAATTTAGTGCCAGAACAATAAGCAGCAGCATCAGAGAATAAGAATATGCCCCATATTTGCGATATCATCAATCACACCAATCCTTTGTTGTGGAATACGTGCTTCAAGAATTTGTTCTGCACCTTTTGGAGTTAAACGATCTGCTCCTTCCGTTCCACTGATCATGCCAGCGCAATCACATTACTACGAACGCCAAAAGGACCGTAATTCAACTGCAATACTTTGACTTAAAGCATCAACACCTGCTTTTGCAGAAGATGCTGCTGCTTGCCCAAGGAATAGCAGTATAATGCAAAGTTGCTGAAATCATAATGTACACTCCATGTGTACGTTTAATCTCATCAATTGTGGCTTTAAAAGTGTGAAAAGTTCCCAACGTATCAATCTCTTGAACGGTTTTGAAAACATTTGGTGATTACTCCATCTAAAGGAGCAAGGAAATTACACCGCAGCTCCAGCAATAACGAAATCAATCCTTCCAAATTGTTCAATTGTTTTTTGAACAGCAGCTTTCAAATCATCGTATTTACGTACATCACCTGGTGTGGCTATACAACGTGTTCCATTGTTTGCATCTTTGGCTAATTGTGTTGCTGCATTATTCAAACGATCTGCTTTACGTCCCATAATTGCAGCATTTGCTCCATGACGCATGATTTGTTGCACCATTCCATAACAAATTCCACTTCCTCCTCCTGTGCAAAATAAATACTTTCCCTTTAAAAATATCAGGTTGAAATACCTTTTGTGAAGGAAGTGTCATTCGTTTGAAAAATACGTGGATCACGATCTTCGTCTGCCATTTTTGTTTTGAAGTGATTTGTGTTTTGGTTATGGTTAAAGTTGGATAGGAAGAAGAAAAAGTTGTATCTCAAACAGAAAGGAGTGTGCTTTATTTTCATGCGTGGAGTGTGCGTCCGGGGAAGAGCTTTACCGAAACGATAAAAAATAAGCCATCTCGCGTTTGCAGGCCTAGCAAAGAACCGAATAACACTTTGCTGAATAATCTCAACCGGACGCGTTTAGCTTCCTAAATGGCTTCCAAAACGGAATTCGGACAAAAGAACCAACACCTTCTCATGATCATCTTTGTGAGTGTGTTCATACAAATGTGTGCCTGAATGATCCCCCGACTCTCATGGCATTTTTTTTGAGAACTTAAATTGAAATCTTAGATGTTATGCAACAAAGCTTCATAATTCACGTACCTGCGGTTGCTAACATATCATCTCGAAGCTTATCTCAATCTGTCAGAATATGTCACAAAGGGTTATACAATTAAGCTCATAAAAATCTCATCTGCTTCACAAACTTGACTACTCTTTATGTAGTTTGCCCCGTGATAAGCGAGGATCTGATGCGAAGAATGAGCATTTCCAATAGCGGAAGACCCCCTGCAATCGGACAACCTAACAATTAATGATGTACGCGTGTTAGCTTTGACCGCTTGACTTAATTCGCTTTCACATGTTATACAAGCCAAATGCGATTTACTGATGTTCAGGCCAGGCCCTAAGGAGAACGTGTGTGTGGTGCGTGTATGTGTATGTAAATCGCTACGCACGCATGCACGCTCAGCAAGAAATGGAGACCTAGGGCGTCAGCGGCGTCTGATTCCCTTTCGATCAATAGGAAATAGGTTCCCCTTGTGTTGTGCGAAAAGCGTTTTGTGTTGGTTACGAGTGGGGTGGAGATTCCGCGTTGAATAAAGTTGCTTTTACAAGCACGCATGCACGCATTTCAAAGTGAGTATTGGGCGGCGCTCCTTTCACCGCTAGATTTACATGCCTCATACACACTTTTTGTTGGTTACTAAGTTACGTACGAATGCAAAGAAAAAGAGGTCAGTCGATCTGGACAATCAATCTGAAAAGTCATTTTAGGCTTTAAACCTCAACATCAAATAATAGCTGCAGGTTCAAGTTTCCCCAGATACTGGTCTTTTTGTCAGAAAAGCACATTGGAAATAGACAGAGAGGTGGTTTTTTGAGGCCTTCCTGAAAGCTTTCAAACTTTGTAGATTGCCGTACTGTGCTATGCAGTCTGCATCAATCATAACACCTGATCGCATTCGCGACGAAAAAGAAACACTGTCACAACCTCCAATTTCACCTAAATCACCTGCAACAGCATTACGAACACTTTCTCCGCAAACGTTCCTTTACAAAGCAGTGACGAAGATTCAGAATATAGTGGATCAAACAGGTCATTCACATCTTTTTCATACCAGACCTTCTCATTTATTACACAAACGTCAACACAGCAGCGAAAGTAGGATCCGAAAGCGTGATAGGGTCAGAATGGTAGGACATCATTTGCATACAGCTTTCAAGACATGGTTCAAAGATACAGAATCAGACGGAACACCGGTCTTGCCATATCCACTTTCCAAAAAGTATGTGATCACAGATAAAGTTCTCGGTCAAGGATCTTTTGCTCTAGTAAAGTTGGTTCAAGTCAAAGCAACAGGTGAAGATCGTGCTCTCAAGATTATTGCAAAAAGACCACTCAAAGAAGGAAACGAAAAGATGCTTAAAGATGAGATCGCTATTCTTGGTCGAGTGGAGCATCCACACATTATCAAAATGTGGGATCTATATGAACAAAAGAAGCAGTTTTTATTGTAAACGGATCTATGCAGAGGTGGAGAATTATTTGATCGATTGGTCGAAAAGGTACATTACAACGAATTAGATGCGCGGACATATCACTCGTCAAATGTTTGAAGGCATCGATTATCTACATGATCACGACATTATTCATCGCGATTTAAAACCGGAAAATATCTTGCTTAGAGAGAAAGCGGAACCTAGTCAAATTGTCATTTCCGATTTCGGACTTCTCGTTTTATTCCAGAAGATGGGCATATGCTTATGACGGCTTGTGGTAGCCCGCAATATGTTGCACCAGAAGTGTTGCTCGGAAAAGGATACGATGCTGCTGTGGATATTTGGAGTGGTGGTGTGATTGCATATTGCTTGCTGGCTGGATATACTCCATTCTATGGAGAAGATCAACCGACTTTGTTTCAGCAAATCTTGGCGATGAAGGTAGAGTTTGAGCCAGAATACTGGGGTGACGTTTCCGATACTGCAAGAGATTTCATTTTACGCTGTTTATGTCCTCGTGAAAGCGAATGACGGCAAAGGAAGCTCTTAAACATCCTTACCTGGCTGATCTACCTCCAATCGATGGAAAAGATTCTCCCAAAGGTGCTTCCCTCAAAGAATCAGCCAAACGTCATCAATCCTCCAAAGGCAAATTCAATCGTGTCGTTACAACTGTCGAAGCAGCCAATTATCTTCAACATTTGCACGAATTACGAAAAACTCATTCACGCGATATTCATCCAGAAAGATTACATTCTTTTGCTACGACTTGCCACTCATCTAAGCAATCACAGTACATGGTCAGGAAGTGCTGAACAAGCAGCAAAGAAAGAAGCGGAAAATGCAAGTACATCCACTATCACTGGACATGAACAGAAAGAAGACAATTCAAATGAAAAGGGATCGAAGCGATTTGGTGATTCAGGCATGTCTTTGGATTTGGTGGTCATGTCTGCTTTTGTTCCGGATGCAAGTGAACAAGTCAAGAAGATGCAAAAAGGTGGAACGGCAGCCGTTTCAGCCGCAGCAGATGCAACACAGCATGGAGAAAATCCTACCAAGACTGATGATAATATGGATGGTATAAACAAGGGATCAAATGATAGTCCAACACCGCCTGGATCGGAATACTCTGATACTACTGCTACTCCTAGTCGAGTTCGTAGCCCGGAAAGTGAGTCGAAACGATCTTCAAGACCTTCACAAAAGTCGAGAAGGCACCGAAGCGGCAGTACGAAATCGAGTAAAACACTTGACGCTTTGTTGGACCAATACAAAACATCTGCTCTTCCCACTACAGCAAGATCTGATCCAACAGCTCAGCCTGTCAAGCCAGAAGGGATGACATTATCAAAAGTATGGAAATACGTTCCACTTTTGATGAATACAACATATTCGATCGGAAGTGCTCTTGCTTCTCATGCAATTTATGGACCACCAAAGAAATCGTGGGGAATTGAAATGTCAATCTTTTACTCGGATAATGCGTGATACAGCCAAATACTCTGAATTTGCAACAATCTCCGGTATGCAACAATTCTTTGACTTGAGTTCTTTCCTTCCGGTACCTAAAGATGGTTTAATCACACCGGTAACATATCGAGTCAAGAAACGCAATTTACGTGGATTACTCAAAGATGCTGATGCGGCAGAAGATGGAAGTCGTGAATTGACGGGAGAATGGGTTGTAGGAAAGCAAACATGGAGAAGGTTACAAAGCGAATGGAGGAATGGAAAGTCAACGAATAAAGAACGTGTGATCTTATACATTCACGGAGGTGCATATTTCGTCATGTCAGCTGTTACCCATCGACCTTTGACAATCGCACTTTCAAAATATACTGAATGTCGTTTATTTGCCGTCAATTATCGTTTGGCTCCTGATTGTCAATTCCCTGGACCTTTGCATGATGTTGTCAGCAGTTGGTTCAGATTGGTTGATGATTTAGGTATTCCACCTTCAAATATCGTTCTTGGAGGTGATAGTGCGGTGGAGGATTAACATTGGCGCTTTTATATTATTTACGAGACAATAACTACGAATTGCCCTCAGGTGCAATCTTTGTTCAGTCCTTGGGTGGATTTGACGATGTCTTGTGATTCTTGGGAAACCAATGCGGCTTTTGATTATTTAACTCTAACACCTGCAACGGATCATATGAACCCTGTTCGTGCTTATTTGGGTGACAAGATTGAACAATACATCACCCATCCTTATGCAAGTCCCTTGTTTGGTGATTTACGTGGTTTACCTCCGTTATTGATCCAATGCGGAGATGCAGAAGCATTACGTGATGAAGTAACATTGCTGGCACATAAAGCTTCCATTGCTGGCGTTGCTGTTCGACATGAATTGTACGAAGATTGTGTTCATGTTTTCCAAGCATTTTTATTCTTGGACGCAAGCAGAAAAGCATTACAAAGTGCTCGTCATTTCGTTCGAACTGCATTGGAGAAACGTGGTCAAAGGAAAGCAGATTTGGAAAAGAAGAGTAGAAGTACGTTGGATGATGAAATGCGAAAAGGAATGGAAAACGAAGATGGTGAAATTGTAGATGCAAAAAACGGGTGAAAAGCCTGGAAGTTCACAAGATTTACGTGGAGGCATCGAAAGTGATTCAGAAAATTTGCGAGGCGTACATGATCGAAGTGATGATGAATGGAACGATTTCGATGATGATGTCATTAGAAAGACGTCTTCATCTATTGCTTCTAAGAATAAGTCACCTTCTTCTGCAGAATTAGCACGATCAAAAAGTCAGCCACATGCACCTTCAAGAGATCACGGAAAACAATCTCAATCCCAAAGCTCAAACAAGAACAGCGATACCGTCAAGATTCTGCTCCTACAACACCGCACGGTCAACAAGGTGAACGATTACGACCAAATAGAACATCATCTTCTGCTTCTCTAACTTCTATGTCATTAGAACAAGCACGTTCGAGAGCACAAGCAGGAATGCGAATGCAAGAAAGTAGAGATGCACCTCAATTTGGCAAAATTCCATGCACTTAATAAACCTTTACAACCAAGAATGCGAAGGACAGCATCAAATGCAACAATTAATAATCTCATTCAAAGTTGGGAAACCGAACATGGCTCTAGCGGTTTGAATACCCGTGTTTATAGTTCCAATGAATGATTCTTGCTTCTTTTGATAGATTTTAATTCAAATCATTGTATACCGTATCATCTATTCATCCATCCAAAACTAAGCATCAAGAGTGTGCTTCTATAATAAGAGATTAATCACACCACTAAATCATAACGAGAAAGCAATGTAAGATGACTATTAGACAGAAACACTAGGATGTGAAAGGAAGTAAAGAATGAGAAAGTACAAAATTGTCAAAGAGGTCCAGAAAAAGCGCGGGGGCAAGAATATTATGCATTTGGTCTTGTGCCTCGATTGCTGGCAAATGTCAATACGAAAAAGAGTATTTTAGATGTAAACGATGGTAATAATGAGTTAAAAAAAAAGAAGATTGTTGAGAATTCCACCTCTTTTTGTCTTTTTGTGGTAGGCTAAACACATTTTCAGTGCTTACAAAATCCATAGAGCGCCCAAAAATACCTGCTAAAGCCATAGAACCGATTGCCAAAAAGGGAATATCTAGTGATCCAGGTGCAGCATCAACGATTTGTAAGTCTTTTGTTGGAGCTTGGAAAGCGTTTGTATAAACGACAGGTAAACCGTTTGCTAATAAAGAACTTGAAAGAGCAGGATTTTCTAAACCACTCAAAGAAGAAAGTGGTTTATTATAGGTAAAAGCATATGATCCTGTTGCGGGAGAAGGTCCTGCTGAACCTGAAATTACAGTTTGCGTTGTTGGTCCTGCGCTTGGGAATGTTGTTGTGATCGTATAAGTTACAGAAGGCGTAAAAAATGGAGTGCTAAACGTTGAGCCATTTAGAGGATCAGTAGAAACTGAAGGTACAACTTGTGCAAATGCAACACTTGCTGCAACCAAAAAGATTGCTACGCTAGCCTTGCAGAGATCATCTTTTTGTGTATTGTGTACGTGTGAGGCTTTCCGGACGGGATGAATTCGAATGATCGGGAATCAAATGTAGCCAGATGGATTAGAATTGCCTTTTCTCACTGGCGCGCGCGAGCGGATGAAAGTGACGGGAAGGTGGATTTGCTTGAATAAATAGGTGTTCACTTTTGTGCTCGTTACTTGAACGGATCAATACAGCCAAAAAGTCGGAATAGGTGAGAAAGGGTATCGATGTAGAGGTGGCGATGACGATAAAGCGAAAGAGTGTCTAAATCAGGATCTGATCAGGCAGCCTATTACACTAAGACTATGGCTCATTTTCGGCAGCGTAGCGTTTTCAGATTCAGACAGGTAATTGAGAAAAAAAAAAGGTCCCGCTTGGTACTGGTTGCGCTTCTAGAATTGCATTCGTAGGCATACGCATACGCATGTATGCATTTGACCCACACACAAATCCAGAGAAAATGCAAATATTCTCCATAAGAACAAGCAATCAATAAAAACCGCTTCAGGGAACTAGAGCGGGGTACTAAGAAAAGGGTGAAGCAATAAGCAGCCAAGCGAGAGTGGGGTTAGTGACAAAACGAGTACAATGTTTTTTTGACGCGTTGAATGCAGCACTGTTCTAAAGCAGTAAACATCGTAAACTTCTTGAAGCGGATTATTAATTTTTTGTTTGCACAGTGCAGAGCTCGTTTTGCATTGTTTGTTTACCTTTGCACTCATGAAGTGCCATAGCTTGCACAGTAAGTATAGCTCTGTGGGGTCGATATTCAAAAACAAGCACGGCATGCAGTCCATCCGGTTCAAATAGATGGAGATATGATGATTATGTAAGTCAGAGTGTTCCTACAGCTTCACTCCGCTAAACGGCTTGTTCAAATGCCCGAAAGCCGTAAGCAAGAACATGTCTTCTACAAAAGTTCAACTTCCTACCGAACTCGTCATCGTCATCAACTCGCTTCTACTCAAACATGAGCAATTCAAAACCAATTCCAAAAGCGTGCATATTTGATATAGGGGGAGTGGTGGTAGGATCACCATTAGTGGAATCAATAAGTATGAAAGCAACATGGATTACGTTTAATTATCTCAATGTTGCGATAACACAAACAGGAAAAGAAGGTGCATTTCAACGTTTAGAACGTTCAGAGATTGATATGTATACATTTTATCGACAATTTGGCGAAGAATTGAGTAAGACTGATTTGATGAATGAATGGTACAAAGGATTTTGTAAGTTACGTGGATTGCCATTGCCTGTCTTCTTTGCCTTCTTCGCTCAAAGTTGATGGAAGGGAATTATTTGGTATTATGATGAGAGAATCAACAAGATAGACCCTCTTGTAGCCGAAGCAATCAAGAGGCTGAAAGCAAGTAAAAAGTTCACAATCGCAGCTCTTACAAACAATTTCTCACCACCAACAACAACATCCTCTTCTTCCAACGAAAAAGTTCCATCGTTAGAAGAAGAGCTAAAACATTTGGTTTGGACAAGGACACAGCACTAATAAAGTCATTCTTTGATCATTATATCGAAAGTGCTATTGTTGGAATGCGTAAACCTGAATTGGGATTTTATAAACATGCACTTGAAGTTGTTAAAGCTAAACCGGAAGAAGTTGTATTTTTGGATGATATAGGAATCAATCTTAAAGCTGCACATTCAATCGGAATTCAAACTATTCGAGTCACGCCAAATCTTCTTTACCTGCTATACGAGAATTGGAAAAAGTGTTCAAATGTCACTCATTTCAGAAGAAGACGTAAGAAAAGAGGAACAAAGGTTGGCTAAATTACAACAAAAGAAAGATTCTAAGCTGTAGTCTTGAACTCGAGCACATCTTATAGAACATAACATATGTATTATAATAATAATTCAATTCATTAATGATGAAGATATATCAGAATAGAAAAAAGTAACACTTTTCAAACACACGCGAAAAAAAAACACAGGCTAAACACCCGAATTTCCAGCCAAAAAATAAGCGGCTACAATTTCTCTTGTGTTTCTCTCCACTTTACATGCAGCGCTTCTTCCTCCTCATCCTCACATTGCCGTTTACCGTATACCAATTGCTTTCGACATGCTTCCCTGAATGATATGATATTTACGCATCAGAACATATAACGACATCAGCCTATACACTCGCAGTGGCCAAAGAAAAAGCCTTTCAAGGCGCTTCAACTTGCAGACAAAAGTATACCTACAAATAAAATGCCGAAATCATTTGATAATCAAATACGATTTGCCTTATCCTTGGGCTCGTTCAGCTTTGGCAGTTTGGCACAAATATCCTAATCCTTTTGCTACACATGTTGTATCAATGGATGTAATCGAACAAAGCTATGATCCAGAAACAGATCTATTACGAGTAGAAAGAATTTTAGGCGTACAAACAAGGCGCTCCGGTTGGGCAGTAAAGGTGAGTTGAACAATGTGTATTTATCGGCGCCTCAAAGATTGTAATTATCCCTGCTGATCGTTTTTGAATATCGGTTGTCCTTTCCAATTATGATGCATTTAGCTTTTAGGCGGTACCCAAGATACATACGTCAGGGAAGTAACGATGATCGATCCTTCTAATCAATCATTTTGAGATGACGAGTACAAAGTGAGTCAACCCCATAACATATTTGCTAACGGAGTTATTAACATTTCTTCTTCCGATGGTCCCCCTTCTTCTTTTGTCGTCCCAAAACAGTCTAGTCTAAGTCGATACTTATTGGTAAAAGAATATATTACTTTATTTGCCAAGTAAACCGTCGCCGCAAAGTTTACATCAACCTGCCGGATTGACAACATTCACACAAAAACATTGATCGAATGTACAGGTCTTTCGGGTGGAATGTTGGATAGAGCGGCCAAAAAAGTTGAAGAGATGAGTCAAAGAAGGTTTAGCGAAATGCATCAAAAGGAAAAGAAGGTATTTTGAGCGTTTGTCAATCTTTATGGGGAAAAGGACATAATGTTTAAGATTTAGCCAAAGAGATAGACCTTAAAATGTATAATTATATTATATTCTTGCATGCTAATGACACATTGCATTCATACCCATTCATCTTTCTTTTCTGGAAATCTTTCTTATTCAAAAAGCGCACGGAAGGCGTCAAAAGCCGGAGATCATTTGTGCGGAAGTGAAGCATAATTTAAACGATCCTATGGCGGCTATAAAAAGATGAAATGATTTTACTTGCTTGGCGTGCTATTTGAGGTTCCGACATGAATAGAGCGGAGCGAATTGTATTGATAACGGAGCAAAATTTAACTTAATCAATCAATAGCATTTATTATTGTTTCAACTTCCATGATCGAACGGAATGCCGTCTTTCTCTCTTTCTTTCGAAAGTGAGCTTACAAATAACAGTTATGATTGTATAAAATAAATCTTCATCACTTCCCAACTCATTCTCACACCACAACAGAAATCCCACGTCACTCGTTACAACCTTCACTACAACATGAAAATACATCTGCTTCTCTTGGTCATCATCTTTTT
The DNA here is from genome assembly GCA_029856935.1 of Cyclocarya paliurus. NCBI lineage: Eukaryota > Viridiplantae > Streptophyta > Magnoliopsida > Fagales > Juglandaceae > Cyclocarya > Cyclocarya paliurus. Next base: position 14,003 of record JARVXP010000459.1, read on the forward strand.
TACTTTCTTTAATCGGATATGCAGATACTAAAAAGCATTCTCGAAGGCGACCACATCCGAAGCCACATCCAAAACCTCATCCAAACCCCACAGACATCCAAAAAGCCATCCTAAGCTTTATAAAGATCAATCTGGAATGGCGACTTGGTTTTCGCAAGATAGTGAAGGTTCATGTGGGCATTGGAGTAAAGATTCAGATATGATTGTTGCACTTCCAGAATCGTGAGTAGAGTGCTAGAATAAGAATTATAGTGTCTAATACAATGCTGACAAATAATAAACTTGAAACAGAATTAATGGACAAAATATTGCGGTCAAACGGTAATTATAAAATATAAAAACAAAAACAATCAAAAACGATAGTAGCCGATACATGTCCAGGTTGTGATCCAAAACATTTAGATCTTTAAAGGAGCTTTTTCGGCTTTAACAAATGGGAATATGGATCTTGGTCTTGTAAATGTTCATTGGCATATCCAAGGATGACGAATAAGGTAACCCCCTTTTTTCACATTGCGCCAACGATTTTACAACTCCTAAATACAAAAAATACGATTACGAAAAGTGCTATTTTCATAGTTACATGCCGAAAATTCGTAAAGTCATCTTTTTGGGCTCTCGTAGTTTCCCCTGAAAGTAGATAAAGTGGAGAAAGAGTAGATGTATAAATTGACATAGCTATCGTCATTTTATCTTTACATGCCTTCACAACATCATCCCATCTAAATTCCCACTCCCCATCACCTCTACACTCTTTCCTCACAAATTGATACCTTCTTTGTATCCTACATTCTTTTCCTTATTTTTTACAAAAAAGCAACAACATTAATGCGTCCAACAGTGCTATTTAAATATATCATTGGCACATTCTTTGTTTTTGCTATCACAGTCACATTTTCACATCCTGGAATTGATAGGCAAGTAAAAGGTTTATTAAAAGGTATTTCGATCAAAGATCCTTTAGATGGACAAGCAACTTGGTATGGTCAACAAAGTATGGGCTCTTGTGGTTGGTGAGCAAAAATTCAGATTTTGTAGTTGCACTTAGTAATCAGTAAGTAAAGGAATAGAGATATGACAACATACACAAATTTAGAGGTGACTGTTTTTTCTTACTCCTTGTAGACTTCCTTATAACAAACACTGTGGAAAAGAACATCATCATCAATTATAAAGGTAGAACGATCAAAGCAAAGATTTCAGATACATGTATGAGCTGCGATGCCAAACATGTAGATCTTTCTCGTGGTGCGTTTGCAAAGCTAACAGACGGCAATTTTGATTTAGGCTTATTACCTATTAAATGGCATTTTGAATGATCTGTCATTATTATCATCAATAAATACAATACGAAATGTTGTTTATAATACAAATTGTATGCAATAATTACAAAAATAAATTCCTCAAGCTTGATAAGCTGAATAAGCATAACTTCCATTTTTCACGTCCAAGCATTCCTAATCCAAGTAAAACTTCCATCTTTTTACTATGCCAACCAGTCGTTCCCGCAACATGACCATTTGCACGGGAAAGATCTTCTAATACTTTTCTACGTGGATGATCTTTTGATAAATTTCGAATCACTTGTGCTTTCCGTTCACACAGGTTTTTCAGGTTCTGTTAACGCACTTTCGCCTACGAAACAGAGGATGTGTCTGTTTCTGTATGGGTAGGTAATCCCGTCACACTTATTCCAATCGGTCTTGAACGAGAATGCGAAGATGAAGTTGCCCTTCTCAGTAAAGAAGAATTTCTACCTGTCCTTGAAAGTGAACGTTGCACAGACGGACCTGCGTGATAGCCTTCTAGGCGGCGTTTCTGGCTCAAAGCCCAGAACAGTTCTCTTTGCATCCTTCCACGTCTTTCGTTTAAGGTATCCAAACCTTTGCCGCGATTTGTGGTTGTATTTATCGAAGATGGAAGATTTTATTCCACTTTCACCTCCTTCTTCAGTCTCTCCACCCTCTAAATCATCATCAACAGCATCTGGATCAGGTCCTGAACTCGTATCTACCAGCCATCCACGTCGACCTTTTCCCATAATCACTCTCCATGATCCTAACGCGCCTGCTTTGTCGTAATACAGGCGGTGAAAGTCCAAGCACTCGTAAATTCGTACGAGAAGATGGTCTTGGCGTGTTCGTAGTATCTGACAATTCCTTTGAAGAAGAATATCCTAAAGCTGCAATTGTTCTGAAATTGATAAAGGTGGTACAGTTGCACATGGCTCCAATAAAGCAGCATTTAAATTGTGACAATTGTAGGATGTGTACCTTGTCGAGGATCAATACAGCTATCAACCATTTCAAGTACTTGTACGTTTGGCGCTTTGTTAAGCAAAAATTCAGCAAGACTTTCGAGCGATACTTGTGGTGTTGCACTCATACCGAAATCGATCAAAGAAGGTTGACGTTGAAATGATTCAATCAAAAGAGTGTTTGTTAAGCCACATCCACTCAAATCCAGATATCGTAATGCTCCGATCGCATACAAGGTGCCATTGTTAAAATCGTTTTTAAATCTTCGGTGTGACTGGAGTAGGGAATAATAATGTACCTTCCAGAGATAATTCGATCAAATTTGCACATACACCTGAATCCACCAAAAATTCAGTCAAACATTCTGACGTAATTCTCGTACAACGTGCTAAGGAAAGACTTTCCTAATTCCAAATCAGGATTTGCCATCATTCCTTGTAAAAGAGCATCATCAATTCTTGTTCCAGTTAAATCCAAAATGAGTAAGACGTGGAAATGCCAAGATGAAAGGTGATAAAAGTTCTGATGCAAAATGAACGCCATGCAAACATAAACGTTCAACTGATGGAAATCTTGTTGCACGAGCAGGATGGATGGAAGGTGCATGTCTTCTGGTCGAAAGTGATCTTGAAAGAGTCACAGGCCTTGAGCCACTTTCGCTACCCCCATTTCGTCCGCGTGACCGTCCACGTCCACGTCGATCTTCTTCTTCTTCATCGTCATCTTCTGTGCTTCCTTCTTCTGGAACTGTTGATGTCGTTCTTCCACTGAATTTCTTCAAATATTTCACAAAAATCGTGTTAGTGCAACTTCAAAATGTCGACTTACACAATCACATAAATCCAACGATTCAAGCCTTCTTCTCTCTTGACCTTTTCGTTCGCGTGATCGTTCCATAGAAACACCTCTTAATGTTCTGTGTGGAGATGCAGTGCCAGTTGAAGTAGCAGCTGCTAAATGTTCACCATCACGAAATAAAAGTGTTTCCAATACTTCCAACGTTAAAGCACTATCCATCGTTGGACTTGCACCAAATGCCATCAAACCATGACTAACAGAAGTGATTAATGCTAATAGTTTTGCAGGAGGTGACGAATCTTGCTTGTTCACCTTGTCCAACCGTTCTTCGCATTCCTTGTGTTGTAAATGTAGAAAAGTCCAAGACACGAGGATAACGATGAACGTCACTAATTTCGCTTTCATCTTGTCGTAAGGTGACCTGATAGCGAGAAGTATGTTCACTTCCTTGCATTAGTGGTTCTTCAGTCCAAATCAATTGAAGATCT
>JARVXP010000460.1:0-13892 GCA_029856935.1 Cyclocarya paliurus
ATTAATAGTCACTTTTTTAATTATTAAATAAAAAAATTAAAATATATGAGATATCAAAATAGGAGACAAATGAAATGGACAAAGTAATATTTTTTTAAACTAATTAATTAAAACTTTTCAAGAAAGAAAATTCCTATATTTGATGGATCCCGCTAGAGTCACCGAGCACCGACAAGGTAAATTTTCTTTTTATTTATTTATTTATTTATATATATTTTTTAAATCTCTTAAACAAGTGAAACAAATGTATATAAAAAAAATTGTAAATTCTGTATGGCAAAAGGAGATTGTAAAGTTTTTTTTTAAAAAAATCTAAACCGGATTTCAGATTTAAACTCATAACCTGGATACTGTATTGTACCCGTATCCGAGTATACTGAAGTAGATAAATCCGGTTAAAACTCGGTTTGATAACTGCCCGGGTGAACTCGGTTACCTGAGTTTGGGGCCGGACAGAAAAGAATTCGGCCTACATGAACAGTAGGACTTTGAGCATAGAGATGGTATAATGGAGAACGTGCACGCGTAGAAACCAAGTTACGTACGGAGCATCTTTGTACATGCACAAATATGCATGAACTCAGTTAATTATTCATTGAATCTAATGAGGACTGAGAAGAGGGAAAAGGAGAGTTAACTACAGATTATCATTTGAAATAAAGATGACTTGTGTTAACATTCGCAATTGACACAGCCATAGGTAGGTGGCTGGTATTTCTTTACGCGTGGGTTTCTCCATTAATGTCAACCAGCCTTGATCACTACGCTAATATAAACGACAAATGTAAGGCAATAAGAACGAGAAATTAACACTCTTTCCTCAAATCACAACTAACCTTTTAGTTCGAAGGAAAAACTATGACATCACAGGGTTTGATCGTTAAGATTTTTTGTTCTATAAAGAGAATTGCGTGAATCCACGAATTAACATAGCTTTATATGATACGTTATATCTACTTCACAATAAAAATAATTATATAATCTAACGTATCATATTAAACCACGTTAATATGTGAATTTAGTTCTAATATTTCTCTTCTCTAAAACCGTGGTTATAGACAACCACGACTTAATTATGCATTGTTGACATGTCCAACACATCAAGATAGATGCAAAGATCCCTTAGTAATCCAAGGTTTCTCTTCTTGCTCAATGTTAGGATATAATATGGATGATTTTCCGGCACATCAAAAGAACAACAGCCATCCAATGCTTGAAACATCCCACAGTCTCAAACAATACCCAGCAAATAAAAGAGGATCATTTGTTGATCAACAATATGCTAACCAAGAATGAATGGTGGAATTGTAATGGGTTTAATAGTTTTGAATGATAGTGTGCTAAGAGATCGGCCTGTGTGGCTTGTTTAGTTGGGCTGGCCTTTCATTTGTCATAGGCCCATCAATTCAGTCCAGTTATTGGAATCAGTTAAGCCCATTAAAGTGTATAAATAGTACCGAAGCCCCGCAAGAAATGGATTCTGAAGATTGTTATGACAGAAATTATACATATACATCATGACATGAGAAAACGAGAACCGAACTAATGCACACCTAAAAATCCGGATTTTATAATAGGAATTAAATGCTCATGATAATTTGCTAATTTCACTTTTATTTTTTTCTAGGATATATAGAAGAGAATTCAAATCTAGAGAAAGTATCTACACGTAGTACAACTCAATGCACAGGAAAATGTTAAATATATTTATAAAAAAAATAAAAATTATTTTTCTACATATCAATTAATAATATGTTGAAAATTACGAAATTTAAATTTTAAAATTTTAATTTTAAAAAAAATTAACAAAATAAATTTTATAAATAAAATTGTAAGTAATACTAGTTTATAACATAGGTAGCATTACGTACGGCCTTAGATTTGGGGGTTTAGAATCTTAAGATAACAGATTGAAAAATACAAAACAAAACGCAGCCATATGCGGCTGAAGCTGTGGGCGGTAGGTAGATTTGCATGGAAAGGAGTTTATACATGGTTTTGTTCGGAACAAGATTCCCTTCAATTCGTGCATGAACTTGAAGAACTCAGGGAAGAGAGAGATAGAATATATTTATTATTATTTATATAAATATTGCAAACACAATTAAATTAATTATAAATATTATAAAACTTATTTTATTGAGTATTTATTTTGGATTGGAGGCCCTCAAGTTCTTGCATGCCCAACTTTGAGGAGATTTTTTTTTTCAAGAGCACATCGTCTTCTTTTGTGAATTCAAATCTGATGCGTGATGGGAGACAGTCATGTATACACGTGATCAAGCTAATGAGCTTTTTTTATTTTTTATTTTTATTTTTATAATGGATCCTACCGAACAACGTGGTAGATCTAAATGGGAGAATAAACTATTAAGCTAAAAAATTGGGACCAATTTAAAAAATAAAAACTTTATGTACAGTCACTTTTACGTACTTTTTATGCATTTTACTAATGTGATTAGTTTTGTCACTTATTTTTAATATAAAATAACTGTTTTAACCAATCACATCAATAAAGTGTATAATAAGTACATAAAAATAACTGTATTTACCAGAACTTCTTCAAATATGTCAATTTGAAAGCAAATATATTTTGAAATAGCATTACAAAAACAAATAAATAAATGAACCATTAGGACAAGGGAGGGATGCATATAATATATTTTGTATAATTAAGACCACAAACTACATACGAGTTTCTCTAGCTATTTTACATAAGTCAACATTATATGCCAAACGATGATAATGAATACTACAAAAGTCAAGGCTCTATATGATGTCTCCCTATCTAAAAGTTAAAAGTAATTAGAGTTTTATCTCTAGGAGACAAATGATTGAAAACAAGGATATATATATATCCTAAATGTAAGGAAAATATACAAAGTGGTCCTGAATAAATAGTAATAATAATAACATGATCGATTATTAAAATCTTTAGATCGAGCATAGGAAGGTAGTGGATGATTCGGTCCGATATTGGCATAAAAATAGTTATTACAACTTATAGTTATTTTAAATGACTAGCTTATTGTAATATCAATCAACTCTTTTAAAGTATAGACTTAAATATAATTTGGAATTTTACTTCAATAGTTACAATTTGTTCGAAAGTCAATTAAATGATTCGGTCCGGTATTATTAGAGATTGTAATACCTCGTATTGATATACGACGAAGGTGATTCGTGAAGGAGATGTTGCATTACTAGAAAAAGATGAAAAAATTAGAGTTAGTATTGAATATAAAGAACTATATTTGTAAAAATAATTAGTTTATAAACCTTTATTGAGTCATTCATTATATATATATATATATATATATATTATGAATTATTAAATACTACCTCCCCAAAGTCACATTTAATTTCTTGCTTGGTGTTAGCTAGAAAATCCAAGAAAAGTATGCATTGGGAATGATTTACAATCAATTTAATGAAAAAAAGTAAATTAAGAATGTTTTTATGATGAGGTTTTGTTCATAAGATAATGAAAATGTTAGGGATATTAAAGGGACCCACCTTGCTATTTAATTCATTGGGTGTTGTATATAATATACAGATCTTCATCTCTTTTTAAAGGAAGAACTCTAAACTTCTTATGACAATTAATTTAAGATCATTTTCAACATTAATTAATATTTCTATTTTAAGATTTGAAGTAGAAAAATATTAAATACATAAAAAAAATATATATTCTACGACATTTATATTCAAAATATAATATTTTTATCATCTTCGAATTATCCATTATTATTTTTGATCGATTAATTCATCAATAAAAATAAATAAAAATATGATATGTAAAATTTTTGTAAAATAAATTATATTATTTATCTTTAATTTTATCGAGTCACATTTGTGATTAAAAATAATAAGATTTAGAAGGAGAATTAACATAATTAGTATTATGTTGTAAATTAAGAGACGTGTCCCAAAGTCAATCTAGAAACAACCTTTTAACGAATTCAGAGAGGTCTTTTAAATCCTCATCGTATCACTGTCCGAAAAGAAAGAAAAAGAAAGTGAGAGAAAATAGGGAACTGGCAGTAAAAAGTGGAGAGAGAGAGAGACAGGGGACGACTTGTTATGCGGCGTGTCTTCAAGTGTCGTGCATGCATTTTTATGCAATCTGTTGCTTTGCATGCATTCTCTCTCCTCTGTCTGAACTCTATCAAATACACGTTTTCTTGGGGGTTAAAAGCCCCACCACCGCCGTAACGCTCTGCGGGAACCATCGTCATCGATCTCCACCTAGTTGACCCTGTAGTTCTTCATCTTCACTTTTAGCAGAGCTATATTTACTGCTACTGGCTGAAAAATTATAGTCTTATGAGGATGAACAAGAAATGGGTTTGTTTCTGTGTTCGTTGTTATTGTGAATGCGAACACTTCTAGATTTGGGGTCTTCGAGGATTGGGACGAGGTTGGTGTTGGTGTTTTTTTTTTTTGTGGTTTTTAGTGTTTCTTTAATCACTGTCGAATCTCAGAACGGTTGCGCGTAGATGTATGCAGTGAGGGAGAGAGTTCATGTGTACATGTGCTTGCTGTCGCTAATGATCATTTATTTCACTAAATTTTTAATTTTTTGTGAAGTGCTGTTAGGGTTTTGATTTGGATTTGCGTCTTGCTCTGCTCGAAGATTTCGATTTTGGGTTAATGGGGCCAAAGATTTGCATGAATGCTTCATGCGGAGCAACCTCCACGCATGAATGGAAGACAGGCTGGCCTCTGCGATCCGGTGGATTCGCCGATCTCTGTCACAACTGCGGGTAATTTTCGTTTTCTCCGACTGCTTCTGCTCTTGTAATTCAATGTAATTTCTTATGGGGATGATTTGATTTTCCAAAGGCAAGTTTGGGTTTATTGAGGTGTTGAATTGGTGTGTTATTGGGTTTTTTTTTTTTTTTTTTTGTCATATAGACGGTCTCGGTGGGTTGCTTTTGAAGTTTTTCTATTTTTGATAGAAAAGTTGAAATGCTCGAGTTTTTTTGAATTTTCTGTATGAAGAAAATCGTGCCGTTGCAGTTAACCAACCTATTATTAGATAATCCAATTGATCCTTGCTACGATAAGTAAACTAGCTACGGCTTGCTCAAAATTTTAATTTTATCCCCGCAATTTATGTAAATTAATAAATTGGGAAAGATGGAAAATAAAGAAAATCTGCAATTGCGGCTTATAGAATGTAACCGCAGCTCATTATTTAACTGTAATTAATCACTGGCTATTCCCATGACTTGCCGAATTCATGTGTTCAAGACTTCAGTACTAGCTATATACTGGACTTAGTGATTTAGATTAGCTAGGCCTGAAGGGCCAAAAACTCCTGTGGGCTAGTCTAATGAAAATCTGTTAAGGATACTATTTTATCAGGATGATTATATTATTAGACACGATCTAATCATGGTAAATATATATGGATTTGACAAATCGTATATTAAGAATAATTGAGATTTATTCCATTTTTATTAGTTCCATAGTTATCAAGTGATTTGAATCTTGCGATTTTTCTCACGTTAATATCATTTTGCTCCCTTTTGTAATTTTGTTGGATTTGGCGAGTATGGAGGCACATTTAGATTTTTAATATGCTTGCTCAGGAAAAAAATCAATATGTACTGATTATTTGCTTGTGCATGGGGAGAATCATGAAATTATTTTTCATGTTATCCTATTTGATGTTTGTAATGCATTTGCTACCTTGCTTCTACTTGTGTAAGTTTAATCTATTGATTCCTCTGCCTTTGTTCATGCTATATACTCAGTGTAAATACCATTTTTCAACATTCTACAACTAATTTTCAATATAACAAAAGTTAAATCGTCTCTACAAACAAATATGAATTATTACATTTCTTTTAGTTTGTCATAAAAATTTTAGTAGAACATGGCATGACATTCTATTTATTTGTCTGTTTCCCTCATTTTGGTTTCAATATTTCGTGCTTCACTCATTCTTGATGTGCTACTCTCTCCACTTAGATCTGCCTATGAGGATCTGGTTTTCTGTGATATGTTCCACTCAGAGGAAACTGGTTGGAGGGAATGCAGTTTATGCAACAAGGTAAGTTTAAAGTGGTCTCTTTCCTTTATAGGTTAAATATTCTTTTGTGTGGAGCTTTTTAAATGTAATTCAATTTGTCATGGCAGCGTGTACACTGTGGTTGCATAATATCAAAGCCTTCGTATGAGTGCCTGGACTTTGGGGGTGTTGGGTGTATTAGCTGTGCAAAGGGCCCTGGACTTTATCCGGTAAGTCTACCAATATATCATATTATATCATTGTCTCAATGTGTTACATTCACTGCATTACTTCATTGAACTATGTTTATATGGGTTAAAACATTTACTTCTATACCAATCGTTGATGGTCATGCTCTGGGCATGTGTATGTGTCTATATGCATATAGTTGCAGGTATGATGATTTTTGTAACTCTAGTGCCGGTGATTGCTGCTTTCTTTGTAGATCTCATTTAAACAAACACAGTTCAAATATCTGAGTGGACATACTACTCTTCTTTCTCCTCCCCGCCTTTCCCTTTGGAGAAATGGATGTGTAAATGTCAGTTATCATGGACCGGATCATGTAGGTTAAAATGTTAATGGGAAATACCTTTTGAACTTATTTCTAAATTGATGTTAAGCTAATTTTCCTTACTTGCTTATATGCTGCTGATAATGTCACTTGTTGAGGATGCTTGTCATTTGGCTCATTTGGATGAATAGTGTCATGAGCAATACTTTTAGAATGCCAATAGAATGGGTGGTTATATGGCTGTCAGATTATATCCTTTACAGACTTTATTGTCTTGTTATGCAGATCTGGAGGGGTGAATTTCCTAATGGATTTGGTTCATTGACTGTAAAAAATGCTGGTGATTCACTCTCCCCTCCTGTTGAGAAAAGATTGGTCACTGGCGATGAGGGAAAACTTATGCAATTGTGCAGAATAGTGGAAGAAGCTAATGAACCAAACCTCTTGCCTAAATCTCAGAGAGGTGAAGCAAATGGATCTCAAGTTGGCACTGGCTTTTCAAGTGTGATTCAACCATCTGTTGGATCAGTAACATTTGCCAAACCAGACAATAGTAGACAAATATTAGAGGGTAAAGATGTGCAAGAATCACTAGCTCAGCCGCCTTTGAATATGAGCTTGGGAACTCCAAATTTTGTGCTTCCCTTTTCTAGTGGGGTTGTAGATGGAAGGGAGCAGAGCAAGACATCTTCTCCCTGCCAACAAGGGCAAAGATCTCGCTCTATTTTGCCGAAACCAATGAAAACTGGCCTCACTGCAAGTTCAGAGACAAATAAAAGTGTGGTTCAGATGCGAATTGCTAGGCCTCCTACTGAAGGACGGGGGAAAAATCAGTTACTTCCCCGATACTGGCCAAGGATTACTGACCAAGAGCTGGAGCAATTATCTGGAGAGTATCCATGATTTTGACATCCTTTTCTCCTCCATGATTAAGTTTGACTTTGTTGAAGTACTATCTGCTGCTGTCTCCATATGTATTTTAGTGTTCATCTGTTGATTCAAGTTGGTGTTTTCCTTAAATTTGTTATTTCAAAGTTTGAATTCTACTATTGTGCCATTGTTTGAGAAAGTGCTTAGTGCCAGTGATGCTGGTCGGATTGGTCGTTTGGTTCTCCCAAAGGCATGTGCTGAAGTAAGTTTAGAAGTTCATTTCTTTAGGTTCTTGTTCTTGCTTCTCTCTCTCTCACACGTGCGCACATACACACACACACTCCTTTTGGGTGAGGGAGGGAGAGGGGTTTTCCAAAATTTGTTTTTTCTATTCCCTTTACTTTTTTATTTCTTTTTTCCTGGCTGTGGGTATAAACTGAAAGTCAATGCAGGCTTATTTTCCTCCCATTTCTCAATCAGAAGGCCTGCCTTTAAGGATTCAAGATGTGAAGGGGAATGAGTGGACATTTCAGTTCAGATTTTGGCCCAATAATAACAGCAGGATGTATGTTTTAGAGGGTGTTACCCCTTGCATACAGTCTATGCAATTACAAGCGGGTGACACTGGTAAGCTTCATTATATTCTGGCATAGAGGGCTATATTTAGTCCATGGGGTTTGTTTACATATCCTTTGATTAGTGTTTTTTTTTTTTTAAGTTGTATTCTTGTTTATTTTACTTGAATCTACAGACTGATTTTTGAAAAACTTATAGATCACTTTGGAACTTTGTTTGGCATGATAAGGAAAGTTTTTGAGCAACACCAATCTAAAGTAGTATTTTCAATCAGTCTCGTTGAATTAACTTTTTACGCTTTCGATCTGCCTACAATCCCATCAATTAACTTTCTTGATACAATGTCCATTGGGATATTGCTTGTTATGCCATTTTCCTTTTGAGATTTCTATGGTTGGTGCCGGTTGTATGTCACTGTTTCCAGACTTCCAGTGAGTTCCAACATACATTAAACAAGTGCTTTTGCATGGAGGCTTGAATGAAAACACTCATGGAACAGATTAGCCATAGTGATACATCATTAAACTCTATAACTATTTTTTTTTTGTGTGTGTAGTGGGTTAGGGGGGGGGGGGGGGGGGGTTGAGTGAGGGTTCCTCAAACTTTTAAAGAGTTGACATTGTTTCCTAAGGCAAGAAAGAATTCAGAATTTATGAAGAGCCATGGCCTAGCTTAACCCTTGTCCTCTGTAAATACTGGTTTGTGGAGTGATGTATTGTATAGATTTTTTCTTAGTTGTATACTTTTAATTTCCTTTTTAATGGAACTGAGTGCATCTATGGCTTGCTTTACTTATCAAAAAAACCAAAAAATCTATGGCTTGTTTTAATTGGTACATGGTGCTTTGCAATAGGATTTGGCTTATAAAATACACAATTTTCTAGGCACAAGTATGTCTTGACAAGCAGGCTTACATTTCCGTCTCAATGATCATGAGATCTTGGTGCAATTATGGAAGTTCTTGTTCTAGTTTTATAAAATTTCTACCACCTTTTTATAAACTGGAAATTAAAATGTACTCCCTCCCTTCCACAATAGATGACAAAGCTTTCCTTTTTTAAATATGAACTCACATTTGTCTTAATTTAAACCCACCTTTCCTGGCCTATCTTGAGGAGTTTTGAGTTACGTGTTCATTTTATTAAAATATGTGCCATTTGCAATTTTTAATCTATTGTAGGATGAGAGCATTAGGTTATGTTTTATTCCATTATTTTCGGGCTTGGTGTATTTTGGGTAGTTTTTCATGGGCTTTTTGGGTCTTTAGGAGCTCTCTAGTATGGGCTAGGTGTTTTCTTGTATACGTCCAGTGTATTTAGTTTCTCCTATTGATATATATAATATTTTTACTTATAAAAAAAATGTTTATTCCATTATTTTTCAATGTTTCTGGTACAGTAACATTTAGTCGGATAGATCCTGGAGGCAAACTTGTCATGGGGTTTCGAAAGGCATCAAACACTGAAGATACACAGGTCTAGCTTCATAGCAATATTTTACTTCATCTCTTGCATCCTCTTACTTTCAGATCACATATTAATTATTATGCGTCTTGGAAACTGATATTATTTATACATAATTGTTAAATTGATAGGATGCCCAGACATCTGCCCTTCTCAGTGACACACTTTCTAGGGAAACATCCTTTTCTGGTGTTATTGAGAACCTGCCTTCAGGAAGTGTTTTCTCTGGGCTTTTCCAAACAATGAAAGGAAGCAAGGAGCATCATCAAAATGCTTCCTGTGAAAATTTGAATTTAGTGGATGAGGATATCGCATTGCATAATAGTGATAACTATAGGGGCAGGATGAATGAAGATTCACCAAGGCAGCCAATGCAAATTCCAGAGAAAAAGAGGACGCGGAATATTGGATCTAAAAGTAAGAGGCTACTAATGTATAGTGAAGAGGCTCTGGAGCTGAGATTTACATGGGAAGAAGCACAAGACTTGCTTCGTCCACCCCCAAGTTTGAAGCCTAGCATTGTTACTATTGAGGGCCATGATTTCGAAGAATATGACGTAAGTGTATCATGATGAGTCCTATAGTTTGTATGTTATTATGAAGTAAGATAAGAAATAAATGGTTCATAGGTTTTACGTATTGAATCTCAGGTCCCAGCATATTTTCGTGGTAATTGATGTGATCATTGAATCATTGTAATGTATTTCAGGAACCACCAGTTTTTGGAAAGAGGACTGTATACACTACCCTGCCATCCAGGTAAGGATGCATGTTAAATGTGGTATTAGGTAATAATATTATATAGGTAATGAAAAGGAAATAATAAAGCTTTGAAGGGATGATAGCATTTTTTTTTCAGTCTTTTCTTATATTTTTCCTCTTACTAGCCAGTAGAGCTTTAGTCAGTTTGTTAGAAATATTATTTGAACCTGTTTTTGTTCCCCCTGCATCTCACATTGTATGTCAACTGTTCCATGTTGGAATGTCCCAAAATATTTAATTACTTTTTTAAATATGCCAATTTGCTTTATTTAAAGAATCAATACAACCTGCCACCAAGGGTGGTGGCTCAATGGTCCTTGGATTACTCCCATGTAGTTTTTTCGCATGTACTGTGTCCAGAGTTCAAATTTTCAAATCTAAATATGGATTCACCTTAGGCTATTAGCATCAGTCGCTTAAGGGTCTATTGAATTCCCTAGTTGGCTGGGGTCTAGGCTACAACTTAAACTTGACTTGAGGGAGTGCCTTCGGCATCCTGCCGCCTAGGTCCCTCCTGTCCAGTTCCTATCATGTAGGGTGCTACTATGGTCACACCCTGGTAAGGAGGACGCCTCTGGTTGCCCCTCCTACCCTTTATGCTTATTAACAAAAAGAGTCAATGCCACCTTCTATTTGCTTTATTCAGGTTTAAACCAAGAAGGAAAGTTTCATGGCCCCTTAAAGGGTTGGATAGCGAAGGTCTTCTATGCAGTAGAAATTTTCTATGCCGGTGACCATGCCCTTGTCCAGGGACCTATTTACAACAGGGAGTGAGGTGCCCATCCCTCCCTTCTCCGACCCCCATCTCGTCCCTTCAATGTTTGCATTAGGCATTTGGACAAAAATAATTTCTGACATGGCCTCCCAAGCTTTTGAAAAAATATCCATTTACCTTAGTCTTTTAGCGCGGCCTTCTCTGTTTGTCTACTCTCTCTCTCTCTCTCTCTCACACACACACACACACACTTTTTTTTATCAGTAAATAATAATCGAATTGATGGTAGAATGTAGGCATAATCATGTACACAGGGTGTATACAAGAACAACACCTATAGTTGTTAGACTAGAGGACACTTGTATGCATACTTATATAGTGTTTGATGTTTTGCAATTTCTTATTCTCCATTTCTAGTTGATCTGGGGCTCATGAGCACTTGAAGAATGATATGGATCCTATAGTGGACAAGATACTCTAGACACAAATGACCCAACCCCTACTTCATTTCTGATCACTGTGTGCATGTTGAAGAGTGTGTTCATTTGGTCTAGTATTGAATACATTTATCTTGCATTGAAATATACTTGATACTTTCATCCAGGGGACGGGAACAGTGGGCTCAGTGTGATGATTGCTCCAAATGGCGAAGGTTACCTATGGATGTTCTTCTACCTCCAAAGTGGGTGTGTTCAGAAAATGTTTGGGATTCAAGCAGGTTTAACATTATCCTGCAATTCTGCTTTCCCCTTTTGAATACCTTGTATGAAAGTTGGTTCCCGTATAATTATACCCTTAAGGTTTGCAATGTGCTCACAGGTGCTCCTGCTCTGTTCCAGAGGAGATCAGTCTAAAGCAATTGGAGAATTTTCTGAAAGCAAGCAAAGGTATGACCTTGGCCTCTATGTATCTTCTTCATAATATAATTTCTGTGGTCCATTATGTTTTGGCAAGAAGTTTGAAAAAAAATGGTGAAAATTCAGGTACAGTGCCTGGATGTTTTCATCAAATGTATTGGCCGCATATGGATGCATGAAAAGGACCAGAGCTTTGTTGATATGTGATTTAGTTATTGCTTGCACCTGATTATCTGTTTGTGCACATATTGCCATGATGGACAATATTCCTGTATCCCAACGCTCTGGAAATATAAGTTTGTTGCAAGTGATGAAATCAGCTATGATGAATCCATGAATTGGTCAATTTGCCACTTGAAATACTATCATTCAAAGCTTACACTCTTTACTCTCCATAGATTCCAAAATACTTCCTGATTTTTTTCGACCGTCTGTAAAATCTTCTTCAGATTTCAAGAAGCGGAGAAGTGCAGAAAGCCATAAGTCAGTCCAGGAATGTGAGCCTTCTGGCTTGGATGCATTGGCCAGTGCTGCAGTTCTGGGAGAGAACGTGGGTAATACAGGTGAACCGTCAGTTGGAGCCACCACCAAGCATCCCCGACACCGCCCTGGCTGCACTTGTATTGTTTGCATCCAGCCCCCAAGTGGGAAGGGCAAGCACAAGTCCACATGCACTTGTAATGTTTGCATGACCGTAAAGCGCAGGTTTAAAACCCTAATGCTGCGCAAGAAGAAAAGTCAATCAGAGGGAGCAGAGACTGCCCAGAAGGATGATGACTACAATAGAGGTGAATCAGAAATGAATGGTCCATCAAGAGATGGACATTTGCCTATGATTTATCTGGGGAATGAAGCAAGCCACAGTGGAAATCAAGCTGAGGAGGCTGAGAGCAGTAATGGGAAATTAGACCTCAATTGCCATCCCAACCGCGATGACATGCAACTGGATCTGGAAGTACCAGGAATGAGTCTGCTGAGCCTTGTTCAAGCAGCTAGCCTTCCATTAGAGGATTTTATGAAGCAACGAAGGGTCCCAAGCTTGACATGTGGGCAACAGGGTAGTCCGGGTATATACACACAAGTTACCGAAGAAAACGAGAGACCTCTGTTGAATGAAGGGGGCCTTGCATCTGAGGTTTGGGAGCGTGAAAATAGTAGAGATCATGGTGGTTATCATGAGTCCAATTAAGTTAAGACTGAAACGATCTTCTCCATGCATGGAGCAGAGCTTTCATTTATTTTTTTATTTGTTTATTGGAAAGGCTTATCATGAGTCCAAGTTAGACTGAAACCATGCATCTTCCATCATGAAGAAGATCAAGAGCTTCTGTTTTTTGTTTGCTCTTTGAAAGAATAGGTTTGCTAGCTTTATATTTTCAAACGAAGCAGTGTTCCTTGCCTCTCTCATGTGTTCCCATGTTTGTACTTGACACTCCCTACTCCCTAGCTAGCCTACTTGTTTTAGCAAACGTTTTTAAAACAAAACAAATAGCTAGCCTCATTCGTCAGGCATTTTCTACGTACGTACAGATCGAGGCAATTAAGGGGTTGATGCCACGTGTCAAGATGCATGCCCGGCTTTAGTACGCGTTAATACGAGATAAAGAGAGCTTTGTTTTACTAGCCATAGATACAACTCATGTACAATCATCGGTTTCATTCATGCCACCAAGCAAGACATGATGCACGCTTTCATGACCACCAGACTCGGAAAGTGATCATTATAGTATTATTTATAATGTCCGGCTCAATATGTTTGTTTTCTTCCCGGCCAATGGCCCGATAGTTGAAACAATGGCATTATCATCCTTTAGATCTATGGGCATGCGGCTAGGGCTAATTTCTGTGTCGTAAACAAGTCTTATAAAAATAAATTTATAAATGAATGTAATTTGATGTAAGAGGTTAGAATATAAAATTAAAAGTAAATTTAATGTATCATATAAAGTTATATCAGTTTATGAATTTATTTTTCGTAGAATTACGATCAAATTAGGATACATATACGGTTAATTGGAGGTTCTAAACTTTTAAACTTATAAGCATTTAATTAGTTTATTTTATTTTATTAGCCATAAGAATATCCGGAGGCAGACACCCACAAATTATCTGTTCC
>JARVXP010000462.1:0-15775 GCA_029856935.1 Cyclocarya paliurus
GTTTTAGAGTGTGAATGTCTGACGCATTTTTATTAAAAAAGAGTGGAGTCCACCATTTGAAAATTAATTTTTTCATGTGAGTCTTATATTTGCCTACTTTTTTCAAAGAGAGTGCGCGAAGTTTTCACACCCTAGTACTATAAATATCATTTCTCAATTAAATTCATGCAAATTAAAGTGACATATTAATATAATATAATATAATATATATTTATAAGTCTTATTTTTTATACACTAAATGTATCGCTAATGTGGAAACTTTCCATATCAGTTATGTTACAAAATGATTTGTGTTTTAATTTTTTTAAAGTTATAATGAGTCCTACTATAAATGGTGTATTAGCACACCAACTTATGTGTAGCAAAAGTCTAATATAATATATTAAGTATATGTTTGGGTAATGAGATGAGATAAGATGAAAAAATTGTAAATAGTAATGAAATAATTTATAATAGTGAAATAGTTTGAATTAAGATGTTTTATTGAGTTTTGGGAAATATGAGAGAAAAAACTAATTAAAAGTATTAAAAAAATAAAAAAATTGTTTGAATATAATTTTTTAATATTATATTTGCTTTGAAAATTGAACATGTTTTATTATCTTTTGTGTTTTGTTTAAAAGTTTGATAAAGTTGTAATGAGTAAGTAATGATTAGACAAAAAAGTTAAAAACTTGAAATTAAAAAATATTTTATGTTTGAGTGATATTGAAAATAAAATTACTTAAAGTTTTGAAATGATATCACTTCCCAAACATGGCCATGATCTTCCTGCACCAACCAATTACTTTCATTCAGTAAAAATAAAGATCGACAACCAATTAATATAATATAGCGTTTTGAACTAATTAATATAAAGAAGTGTTTTTGAATGATGTTCTAAATTTATTTTATTTTTTTAAAATATTAAAAAGTGTTAAAAAATCTATGTAAAAAATAACTTAAAAAAACACATGCTAGAGCCAGCGGGAGCCCCAAGTGACTTTAGCATTCACTACAAGAGATATGGTTTTTATCTCAAAAAACCTCAATTTCGTCCAAAAAAAAAAAATTAGAGATGAATATTTTTTGTCTCTAAAAGACCGTCTCAAAAGGTTTTTGGAGACGAAAGTGTCTAAAAAAATCATTTTTAGGGACGAAATTTGACAAAACTAGTCGAAATTGTTCAATGGCTTGATACAATGTCCTAAGCCCCTCAAATATCCAAAACATGATTCAAGAACTTGAGAAATGATCTGAGCATCATTGATAGATGATGTATCAAATGAATCCACAACAATTTCCTTAAGAGATATCATATTGTCTTACAAAAACAAAAGCATACTAATTAGTATAAGTAATAAAAATATATAGTCACAATGGAATTAAAGAAAATTAAACTTAACTAATTTACTTCTGCTTCAGGACTGGTCCAAACACCATCATAATTTTTATGTGATTTAGCATACAATTGGATCAAATCATAATCAGCAGGACTTTCTTCTTTCTGTAAAAAGAAAATCTATATTAGAACTTAAATCAGAAAAGTTTATTATATATTAATATTTAACAGGAAGTATAATAACTTACCATTTTGTTAGACAAACAATGAAAAGATTGAGAACCTGTATGATGGTGCATCGTTAAATTGGATATACTTGCTTTGATCACAGTACTCTATTGCTAAAAAAAATATTATGACTATATGTTTAATACATCTATCACATATTATTAAAAAAATAGCAGTAAAATTACCTAATAAGCATGATTTTCAAACATATCACAAACTTTTTTCCATTGGTTTGGTGGCATTACTTGGAATGGATTTTGATGCACATCTATTGTAGTAATAAACTTTTTACAATGTGCATGACATTGACTTTTGTACCTCCGGAATGTATTTGACATCAGTTCCTCAACCGTTAATCGATCCTCTTGTCGGCCAAAATTAAGGTCAAACTCATCATTTCAATAATTATAAACAATTAGTATAAATACAAAGTAACTTGAAAGTAACATGTTATATACTTAGTTGATTGGGATTTAGCTTATTACCAAGCAACGATTTTCGATATAGTCTTTCACATCTTGAGAAACTTTAGACCAAGAGGATGTAGCAATCAGTTCATACGTGCAAGTAAGCGTACCGACATAAAAAGCAAGCCACGCTGCCGAATCTCTAGAGCCACCAGTGTGATTATCAGGAATATCAACTTTAATTACATCCACTTTCCTTACTTTCTCTATGCAGACACCCCTCGTAGTGCCTCTACCTCAGCACTGGCTTACAACAACTATATATACAATAATTAAATCATATATTTTAATTAAAGTATTTTATATTATAAATATATTACTTAAATTGAGCATAAAATTTGGCATTTAATTTGATAAAATACTTTGTTCCGAGAGTCTAATAGTGTTGGCTCACTATTCATGGCAAGTGAACCATACGGGGAGTCAGTAATGGATGGCCTTGGCACATGTGTTGCTTTGCATTTGGGAGGCATATCTATTTAAAATTATAACAATTTTTTTTTCAAACAAATGTTATGGATATTTATAAGAATAATACTTACAAAAATTCATGTTTGAAATTCATTCACTATCTGTTTTGCTAGACCAGTCACCCTTATCCTCACTAGACATTTCAGTTGATTCATCTTCTTCCAATATTTCACCCTCAATTATTTCGGGTTGAACATCTTATCTACGCATGGGACCATATCATATTGATTTAGATCAACAAATAGCTTAGGCATCATTTTCTTGATATGATTCTTTATTTGCTGGACTATCAACTTCTTCTGAAGGTTCTTCTACTAGCTGGAATGTAATCATATATATTTCTTGGTGCAAACTTCTCCATTACCCGCCATGGGTTTCCGTACTCCGGATCATCTAAATAAAAAACTTGATTCGCTTCGTAAGTGAAAACTAAGGGATCGTCCTTATACCATGTGAGAGATGTATTAACACTCACAAATAATCATCGTTATGCACTCCCAACCTAGAATTTGAGACATCCCACCAATTACATTTAAATAACCAGACCATATATCCCTCCACGTACTCTAACAATATGATATCTTCCACAATTTCGTAGAAATCAATGTTATCATTTTCATGGCTTCCTACGACTATGACCTCACAATTTTAAGTTTTTCTATATCAATTGTGTGAAATTTATATCCATGTACTAAACATCATGAGTACTGGATGGCCCCCTTGGATGGACCACATGCCAGAGCATACAGTTCTGATAAAATTTCTTATGAATTTTCACCATAGTTTGATACAACCTATATCAATAAATATTATTATATAGAAAAAAATGGATTTTAGTGGTATGAAGTTTGTATTATAAAATGAGATTTTACAGTAAGATCGTATGTTCAAACCATGAGGCAAATTTCTCTTCTTGAGTCTTTTCTATGTCAGTTACACTATTCGTGCGAAGTAGTTGTATATGCCACTCATTATCAATAGATGGCTTTGCAATTGAACCTTCTGGATAAGTTTTATTCCCCACTGATCGCTTAAGTTTTCTCAAAAAACGTTCAATAGTATACATCCATCTATACTAAACTAGGTCAGCGACTAAAGCCTCACAAGGCAGGTGCACAACCAAATGAACCATTACATCAAAGAATAAATGCAGGTACAAACTCTTCCATTTGTACAATATTACTGCAATATCAGCTTCCATTTTTAACAATACATCAATTTTCAACGTTCTACTACAAATGTCTCTGAAACATTCCCCTAATTTTATGAGAGCTATAAAAACATTTCAAGTAAGCTTTCCACGCACACTAACCTACAACAGACACTGCAAAAATACATGACAGTCATAACTTTTAGGACCAGTTATCTTCCAATCATGTATTTAAACACATCTTGACATGTTTGAACCATAGCCATCGGGTAATTTGATTATCATGAACCAATCACAAATTTTTTTTCTCTCATCATTTGAAAGTGTATACCATCCAATGGGCATATAAGCTAAGGACCCATTATATGGCAAATGTAACTCCGGTCTTATCTCCAACTCTTTTAAGTCTTTACAAGATTTAACTGTATCTTTTGTCTTCCTTTCTATTGACATCAAAATGCCCAAAATATTCTTACATATATTTTTTTCAATTTGCATAACATCTAGACTGTGACATAGTATCACTGTAGACCAGTATGGCAACTCAAAGAATTTTAATTTTTTTTGTCCAATTCAACTCTACTATTTGTCGTTTTCTCGTTCGAACTCTTGTATCTTTCTCAAATATATTTTCTGAAACATCTCTCAACTACGCCATAATATCATTCCCAGACAACTCTGGCGGTGATGGCCTGTGCTCAACCCTTTCATTAAACATGGCTCTAGAACGCTATCTATGATCATGAGATAAATAACGACGGTGTCCCACAAAATATAATTTCATACCATGACTCAATCACTGAGACTGTGTATCTTTATTGCAAAAAGGATAAACCATTTTACCTTTTGTGCTCCACTCAGACAAATTTTCATATGTTGAAAAATCATTTATTGTCCACATCACTGCAGCATGCATCTTGAACTCCTGCAACAAGGCCGCATCATATGTACTGACATCTTGATCCTATAACTTTTTCAACTCTGCAGTCAGTGGTTGCAAATATTTATTTAATTCGTTCCCTGGTTACCTTGGCCCTGATATTAGTAAAGTCATCATAAAATATGGATCATTCATACACTTTCAAGGTGGCAAGTTATAGGGCATAAATATGACAGACTAAGTATAATGAAAAGTGCTCATGTTGCCAATTGGATTAAAATCATTCGTTGCTAAACCAAGACGTACATTGTGACACCCCGACTCCCACGTACAAAAAACCTCGAGAATCGTGACGTCAGGATGATGACAACACGGTCATGCACCCCAACGACAAGTGTCAAGTGTGTGCAATAAATAAACAGTGCACAAATAAAAAATACACAGCGGAATAATAAAGAAGTCAACTAGTACCAGAATTTTAGTTTAATACAAATATCCAAATACAAAGTGTTTAAAACATAACCAAATATCCCAATAAAATAAGACAAGGCTGAAAAATAACAAAGCATGAGTGATCCCAGATCACTCCTCCGCGGAGCCAAATCCCCAGGCTCGGCATCTGCATTAACAACAACATAGTCTACAATACCATGAAATGGTACCGCAGGTAAGTTATAGCCTAACCAATTTTGAAATAAAAACACATTTAAGTATCTAATCATGCATGCCCATGATGCAGTATGCAAGAAATCCAACACACTCCAAAAATCACATTTGGCCCAAAAATATTTCTGATAAAATATTTCCACCATTTTCCCAGAAAATAGCCCAAAAATCAATATCCATCATTTTCCTAGAAAATGACACAAAAACCAACTCACGCTATTTTCCCAGAAAACAACATTTTTCCAATTATCCATTAATCCATATGTACCATGGCCTCCCCTATGGATCATCCGCACGTCCTGGCTACTTTACGAGCGATGCCCAGTTCCGCACCCGGTGCATTCGTAGCCAAGTCATCCTCTAGCCCCCGCCAGCAGAAGGGCCACGGAGTCGGTACGTCCCACGTCCGATCTCGTTGTCGCCTGGCGACAACTCAAGGGACGTCACTCTATATATTCCGCTCCCGAGTGACCAAAAGAGTTCCACTGAGATAATGCCCCATCTCGGCTTGGGGTCGTGATACACACACACCCACAAATTCAATCAACATGAAAACCCAGTTTTCAAAATAACCACATGAACATGAATGCAATACACGAAAACCCAGTTTTCAATTTACAAACATGATCATGCGTGCAATATGCAATGTACCAAACCACAACCAGAATATCCAATAACCACTTCCAAATCACAACATAACCAATATCCAACAACAACCCAATCACAAATAACCAACACCACAAATACTCCGTCCTCAATCCATCCACTCCTGAACTCCTCGGACTCAGTCCGGAACCAACCAGAATACAGTATAAACAATTAGTGTAAAAAATATATTTAAATCTCAAAAGGTTGTTTAGGAAATATTTACAGCGCTATAAAAATATTTTCGAAGGATCACGGAGCACTTGGAATCACCAAAACAGCAACTCCACAGTGTAAAAACACTGTGGCCGAAATACACAGTGAACCCAAAAACACACGAGGTCAAACGAAGACTTGGGAACGGTAGGGTAGGGCCTATTAAGGTCGGTGAAGCTAAAGGTGGTGGCCTTTGGTCGTGGGTGGCAGCCGAAACAGTGGTTTTAAGGCCGGAAAGTTTGAAACAAAGAGGGTGTTCGTGGGGGCGGCTCCGGCGACGGATCGGCCGGGTTTAGGTCTAAAAGCTTGCTAGTGGGCCGGTGAAGAGGTGGTGAAAAGATGGTGGCCGACGGCTGGCGGAACGACGAAATGAAGATCGCGGCTTCGCACGGCTCGCGGCGGCGTTAGCCGGCCTAATATTGGGTGGGCTAACTCGCCGGCGCACAGGGAAGCCGGCGGTGTCGATCACGGGCGGCCGGAGGCGGTGCTGCATGGTAAATGGCCGAACGGCGTGGGGGAGAGGAGAGAGAAAGGGTCGGGCTGGGAGAGAGGGTTCGCGGGAAAAAAGGAAAAAAGAGAAGAAAATGAAAGAAAAAGGAAAAAGAGGAGGGAAAAAGAGAGATCCAGTCTTTTCAACTTGGGGTCTCGAAATGATCCAACGAAGAGTATTTTAAAACTACTGGATAAATGAAATAATTCAAACGCAGTGAAATGCTTAATTAAAACAATAATTATTTTAAAACCCATAAACCAACCAATTTAAATTAAAGATCATTTTAAATGCAAAATAGTATATAACATCAAGAAAGCACATAAAAATTAATTTCCATCATTTAAAATATTATAAAATAATATTTAAAAACTCCCATAATTTTAAAACAAGATAATCAATCTTTAAATAAATTAAATAAATCCTTCATTAAAAATACACTAAAATCCGGGATGTTACAATCTCCCCTCCTTAAATAAAATTTCGTTCTCGAAATTGGCAAGGTCAAACATCAGCGCCAAAGCAGGATTTAAGATACAACTCAGAACATGCTTGAGAAAAACATACCATCAAAACTTCCAAACAAGCATGAGTAACACTCTTCCAAGTCTACTCCCATAGGCGATTCCATCATACTTGCACTAATCTCCCAATGGCACATCTCGTCTCTTACTCCTAGAGCGGTCACGTAATCCAAGATCTCCATATCCACAAAACTTGATACAACACTCAAGGAATCCCAATGATTAAAAGCTTCATTCGATAATCTGCACTAACCTCAATCGACTCCTATGGTATAACTTCCAAACCTTCATTTTATACTACACTTTGGTAACCTAATGGCCACTTCCAAAGTTAACCAGCAATAACGAAATTGATGGTTAAACCGTATCTTCTCAAAATTTCTAGTCACCACTTATTCCTCAAAATCAACACAAAATTAAAACTCCTAATTACAACCAAAGTATCATGCTCCTGTGCGCACTCTGATAATCACCACATACCGAAAATTTATGTCCTCATAAAATAACACCATTGAGTACAAGGTAGCTCCATACCTACTAGCCAAGAAACTCTTACCACAAACGATAGAAAATACCCTCTTCCAAAATCATGAATTATCATACATATTCCAAAATGAACTCCCGTTGCCTTAAACAAAATCAATATTAATCAACCTCAGTATCCCAAATTGGAAACCAGTAACATCATCCCAAAATACACCTGCTCATCTTAAGATAAGGAATTTACCTTAAAAGGCTCAAATCCATTCCAGTCAACTAATAAGAGCACCTATAAACTTCTACCCGACAACCTAAACCCGAAAGTTTATCAACTAAATTCTAAATATCATCTAATCTAGCGGTGACTAACTCATCATGAACTACCCTTGACTTCACCAAAACAAAGCCGAAACCTTCTTGGTAACTCGCCCACCTACTTCTACTCCAATAAACTAGTACTAGCACAACTAGCTCATTCAATAGCACATCACTATTAAACCTCAAGGAAAGTCATACTGCTCAACCCTTCAATCCACCAAAAACTATTGCACAACATCCAAGGATCCTAATGCTTTATTAACTCTCATACTTGATTATACTATCCACCGTTGATGCCTAAGCTTCAACTTCCAAGATTTTATCATACACCATACATGGCAACCCATCAACTCTCTTCAAATTAATTAACAATGGCCTTAACTCACCCAACTTGGTGCTCCATTTCCAGAGGGAAGTATAGTCTCAAAAATTTAAATTACTATGTGACCTCAAGTCACAATTAATTCCTGAAAGTAATCACAACAAATATTGCCAATCATCATTTCATTGAGTAACCCGCTTCGATTGTACACTACAATCAACTCCTCAAAAACTCAAGGCCAAGGTCTCTTAAACTTACTACTGTTATGTCATCTCCTCTTTAACACCTACCAAAACCACTTCTTTCAACAAAAAAGCGATTAGGACATGTACTCTCCAAAATCCATACACACTCACCACTACTACGCATTGATCTCATGCACCCTTAGCCGAAACCAAAAATCCTCCAAACGCACAAGTGGTTCATCATTATCATTTCCATCATCTGGACCTATATCCTCGAAAAACAACAAGAATCTTTTCCTAGGTCCACATCATCTATCATCCTTAAAATTGATATGGATTAATTCTAAAACTTGCCACTAAAACCTCGAACTAATAACAATCATTTACCGAACTAGGTTGACATCTTCAATCCTTAGAAAATACATGAACTAGATCCTTACCTTCCATCTTCAAAGAAATTCTCCGTTGAAAAGATTTCTCATATCAGTAACTCAACTCTAATCAACCCCACTTCAATGATTATAGAATAATCAATCTCCAGAATAGATCAAACTAGCGTACCAAGTCTACCAAACTAAGAACTCAAATCCTATTATAAATCAAGAACTCAAATCCTATTAGTCCCTCAAGTGCTTGTTGAACCTACCACCTTAGATCCTATAAACTTATTTCCTAAAAACTATAGGGCCACAAACCTTAAATAAACTTCTCATAAATCTATCCTCGAAGTTCGTTGAACTTATGACCTCCTACTCCAAAAACTCAACACTTAATTCTACGAAACTTAAGACCTCAAGTATCCTAGGCGAACTAAAGCTATTCCCACCTTAGCTGCAACTTGAGTTCCTACTCCATAGAGTTCTCTTAGACCATGTCGTTCCCTTCGAGTCTTGATATTAAAACAACCAATCGATAAGAGTTCAGGCCTACTACGCTAAATGTTCAAGCTTAACAATGACATTCACGGTCGTACCACCTTCCTGCCATAGCGTAACCCTTAACCCCCTTTTCAACTTAAACAAATTAAAATATAATTATAGCAGAATAAATTAAAATACAACCAAATGCCACGAAATAAAATAGAATAAAACCAACCAAGTATAACAACATACAATAAATTAAAACGATTGAAGTAGCGTGCCTCAAACAAAATAAAACCAACATAAAACAAAAATCTCTCAAATAAAATAAAATTCCATAAATAAAATAACATACGACAAAATGAATAAAACAATGAAGAAGTACACAATAAATAATTAAAACAAATAAAATAACGACCATAAAATAAAACAATTAAAATAAAATGACAAACAATAAAATAAATGAAACCAATAAAAATAACGTACTTTAAACAAAACAATTTCAAATCACAACTTTAAAACTTTCTGGTACTGCACCTATGGGACATGCGGCTTTACCTAGAGACGAACTGCTCTGATACCAACTGTGATGCCCCGACTCCCACGTACAAAAAGCCTCGAGAATCGTGACGTCAGGGTGATGACAACACGGTCACGCACCACAACGACAAGTGTCAAGTGTGTGCAATAAATAAACAGTGCACAAATAAAAAATACGCAGCGGAATAATAAAGAAGTCAACTAGTACCAGAATTTTAGTTTAATACAAATATCCAAATACAAAGTATTTAAAACATAACCAAATGTCCCAATAAAATAAAACAAGGCTGAAAAATAACAAAGCATGAGTGATCCCAGATCACTCCTCCGGCGGAGCCAAATCCCCAGGCTCGACATCTGCATTAACAACAACATAGTCTGCAGTACCATGAAATGGTACCGCAGGTAAGTTATAACCTAACCAGTCTTGAAATAAAAACACATTTAAGCATCTAATCATGCATGCCCATGATGCAGTATGCAAGAAATCCAACACAAGCCAAAAATCACATTTGACCCAAAAATATTTTCGATAAAACATTTCCACCATTTTTCCAGAAAATGGCCCAAAAATCAATATCCATCATTTTCCCAGAAAATGACACAAAAACCAACTCATGCTATTTTCCTAGAAAACAGCCTTTTTCCAATTATCCATTAATCCATATGCACCATGGCCTCCCCTATGGACCATCTGCACGTCCTGGCTACTTTACGAGCGATGCCCAGTTCCGCACCCGGTGCGTTCTTGGCTAGGTCATCCTTTAGCCCCCGCGAGCAGAAGGGCCACGGAGTCGGTACGTCCCACGTCCAATCCCGTTGTCCCCCGGCGACAACTCAAGGGACGTCACTCAGTATATTCTGCTCCCGAGTGACCAGAGGAGCTCCACCGAGATAATGCCCCATCTCGGCTTGGGATCGTGATACACACGCACCCACAAATCCAATCAACATGAAAACCCAGTTTTCAAAATAATCACATGAACATGAATGCAATACACAAAAACCCAGTTTTCAATTTACAAACATGATCATGCGTGCAATATGCAATGTACCAAACCACAACCAGAATATCCAATAACCACTTCCAAATCACAACATAACCAATATCCAACAACAACCAATCACAAATAACCAACACCACAAATACTCCGTCCTCAATCCATCCACCTTTGAACTCCTCGAACTCAGTCCGGAATCAACCAGAACACAGTATAAACAATTAGTGTAAAAATATATTTAAATCTCAAAAGGTTGTTTAGGAATACTTATAGCACTATAAAAATATTTTCGGAGGATCACGGAGCACTTGGAATCGCCAAAACAGTAACTCCACAATGTAAAAACATTGTGGCCGAAATACACAGTGAACCCAAAAACACACGAGATCAAACGAAGACTTGGGAACGGTAGGGTAGGGCCTATTGAGGTCGGTGAAGCTATAGGTGGTGGTCTTTGGTCGTGAGTGGTGGCCGAAACAGTGGTTTTAAGGCCGAAAAGTTTGAAACAAAGAGGGTGTTCGTGGGGGCGGCTCTGGCGACGGATCAGGGCCGGGTTTAGGTCTAAAAGCTTGCTAGTGGGGCCGGTGAGAGGTGGTGAAGAGATGGTGGCCAATGGTAGCCGGACGGCGGCAGAACGGCGAAATGAAGCTCGCGGCTTCGCACGGCTCGCAGCGGCTAATGACGGCGTTAGCCCCTAATATTGGGTGGGCTGACTCGCCAACGCACGGGTAGCCGGTGGTGCCGGCGTGTCTACCACGGGCGGCCGAGGCGACGCTGCGTGGTAAATGGCTGAACGGCGTGGGGAGAGGAGAGAGAAAGGGTCGGGCTAGGAGAGAGGGTCCGCGGGAAAGAAAGAAAAAAAAGAAGAAAAGGAAAGAGAAAGGAAAAAGATGAGGGAAAAGAGAGATCCGGTCTTTTCAACTTAGGGTCTCGAAAATGATCCAACGAAGAGTATTTTAAAACTACTAGATAAATGAAATAATTCAAACGCAGTGAAATGCTTAATTAAAACAATAATTATTTTAAAACCCATAAACCAGCCAATTTAAATTAAAGATCATTTTAAATGCAAAATAGTAAATAACATGAAGAAAGCACATAAAATTAATTTCCATCATTTAAAATATTATAAAATAATATTTAAAAGCTCCCATAATTTTAAAACAAGAATAATCAATTTTTAAAATAAATTAAATAAATCATTCATTAAAAATACACTAAAATCCTGGATGTTATATACATTGCGAGATTGTTCGACAAACCATGGATACTCGATGTCAAATTTCTTCCATTGTAAGGAATCTGTAGGATGCGAGAGAAGTTTTCATTTAGACTCTTTCTATGTGATGCCAAGACATATATTTCACAGTCAACATGGACATAAAGAATCTTTAAGTCGAGAAATCAACGAAAAATGTCTTAAAACTTTGTGGGATACATTACGTTTAATTAGATGTCCATCTTGACTCATGACACATTGGCATGAGTCAAATTATGCATATTGCTGCTAGTAGAGAACACAATCATTTTACAAGCGTGAATGATATTATAATCAAATCTTAGCATTCGCTTCAATTGCTTCTTTTCATAAAAATTACGGGGTACTACATTATCATGAGGAAGAGCCTCTCTAAATAATTAGAAGCAACATGTCTGGCCTGGCAGAAATATGATAAAATAGACTAAATATAGAGCAACCTCACCTGAAAGACAACTTGCTATGACGAGTGCACCCCTCGTACAACTCTCTTTGTCATCCTCCCACAGTCTTCTAAAGTTTCCATTTCCCTCAAATGATTGTGCAGATGTTTCTTCTCCAT
The DNA here is from genome assembly GCA_029856935.1 of Cyclocarya paliurus. Lineage (NCBI taxonomy): Eukaryota > Viridiplantae > Streptophyta > Magnoliopsida > Fagales > Juglandaceae > Cyclocarya > Cyclocarya paliurus. The sequence continues at coordinate 12,585 of JARVXP010000462.1, forward strand.
CCCTCATCCCAAATATTCCTGCACCCAGATCACCTAACATCTCAGTCATATCCTCTCTATTATCATCACTATCATCAGGATCATCTACATTAATGTCCTCCATGTTGGTGTCGTTACCCTCCTCCATTTGATTAGTCTGACTGCTAAATTTAACTCTTTTAGAAAATGTTCGTAATTTACGACCCAATGTGAGTATTTAGAATTGATTTCATTTACAAATAAATGATCCTCCACTACCACCAAATTATAAAAATTAAGATTTTTGTACTTCTTGCATAGACATTTTATAAATCCTTGACTGTCAAACACTCATGCGAGCAAACTCTAGAAAAATCTTCACCCCTTGTGCATACTCCTTATAGTCTCACTCAATCTATCTCCCAACAGCATCTAACTTATCCATTCCTATGATCCATTATTTGTTGGATGTCTATAAAAAAAAGTCAATTCATGGATAAACACTATCAAGAGTATATTCATACTTGTTTACCATTTATTTTATAAGGTGGTTGATCATATCTCATTCAAGAGACTATCATCTATATTGCATATATACTCAGTCCAAAACTCTAATGTTAGTAAAATTTTACACAATATTTTTCTACAATTCTCCAAGTATGCTAGTCACGATAAGTTGTAGACCCTATTCATGGGCTGAGAAACTTATAGACCACATACCCGAAAAATGTAAGAAAACATTGAACCAAAATTTTAATTGACTAACACAAAGATTTAAACTGAATATATCTGCCATATAGATGATAGAATCCCAAACTGTCCACTTTGGACAATTCAAGAGTTGTATCCAAATATTTTTTAAGAGAATTATTTGGCCACAACTTTCAAAAGGGTCTAAGGTTCAAGTACATATCAAAATAACCCTAAAATCCACAACTTCCAACTCCTACAATTATACAATAAATTTAAAAGTAAATCACATTCCAAATCACAAATACATTGCAAAATTACATTACAAATCACCAATATTTTAAATATTTTATAAGTATTTAACATTAATTTAAGTATTAACAATTGCTATCAACAATTGCTATCACTACAACAAAAATAACATTTTGGGACGGAATAAAAATCGTCCCAAAAAGTGAGATTTAGGGACGAATTTTAATTTTCGTCCCAAAAAAAGTTTTCCGTTCGAACGCATAATAAAATCGTTCGAACGTTATATTTAGGGATGAAAAATTGCGTCCCAAAAAATGGAAACGTTCAAACAGTGACGATTTAGCGTTCGAACGTATATATTATCGATCGAACGAAACTTTTGACCGTTCGAACGGTGAGCATTTTTTTTTTAAAAAGAGAATTATATTTATATTAACTAGTAAATATAATAAATATATTGATTAAATAATATGAATAATATAAATCAATGATTAGTTCAGGAAATATAAAATAAGACTATTTCATAAATAAATAGTGAATTTACAAAATATTAAATATTGTCCATTCTAAAAATAAAAGAAAAAAATAAAAAATATAGAAAATACTAAGATCCCAACTCTTTGCACAGATCCTCGACTGCATCTAAACGTTCCTCTATCTGTGTCAGTCGAGTACTAATGTGATCTGAGTCGTAGACATGGCATCAACCCTCGTACGTAACTCAAGATGCTACCAATAATCTCAGTACAAAAATCAGACATAGCAGAACGGACCTCAGTACCACTGCATCAATCACGCTGATGTCTGTCTGCTGATCGCTGCACGCACGATCTCAGCCATGTCCTCACGTAGCGCTATGTACTGATGCCTCGACCTGTGGTCCATGATCTCCTGGCTGTGCATCTCTCTGAGGATCAACTGGGCTGGATGCTGCCCACGAAGACGCAGTCCTCGAGTGTCCTGTACTGCGTGAGAGGGTAGTGCTGTTGATCGGTCCCATCGGCTGCCGTTTACGCTCGACAATATCAGGCACAACACCAGCAAATAATAGATATCGGTGAGATCAGGATCCCGAATGGTAGTATATCTGTAGAAATTACCGGGACTCTGATCGAATCCTATCAAATATATATCCCACCAAATCAATAGGAATGCCACGAGCGACCCGTATCATAAATTTTGTCCGCTCAAATGCCAACCTCTGTTTTGTGCTGCCGAGGGTCGATGTTGTTAGCGATTATCAAATTCAGGATCTTGAAGAACGAGGATAGATCCCTGCTTGATGCTCTTCGTCCCGTCATACAGGGGAGTATCTGGACCAACAACCAAATCCCTCACCTCATGATCAGCATGATATCGACCTCATCTGTATAATGGAACGATGCATCCTCCTCAGCTGTCTCATCCTCAACTGAAGGATCAGACTCTCTAGGCACCATTTCGGATATGCATCTGGCAGCCTAGGAATATGAAGATGCTCAGATAGTCGGTCCCGGAAAATACAATCGAACTCCTCGGACAGACATGCTATATGCCCCTCCATCATCTAGGCTGGCACTACCGAGCTCTCTATAGAACTCAGAAACAATGTCGATATAAGCGATAGTCTCAAATGAGTCATCTGGACTATCTAAGAAGGTCCCCAACCACGATCTCTGAAAACTGACGCAGGAAATGACCCTCCCAGACAAGACTCTCAAAGTCAGAAAGCTTCACCTGTCGCTCAAGTGAAACAGTCCTCTCCCTAGCAGAGTACTGCTAGTCTCTGCCTACTACGTCGCTTACGTCCCGTCCTAGAAGAAGACATAATAATAAACCTAAATTTACAATTAATTATTAACTCATCAATACAATATTAATAATAAAAATATTTTAATAAAATGTAATTAAATGCTATATTAATTTAATTATAAAATAAGACATATTCTTGCTAAGAAATAATGAACAACAATAGTGAATAAAAATACACATAATTTATACCGTGTGAACTTGAAATGCATGTTTGGCCAATACCTTAGCATGTTTGGCCAAATTAAGTGTAAATAATTTGTTTGGCAATACAGTTCGAACGAACAAAACCACGTCGAACGGTATAGACCATTACCGTTCAAACGTGGAAAAATACGTTCGAACGTGATAAATGTAATTCCTGTTTGGCAGAGAACCGTTCGAACTCTTTAACCACGTTCGAACGGATTAACCTTTTTGGCTAGTACCGTTCGAACTACCAAAAAAGTTCGAACGGGCTAAATGTAATTCACGTTTGGCTAAAACCGTTCGAACTCTTAATA